>JAUTXW010002212.1:0-413338 GCA_030620095.1 Kuschelorhynchus macadamiae | reverse complement strand
AAATAAGAAAGGAGTGTTAGATTTAATAAATTAAATGAAATAACAAGAAAAATTTGGATGTTTTGTGAAAGAAGAAATATTTTAATTTTTGCTAGCTACATAAATACAAAGCATAATATAGAAGCCGATAGGGCCTCTCGTCAGGTGCACAAGGAGACGGAATGGTCTTTATCAGATAAAGCATTGTAAATTGTTTTGGACAACCAGATATTGATATATTTGCTAGTAGGTTGAATAGAAAGTGTCCTATGTTTATATCATGGTTGCGAGACCCAGAGGCACATAAAGTAGATGCCTTTACACTGGATTGGAGCAAAATAAATTTTATGCGTTCCCACCCTTTGTATGATTTTAAAGGTGCTTCAAAAGATAATTGAAGATCGAGCGAAAGGGATAGTAGTTGTTCCTCTCTGGGTCTCACAACCATGGTATCCTATTTTTAAGTCAATACTAGTTGGTGAACCATTAATCTTTAATCCTAAAAAATTTTTTACTTACCTTTAATAGGTTACCACACCCCCTTTGGCAGAACCTTACCCTGGTGGCGGGGAGACTATCAGGAGGGCGCTATTGTTAGGAAAGGTGCCTAGAGATTCTTTAGATATATGTTTAAGCTCAATTACACCCGCAACATTAAAGCAATATAATGCTGCCTTAAAGTTATGGTGGGAGTTTAGTATAGCAAATAATTTAAATCCCTTTAAAGTTGAAGTTCCAACTGTCCTAGAGTTTTTAACCACACATTTTAAGAGAGGGGCTTCATATGGAACTCTTAATAATTACAGATCTGCAATTGCACAAATAGCAGGGCCGGGCCGGAAGATTTTAGGTTAAAAAGGTTTTTTAAGGGAGTTTTTGGGAAAAGACCAACCTTGGCTAAATAAATGTTTAAAGGCATAGTATTATATATATATATATTTTTTTGGCAAGTTAGAGCCGTAATACCTACGTCCCATTGCGCCATCCTAGTCCATCAAGCTAGCGGAGATTAATGCCAGCACAAAGTAAGTGTACCAACGTATTCTTGTTAGCAACCTGTACAGTTATGCAACGAGGACTAGACAAGCCTGTTTTCTTTGCCACGATTGTCTTGATTCGGAAAACCAAAATAGCCAATTATTATATTTTTTCTAGTGCAATCCGAAAATGATGAGTGGAAAAAAAACTGAACATCGAATAAAACTGCAACGTTCATTTATTTATGTGATTTTTCGATTGCTGGTATATTTTTTGGTCTAATAATATAACTAATATAAATAAAATATGTATGTATATATATATATATAAATAGAATTAGTAAATTTAAAAATTTGAAGAAAATTTATTTTTTGGTTTGACCACATGGGATTTTTAATTTTTGGTCAAACCAAAAAAAATTTTCTTCAAATTTTTAAATTCACTAATTCTATTTATTTTATATATATATATATATATATATATATATATATATATATATATATATATATATATATATATATATATATATATATATATATATATATATATATATACATATATATATATATATATATATATATATATATATATATATATATATATATATATATATATATATATATATATATATATATATATATATATATATATATATATATATATATATATATATATATATATATATATATATATATATATATATATATATATATATATATATATATATATATATATATATATATATATATATATATATATATATATATATATATATATATATATATATATATATATATATATATATATATATATATATATATATATATATATATATATATATATATATATATATATATATATATATATATATATATATATATATATATATATATATATATATATATATATATATATATATATATATATATATATATATATATATATATATATATATATATATATATATATATATATATATATATATATATATATATATATATATATATATATATATATATATATATATATATATATATATATATATATATATACTAAATTATGGGGATGCAGTAAAGAAAACCAAAGGCCTAGTTCAAAAGATGAACCCTTTATTGTATAGTCAAGCTTTCGGGATTATTTACCCCTTCTTCAGGACATTTATATAAAAAATTTTATATATAGAAAATATTAGTAATAATTCTAGAATTTTGGTTTTTTTATATAACTACCAATGTGGGTTTAAAATAAAAGCAAGATATTCCATCAAACAAGAATTTATGTAATGTCTATTCTAAAACAAACCATCACACTTTGGAACATTTAAATTATAAAATATTGTTATTTAACTGTTATTACATGATTAAAAATTAAAAAAAAAATATTGAGGGATTATTGAAAATAACGTATATATATATATATATATATATATATATATATATATATATATATATATATATATATATATATATATATATATATATATATATATATATATATATATATATATATATATATATATATAAAAGAAATAGAATTAGTAAATTTAAAAATTTTAAGAAAATTTTTTTTTTGGTTTGACCAAATGGGATGACTTTTCATAAAAAATGAATGGAGAATTTCTTATGCTGTTCATGATTTTTAGTGGCTCAAATGCTGATTTTTGATGCATATGCTCCTATGTCTTTGCTCATAATTGGTCACTCCCAATATTGGTTTAATTGAAGAAAAATTCATTGAATATAAAAGTGGTAGAGTTGGCCAAATTACATGATTTTTTTCAAGAAGTATTTAGGATAGTGCTGAGGTCATCTTATAGCCAGCAGATTTTAAAAATAAAAATTGGGTGATGGCGTAATTTTCAATTTTTTCCTGCGAGAAAGTTGAATGCTTTAATATAAATTGAAATATTGAAATTTGATGCATAAACTGTAATTAACCCAAAAAAGTAAAGAGGTGCATCCTCTGATCTATGGGGGTACAAACTTTTTTCTCATCAAGCTAATTTGGTAGGTAATAATAAATTTTATTAAAACTTTGCATTTCATATATTTTCTGGAGTTTTTAGGGGCACCAAGCTCATTTCTAATTCGATTAATTATTTTAATATTTAACAATTTGTATTATTGATTTTCTATGAAGATGGCTTTTTATAATTATAATATTGTTGTTCGATTATTCAAGCAACGGAAATATTACCTATCGTCATTCTAGCCAAATTTTAAGTGTAATAGACCGTTACCACCGAGACATCCGAGAACCTGTTCTAGTTATTAAGTACGTCTAACATTTTAACCTAGGGTTAGCCTTCTAAAACTTTGAGCCTGATTTTTTTATTAAAACTCCTTATAAATAAAACTAAAAAGAGGAATATAAAATTTTGTTTAAAAAAATATAACATTAAAAGAAAACATTGAAATGTAAGAAATAATATTTTATAATTATTATTATAGGTCTTGGATGGGCGTGGACTTCATGAAATAACATTTCCAAGATAATGAAATTAAATATTATTTTTTATTTTTCAATATTTTGTTTTCAAGTTGGTTTTCCGCTGTCAATGGAAGTTATTTTACAATTTTTTCTTAAAGGTTTTATATAAGGGGAAGGGTTTGATGAGATAAGCAGTTTTGTTTTTTTAGTAAATTGATAACACTTGTGTAATGGTTTCTTCAGTAAAAATAGGATTACTATTTTTATTATACTTTTTAACACACTATCTATTTTATGTCCATCAAATAAATATCCTCCTGCTAATTATAACCATAACAGGTCATACAGATTTATTTTTAAAGACACTCGAGAACGTTTAACAAACGCATTTCAGAGCACAAAAATAGTTTTTTGAATAAAAAATCTGACTCGGCCTTTGCAAATCATCTGTTACTCGAACAACATTCATTTAATTATAGCTTTGAAATTCTATATATCGAAAATAAGGGCATACAATTAAAATGTTTGAATTTCTGGAAATAAACAAATTAAAATAAGATTGACCCTTTGCTAAATGACCAATTAGAATTAAATAGCTCTCTTTTGTTAAATTTATTTCACTAAACCCTTCTTTTGTCGTAGATATTAAAGTCATAATTTTAAGTTTTTTCATTTATTGTAACACCACTTTCTTTGGGTTTTCTCGTATTTTTGTTACTTGTTGTTTACCTTTTGCATGTTAATATCGTAGTATTTTAGTTGTACCTCAACATCTGAAGAAGCTATGTGATGTTAACAACAAATGTGGTGAAAATCTTTAAAACTTTAAGATTTTTTCTAAAATTTTATCCATGGATTTTCATCACGTAACAGCCAACAGTATTCAATTTGATATAGATTATATGCCATGCGCCACTTGTTCCTCCCATAGGCATTTAGTTCCGAGTTCCCGCATTAGTTTTATACCCATATATCTGCTTTTAAATATAGATGCCATCTACTAACGGCATTTTCTTTTGCACTGGCGATGAAAATCATTGGTTCAATATTCGCTTTAACGACTACATTGACTGAACGTACGCGTATAGTGTCGTTCGCCCGCTTTCCGACAGTCAGTTGTTTCACAGAAATTAAAAACAAACGCACGTTTTTACTGTATGTGTGCGGTGTTGTTCGCTAAGTGAGTATGCACCTTAACGTTCGGTGTGAGATGTTACCAAATCAAATAATTTGACCACTGTTTTACTGCGTCTCTTTAACAGGCCACATATGTTTACAGTTTCATCAAAACGATTTCGAGGATCTTTTATAAGAGTTGCCAAATCAAACCTACAACAATATTATTTGGCAGCAGGATGGTACGCCCTTCATGCCGTTCGAGAAGTGATTAAATGTCATAAAACAGTACCCTGTAAAAGATAAACTTAAATGATAAATGAAAGGGTAACTTTTAAAGTTATGCGGTTAGTCGCTCGAGGCGTTTCAAGCGTATAAATGTCAACTTTAAGTCTAAAGTATATTTGAAATTCATAAAATGACGCGGGTATTTTCAAATGCGTTATTGTTGATCTGAGATTTTTTTTGGGTACTGTATAGCGTTTTTCAGTATTTTCACAGTATGTATATTGTAATTTGTACTGTGTGGGTATTCGTGGCTATATTTGAACTTTAACTTAAAACAATATCGGTCTCTAAATTAAAACAATATCGGTCAACTAAATACAACAGCCTTTTCGGTTTCGTAATGAAAACCATTAAGAATTGTGTTCAATGCATTTTCTTCCTGAGCAAATTCAGTATAGATGTAGGAGAAATATACTTTGTAAGCTGCTATGCATTTTTTGAGTTGTTTTAAACAATTACTGAAACCCAGAACACCATATATTCACTGCCATGTCCTTTCGATTCAATTACTGTAGTGTGAACATTATTAGTCTTAGTTCCTCTGGTATTAGTCTCAGATTGTAACTACGGTTTTCAAGTCGTAAGTAATAAAAATATTAAATTTATTGCAGTTTATATTTTATTTATTCTTGCAATTGTTTCTTAAATTTCTAAAAATTATTATACACTTTTCCTAACGCCTAAATTCTAAAATTGGCTTCTCTATCCTAAATCTGATAAGTAAATATATCTATGCAACAGGATGCCCTTAAAGAGGACGGTGTTTAGTTTGAGCCTTTACTGAAACCCCTTATCCGCATAAAGCTATCAACGTAACTTTCTCATTAAGCGGCCAGATAAAATACCAACTTTAAATGGTCTCTGCAACCTATTTATATTATGTTGGAATTTCTATATAGGTTTACGTGTTAAAAACATTATTAAAGTTTTATCTCGAATTTATGGCGAACTAGGTTTTGGTCTTTTATTTATGAACTGAAAAGTAAAAAATAATTAAACTTACATAAACACAGAACTTTTAGAAATTTCAATATCTTTTTAAACGCTTGATACTTTATTTCAAGTGTAATGACGTCTTACGCCTTAAGCTTTTAACAGAATATTTAAATTTTTGAAAGTTCTTTGTTTAAATAAGTTTTTTTACTTTTCAGTACAATAGTTCATAAATAAAAAAGCTTTTTTTAACAACAATAAAAGTATGCTTTATTGCCGCAGGAAAATTTTTACTATTTTATGGACAAAGTGAAATTTACCTTAAAAAAAATTAAATTTTTCGATAGGTCAATGCAAATACATAAATTGTAAATATAACATTCGTTAGGATAAAAGATTGCCGTAAAGCGGTTAATGAATCCAGGTGACATATACTAGGTGAATAATTTCGATGACATTGAAATTAAAATTACGCGACCTTAAACTCTATTGTGTTATCGTTATACAAGCAAAATAAGTGAGGTTAAACAAAAAGTGTACTGAACTAAAATAATAATTAAAGTGCACTAAAAAAAAAGGTATAACTTTAATCTAATACGTAACAAAAATAATTAATTTTAACGGACTATCAGACAGTTCATTCCCCTATAAAATGATTTTCAAATTCTTTGCTAGCAGGTGGAACATGACACCTAAAAAGATTTAAGTAAACAAAAAAATAAAAAACATTTTAACGAAACTTATTCATTATAAAAATCATTAACACAGTAAAATGGTCTTTCAATGAGGTACGCTTTGATTTTCTTTCGAAAGAGTGCAAACGTAGGGAGAGCTTTTAAATATTCTGGACGATGATGGTAAAGTTTTATGGCGTTGTAAATAATTGATTTTTTTGTTAATTCTGTGGAAAGAATGGGAAGGTACATGTCATGCCTACAGTTTCTATTAGGATATACGTGTTGTGACATTTCCGGGAAAGTGCTTATATGGTTCTCATCAAACAGACGGTTTCTAAAATAAATCATGAAGGAAGTGTTAGTATTTCATGTTTTTGAAATAGTATTGGCCGTGCGCTCTATTATCTAGACCAAATAAATAGCGAATTGCTCTCTTTTGAAGCCTAAAAATACTAAAAAATTGCTTGGTGGTACAGCAGCCCCAAAAGGAAAGGGCATAGCGGAAATGGGATTCGAATAGAAAGAAATAAGTAAGTCTGGCAGAAGACATGTCCAATTCTTTTAAAACTGATCAAATGGCAAAGCAGGCAGTGGAAAGTTCTTTAGTTAAGGTGTCAATATGCTTAGACCATTTTAGATTGTTATTTATATTCAAACCCAGGAATTTAACCGACTCAACCTATTTAATATTGCTGTAAAGTAGCTGAAGTAGTTGTAAAGTTCCCTTACAAGCAAAGCAGATTGGAATCAGACCAAACCGTAATCATAAAGACGTTGTATCAAAATCAATCTATGTTATGCTTGTGTCGTCAGCAAAGAGAGAAATGTTTCCATTAATTTTTAGGTTGGTGATATCATTAATATATAACCAAAAACTAATAGGTCTCAAGACCGAACCTTGAGGGACTCCACTTGTAATCAATTTACAATCAGAATCAGAACCATTAGCCCTTACAAATTGCCGCCAATTCCCGAGATAAGATTTAAACCAAAGAGATACCACGGATTCCATAAAAATTGAGCTTGCTTATCAAAATTACATACTAAGACAGTTATAGGCTTATGCATAGTCATAAGTCATTGCATAAGTAGGCATTGTTAAGCAACGAGAACGTCATTTTGTGCACTTGTTGAGTAAACATCCGAACTGATTTATATGATGTTTAAGGAGAAAGGGCATAAGATGATTTTTCAGTAACCTTTCAATGCTTTTTGACAGCACTGATAGTAGAGCAATTGGGTGATAATTGCAAGAGTTAGTTTTTTCGCCCCCTTTATGAAGAGGAATAATTATAGCCGTTTTAAGGCATTCAAGGAACATAGCTTTTATAAGAGAATCATTTATTAATGTTATAAGGGCCTCTATGACTGGGAGCGGCAGGTTCAGGAATATTTTAATTGATAGGCCATTAGTGCTACAAGAAGATTTGCTTGTGATATTATTCATTTCTTTCAATAGTTTCTTGCTGCTAACAGGGCTTAAGAAAAGGCTATCAGCGACATTTTTCGAAGGAGGGAGAAACGAAAGAGGGTCCAAACTTGGCAATATACCAGAGGTAACATTTTTGCTTACATTAATAAAATAATCTTTTATTTTTAAATATGTTTTTACATTTATCAGTTTCCATAAGGGGAACTGTTTTGTACCGTTTAGCAAAATATTTTACGCACCCTGTAGAAGACATTCACGATTGGACACACGATGCTATTGAAGTGTTATCGGGTTTATATGTGTAGCAACTTTCAGTCAATTCCGTTAATGTAAACAGTTTTCTATGGTTTAGCATTATTTTTTACGCACCCTGAGTAAGACATTCACGATTGGATAACTTTTTTGGTATCGAATTTAAAGATGGTGAAAGCCTGCGAGACAAAGTATTAAATCATCTTTTTAATAATAAACTTAAGACAAATATTCGAAACGCAGATATAAAAAAATGCTATCGGGTCTCTGTTAAAATTCCGAGCGATAAACCTACGGCAGTACATATGCGGTTTTACCCTGACGAGGCTCGGTTATCGATACTCAAAAATCAAAAAGGTCCCGTGTGCATATCAAGAAAGGTTTAACTGAAGTCCGTCATGGTTTGTTTATTGTGCTACTCGTATTTTTGAAAAAAATGCCTGGGTGTTGAGTGGCAATATTTATGTCATAGTTAAAAAAACTCCGAAGAAGCGGAACTATTCAATTCAAGAATGAATGTTTTTCTGTGTAATGTCTAAAACATAAAATATTGTAATTCTCATTGAGAATATGTTTGTGATACTTGTATGTGTATAATTTACTACTAACTTAATTACAATAGATAATGACATCTAATTTTTTTAATCTAATGTTAGTTATGGGGTAATATGATAGAATGTTTTTGTTTTTTTTTTCTCTTACATAGTTGTTTAATTGTGTAAGGAACAAGCAAGCGATATTACAAATAATTACATTACATTCGATTTTTTTCCTATTATTAATATTATTATTATTGTTGTTATTAGTGTTTATTGGTTTCTGCTATTTTTGGTGCCACTGAGAGTTTTATTGCAAGTAAACCATATAGTTTAAAGCAATATTATAAATAATTCAATCGCATTTCTTTCTTGTAGTTATTATTATTTTACTATTCTTATTATTATTGTTATTACTAATATTATTGGCATTTAGTATTATTGTTTATTAGGTTTTGCTAATTATTTATTATTGAGAGTTATATTTTAATCATATGGTTTATAACATGAAGATTGGTCAGTTAAATTGTCGCTCATTTTTCGTAGGGTTTAATGAATTAATAACCTTAATTGAAATTAATAATTTTGATATAATGCTATTATCTGAGACATGACTCTCTGCCGGTGGTGGTACGGAGTTGTTTGTAATCTAGAATTATTAATTTTTCCGAAGGGATCAGGTGGGAAGGGGAGGAGGGTTAGTTGCTTATATAATAACAAATTATATAGCTCAACCAATAATTTTTGATTTCGTTATTCATCCTCAACTTGAGTGTTTAGGCTATAAAATAAAAATTTCTAATAACACATATGTCGTTATAGTATTTTACAGACCACCATCTTAAATTTTAATTTGCATTTGCCTGATTTTGACAATATATTTTCTTTTTTTTCCTATTTTTGATGATATATTTTGTCTAGGAGATTTAAATCTGCATAATCCACTAACTTCTTTTTTTAAAAATATTATAATTTTGAACACGTTATTAACGAACCGACTAGAATAACTACCACAAATAAAAGTTTAGATGGAAGAGGTCAGTGGGGAAACCTTTGGTGAAAATCTCTAATCCATCAAATTTTAATGATCTCAGTGTTATTAGTATTTTAACTGCCTGATCAAAAAATATTTGAAAATCTACTATATATTCAAATGTATGAATACTGTACTGCCAATAATATTAATCTCAAGCACCCAGTGCGGGTTTCGTAGGAACTATAAAACGTCTGTCGCTCTAGTTAATGTAACTGATGATATAATTCGTGCGTGTGACAAGAAAATGATAAGCATTTTGTTCCTAGATTTTTCAAAGACTTTTAATACATCAATCATAGTCTTCTTATATCTAAATTAAAATATTTTTTCGACGATAACGGATTTAAACTAATTAGTTCCTATTTGTCTGATAGAACACACATTTTTTTCCGATAATACGTTTTCTGATGAAGCTTAAATTGCTCTTTCTAATTTATACCTCAGATATCTTAAAATTTTTAACATTTTGTAAAGTACAAACAAGCCCTTGCTCATGATACAACATTATTCTGCTGTTTTAATGCAAAAAGTTACAAACGCGCCGAATTCGGCATACATATTGATTTAAAAACTTTAAGTAGACTTTCAAAAGATTATAATTTGTGTCTAAATCCTTCCAAATCATGTCTTATAGTTTTTGGCAATAGAAAAAAGTTAAATTTTATTAATAATAATATTAATATATCAATAAACGGTTCTAAATTGAATTTTGGTGACATAACAAAAATTCTGGGTCTGTTATTGGATAACCAATTTAGATTTAAAGAACAAAGCTTTTCAAAGATGTTATCTTTCTCTTAAAATGTTGTTTAAACTTATTTTAAATCAGAAATTAAGAAGGAACTTATATTAGGCGCTGGTTTTGTCGCATTTTAATTATTCTGACTTTGTGTATGGGTTTTTTCTTAACCAGAAAAATATGGGTCATATAAAAAAGGTTCAAAAAGCTTGTGTGAGGTAAGGGTATAGTCTTAGAAAATTTGAACATATCTCACGCTATTACAGGGACATTAGTTCGCTGAAAATGAAAGATCAAAGGACTTTACATTTTTGTTTCTTTTGAATAAAAATACTTAATAATCCTGCTTCTCCTTCTTCCATTCGTGAGCGTTTTGTCTTCCGAAATGCTATTTGTGGAGTTAATCTTAATATAAAATAATGGGCGCTTTACTATGCCACATTATCAGAGTGCGCCATTTTTCAGCGGGAATTTCCATACAATTCGGTTCGTTAAGTAAGTTAATTATAAAAAATGTTTGTTGTCATTACAGAATTCTAACAACTAGATTACAATACTTCTCGGTGGTTTTCCTAAGAGAGAATTTTTATTTATTTATTTACCTACTTTGTTCGAATGTTTTTTTAATTTAATTTTAGTTCTATGCTTATTTGCTTGCTTTTTTTATATATATTTAGTATTGTCTAAACTTAGCAGTTTTCTGAAAAGAGTTGCTTCGCTTCTTCAAACTCTATTTGATAGTGAATTGTTTTTTTTATAATGTGTAATGTAATTGTCAGTGAAATCGCGTGCTATTCTTTTTTAAAAATATATTATGTAAAAGTATTTCCTTTGTGCCTCCTACCTGTTGAGTGGAGCTAGACTGCGCGAGTCGTAGGCATATTTCATATTTTACCCTATTTTTTATATTGTATATTCTATACTAATAAAAGGTATTAATTATTTTTTTATTTATAACATGATATTGTACTGTCATTGGGTTTATGTACGTACCAAAACTTAGTCAATTCCAATAACGGGAACTGCTTCAAAAGTTACTTTCTTAAAACAAAACTTAACTGTAACGTAAAATATATAAGCATGACCACACTTTATATACAGAAAAGACGATAAATGACCACATGTAGGTATTAAAAAATCTTAAAGAAGGACAATAATTAAATTTTTAGTTAAAGACAATATTAATAGATATTGTAACTGCTCAAATAAAACGCGAACCTCAGTTCTTTCGTAAAATGAAAGTAATTCAAAACTTATGCTTAATTTAAATAATTTTCGAAATTCCTATGACACTTTAAGCATCCTGTTAGAAAAATAAGAAGTTTTATAATGACAGTTAGAACTGCAGAATATACAGGATGTTCCCAAATATTATGTACAAGCAGAAGTAGGTGATTTTTTGGTTTATTTTATGACTAAAATTTCAAATAAACGTAGGTCCGTTTCATTACCGATCTACAGGGTGTTTGCGGTAATTTCAATATTTTTTTTTACTTTTTCTTTATAGCTCTTGCAATTTTTGAGATATTTACTTCAAATTTTGGAATAAGGATACGCAATAGAAGTTACATGATTGCTCATGTTAAATGGTTGTCAGAATCTACAGGGTGATATTCTTTCAGAGGTCATGCCCTCTTTTCTCTCCCTGAAGTATTATGCGGTACCCCGCTGGTAGATTCTAAAAACCAAAATCATTTTTATGAATTAGAATTATTTAGAAACTTTTACCTTATCGAGAAAAAAAAAATAAAAAACGATTTTATATAATTAGGTAGACGAAACTAATTTCTTTGAAATGGTCTCTAGTAGACTATGGCTTTATTTGAATATTTTTTTATTTTATTGATTTTGACTGGTATTTCAAATAGTAAGTTAAATCAACATTAAGAGTTGTAAAGTGCAAAACTGTTTTAAATACACGTTATAATATCGTTACAATGATACTTTATACGAATTCCGAAATGTTTGAGATGCATCTTATCTATGGTCTTGGAGCGTTATCCAAATAGAGTAATACCTGATCACCAAATATTTTGGAATATACATAGGCTTCTTGTGGAAACTAGAACTTTTAAAAAGACCAGCAATGGTGCACAAACACCACAGATCGAAGAAGTTTTTCTAAACGAAATAGAAGAACACCTTATTACTAAATATCAGCCATTAAGTTGTTTGGTGAATCTTGCATGATTTTCTGCTATACTGTTATCATATTCAAAGGGTGCAAGCTATCTATCTTATAGGCTAGCAGCAAACCCCAACTTTGATTTTATTATCCTTTTTACTGACAAAGCCAATTTGCAAGGACTTCCATTATCAATTTTCATAACAACCATTTATGGGCAGATGAGAATTCTCATGGAATTGTTGAAACTCATTTTCAGGAGCAGTTTTCATTAAATGTTTGGGATGGTATAATCGGGGATCATTTGATTAGCCCTTTCTTTTTACCTGGTCGACTTACTGGTGACTCATATAGGCACTTTTTGTAACACAAATTGCCTTTATGATTTGAAGACTTACCTCTTATGCTGAGAAATTAAATGTAGTACATGTATGATGGCGCCCAGCACATTTTTCTATTTTGGCTCGGGAGTATTTAAATGAAGTATATCAAAACAAGTGGGTAGGACGAGGTGAACCTCAGCAATGACCTCCTAGGCCCCCTGATTTAAATAGCCTAATTTTTTTTATGGGTGCATCTTAAGTCACTAGTGTATACAACACCGGTGAATACAGTCGCTGACCTACCACATCGAATAAAAGATGAATTTGAAACTGTAAGAAATACTACAGGTGAAAAAGTGCGAGAATCAATGCGAAGAGGATCGGAGGCCTGTATGAGGGTTGGAGGAAGTCACTCCCAACCATTTTTGTAAAGTATTTTTTTTAATCTTATTGTTGATAATTGTTAATAATAAGTTTTTTATTGAATAAATCGTTATTGCTACAAAAATTTGATCATCCCAGCTTTCATTTTTAACTAGATAGTGAAGAACAAAATCAATAAAACAAAATATTATCAAAATAAACACATAGCCTACTAGACCATTTCAAAGAAATTAGTTTCATCTAGCTAATTACAGAAAATAGTTTTTTATTTTTTTTTTTTGATTAGGGTCGGAGATATGAAAAAACCCTGTCGGTTCTGACAACCGTTTGACATATGCAATCTTGTAACTCCGATTGCCTAAACTTATTCCAAAATTTGAGGTACATACCTCAAAAATTGCAGAAGCTGTAAAGAAAAATCTAAAAAAACATTGAAATTGCAACACCCTGTAGATCGGTAACGAAGTGTTTGCGGACCTAGGTTTATTTGAAATTTCAGTCATAAAATAAACCTAGGATTCACCATTTCTATTTGTACATGATAAAAACTGACCTTCAACATAGTTGTTATTCTGAAAAAAGAAATAGGGTTATGAGTTTATAATAATGTAAAGCATTATTGTTCTTGTTCTTGCGAAGAACACCGCAGGGTAAGTTGTGCTATTCGACATGTGACATAATACACTTTCTTAAAAAAAATAGGTTGTCGTGAGATACTCATAGCAACTATATTTTGTGTTTAATGTAATTTTAAGACTAAAGGCGGACATTTCTATATCTTAAAGGAATAATTAAAGATGTACGTGTGTTTAATCCAAAACCTAAAATCGTTTTAATACTGTTCTTTCTATTCTCTCGAAACACACGCTAACGATTCGTTAAAACCTTAATGTTCTTTCTGCAAAAAAATATAATTATTTTCTTCTAAAAGAAAGAGAACATCAAGAACAACTTTTTGTTTTTTTTACAAGCTGGCTGAGATCCCTAGGTAACAAATCTACAAGTATAAACTCCTGATAAACTTCAGCGAAACTATAATTCCGTTCTCTAATTTTCTAAGAGAAAATTAATGTGTCCTGATTACAAAGAATTCTACAAAAGCATTATATAGCAACTACCTTGAAATGAGTGCTGATGCACATTCATTACTTCGCAGTTCACAAACAGAATAAATTTCGATCTTTTTGCTACAAATAACTTCCGAACTAAAGAAGCTAGAAACCAGTGGTGTAGAAAGAACTCCTTAAACCGCTGTTGGTTTACAAATTCTTTTATAAGTAAATATAATAACTTTGGGCGATTTTAATTTAATTAGGATCAGTTTCAGTTTATATTAAGCATTTGTTTTGTCTATGGTATACGCACGTTCTAATTACGATTTAAAGGTTGTGTAGTAATTATACTTTTAAATGCTTGTGTGACTTTTTTAAAAACATTCTAAATTATCCTATTTTTGATATCTTGGTATGGGGCGGCCATATTAGACATATAAAATAAATTGTTATGTTGGTTAGGTTTTTTCGTTGGAACCTGCCAAGTTGCGTTTTGCGGTCAGAAAAAAGCTCAGATTGAGTTTGGAGCCCTAAAACTAAAAATCCTGACCAAATTCCCTGGGGGCTAGGTTGATTAAATCTCAACAGTGTAATTATGCTTTCGTGCATTTCCGTACGTGTTTTAAAATTGTCAGACTGCTTTTTCTGTTTTGTCATAAAATGAGTTCTATCACAGATTTTGTGACCTCATGGCATGCGGAAGTCAAGAGATATAAAATAACGTGTACGGAAATTCAATTTCGATAATATTATAGGATAACGAAATCCTGGGACGCAACTTGCCTATGCCCTTTTGCATACCTCGACGCAACTAGGTCGAGTACGGTCAAATTTTTCATCTAGTTTGTTTTATTAAAAATGTATATAAACCAATATATGTTTTGCATAAGTATGTGAATAATGAAATATTTAATATAACTAAGTCTTTTGTATCGTGATAGTTCATGAGCATCGATGAAAAATATAAAACATTTGGCGAGATTTAAATATAAAAATCTATTAGTTCCAAATATTCTTATAATTTTATTGTTTTCTGTTGTGGTTGATATATGATTAACATATAATTATTTTGGGAGGAGGTATTTGCTTATTACTTAAGTATTAAAACTAAGTAGGTAAAAGTTGGTACCAATTCTCTAAATATTCTTTCGAATAAATGTACATTTTTTGTATATTATATTGAATATTTGTTATATGCAGTGTTACAAAAAATCTAAATGATAAATTTAATCGCCTAGTTAGTTATTTTATTCCTTTGTGAAACTTTTTGGCATTTTTTTTAACCGACAATAAGATAATTACAATAAATCATGCCTACCTAATTTTTAGAAAAAAAGCATTTTATCGTGAATTTCCGTACTGGTGGTTCAAATACCACCAGTACGGAAATTTGCAGTGACGACTCGTACTCTAAAATTTAGGGTCGGCCGAGGCTCAATGCCAATCAAGAGCGGTTTTACGGAAGAGGGTAATGAGGTAATTACCCCTTCTACTCTCCCCAGGCCGGTCAAATATCATGTGTAAAAGTATAAACTCCTGATAAACTTCAGCGAAACTATAATTCCGTTCTCTAATTTTCTAAGAGAAAATTAATGTGTCCTGATTACAAAGAATTCTACAAAAGCATTATATAGCAACTACCTTGAAATGAGTGCTGATGCACATTCATTACTTCGCAGTTCACAAACAGAATAAATTTCGATCTTTTTGCTACAAATAACTTCCGAACTAAAGAAGCTAGAAACCAGTGGTGTAGAAAGAACTCCTTAAACCGCTGTTGGTTTATAAATTCTTTTATAAGTAAATATAATAACTTTGGGCGATTTTAATTTAATTAGGATCAGTTTCAGTTTATATTAAGCATTTGTTTTGTCTATGGTATACGCACGTTCTAATTACGATTTAAAGGTTGTGTAGTAATTATACTTTTAAATGCTTGTGTGACTTTTTTAAAAACATTCTAAATTATCCTATTTTTGATATCTTGGTATGGGGCGGCCATATTAGACATATAAAATAAATTGTTATGTTGGTTAGGTTTTTTCGTTGGAACCTGCCAAGTTGCGTTTTGCGGTCAGAAAAATGCTCAGATTGAGTTTGGAGTCCTAAAACTAAAAATCCTGACCAAATTCCCTGGGGGCTAGGTTGATTAAATCTCAACAGTGTAATTATGCTTTCGTGCATTTCCGTACGTGTTTTAAAATTGTCAGACTGCTTTTTCTGTTTTGTTATAAAATAAGTTCTATCACAGATTTTGTGACCTCATGGCATGCGGAAGTCAAGAGATATAGAATAACGTGTACGGAAATTCAATTTCGATAATATTATAGGATAACGAAATCCTGGGACGCAACTTGCCTATGCCCTTTTGCATACCTCGACGCAACTAGGTCGAGTACGGTCAAATTTTTCATCTAGTTTGTTTTATTAAAAATGTATATAAACCAATATATGTTTTGCATAAGTATGTGAATAATGAAATATTTAATATAACTAAGTCTTTTGTATCGTGATAGTTCATGAGCATCGATGAAAAATATAAAACATTTGGCGAGATTTAAATATAAAAATCTATTAGTTCCAAATATTCTTATAATTTTATTGTTTTCTGTTGTGGTTGATATATGATTAACATATAATTATTTTGGGAGGAGGTATTTGCTTATTACTTAAGTATTAAAACTAACTAAGTAGGTAAAAGTTGGTACCAATTCTCTAAATATTCTTTCGAATAAATGTACATTTTTTGTATATTATATTGAATATTTGTTATATGCAGTGTTACAAAAAATCTAAATGATAAATTTAATCGCCTAGTTAGTTATTTTATTCCTTTGTCAAACTTTTTGGCATTTTTTTTAACCGACAATAAGATAATTACAATAAATCATGCCTACCTAGTTTTTAGAAAAAAAGCATTTTATCGTGAATTTCCGTACTGGTGGTTCAAACACCACCAGTACGGAAATTTGCAGTGACGACTCGTACTCCAAAATTTAGGGTCGGCCGAGGCTCAATGCCAATCAAGAGCGGTTTTACGGAAGAGGGTAATGAGGTAATTACCCCTTCTACTCTCCCCAGGCCGGTCAAATATCATGTGTAATTTACATATTTTTACGCGAAAATTACTATTAAAAACTTGGCTAGGAAACACTATAGTTCAAGAGCGACCTGATGGATTGGGTCTCTTGCATATCCATAGATAGAGTATTGATGTAAATATAAACAATGTAATTAATAAATTTGCTG
The DNA here is from genome assembly GCA_030620095.1 of Kuschelorhynchus macadamiae. Lineage (NCBI taxonomy): Eukaryota > Metazoa > Arthropoda > Insecta > Coleoptera > Curculionidae > Kuschelorhynchus > Kuschelorhynchus macadamiae. Next base: position 395,809 of record JAUTXW010002212.1, on the reverse strand, counting down.
CAGGAAAAAATTGGACGTTATTCTATAACTATTTATTAGAGGCTGTTTTTTTTTCACTTGTGCCACAACAAGTGTGATAAAAAATATGGGTATTTATGTTGTTCTCATACCAGTTACAATAAAATATATTAACAAACTTTTTTTTAAATTAACCCCCTCCCAGAAGAATTTCCTAAAATCCCCCCTGAAGCCAATGTGGTGTTAATTGGTAGTATTCAATTGAGAAAAATTTCGGGGATACGGCCACATCGAGACGGGCCGGTGTGATATAGACTACGATGAACGTTATAGCATGGGGTTGTATGCGAACTGAGGAGCCGTCACTGTATATTTGTATGTATTATTTCATAATGACTACAAAACTTGCAACTTAAAAGAATGAAATTTAAATTAATTTTTATCAATAATGTTTTTAGCTCTACGCAGGGCAGTTAATACAAAATTCTATCACGTTATGCAATGAGAGAGTTTTGAAAATGTGTCAAAGCGAATTTATTCTTAATGATTTTTTTATTTAACTACTAGACTCGCTATTCGGTATTCTGTTTCTAGTTACACATGAATTTCCATAACAATAAAGGAAAATAAAATTATAATTAATATTAAACTCATAATTTGCCCTCCGCCGGTGGTCCTAAAGTTTTTTGAACTGGTCTATCTTTTAATGAATAAATTCTTTGCCGAGTTATAAGATCCTTTTTTCACTGTCAGTGGCAGCCTGGAACATAAAAATAGGTTGGCTGAGCCTTAGGGGAACCACAGTCATCGTAGTCATCCAGAGGTAAAAATTGATAGATCCAGCATCTGACATTAAAAAATATATAATTGAGTATTATTGGAATACAAAACATCTCATACATAGAGCACACTTATTCTTATTTTATAATAAAATATGTAAATAATACTACTAAGAAAATGTTATAGAATTACAAACTTTTCTTAACAACGAAAACTGGGTAATCTCTGAATTCTGTTAAGTATCGCACATATTTATTTAATGAAGGTTTTCAATAACACGGGAGGGAAAAAACCAAGATATTTAGTCAGAACAAATATTATCAAAAAATGTTGAAAATTCATATAACAAAACGCAATAATAAACTTTTAGGAATAAATAATACGAATAAAAAAAGCTTACCAGCTTTCTTCAATAACTAGTCTTGATATGTAGAAAAAAGAACCAGTGATGTAATAAAGAAAATGGCAAGAATTAAAACAAATAATGGCATATAGAAAAAGCTTACAAATTGCAGATATTTTGCATTTTTAGAAACTAAATTAGTTATTTTGTTTTATAAGATCTTTAAAATTTTTATTTGATTTATAAAAGAAACGACAATACATTATAAAACCTCTTTCTTTATTTTAATCCTTGAACATACTACCGTACATATTTTGATATTTGTACGGTGATATTACCAAACAAAATTTTATTGTATAATATATATTGTTATTGTCGACATCAGAATACTTATATGAGGTAATTCTTTGAGTTTCACACCTCGTTAAGTGTACATAAAATACATAAATTGTTATTTACTTTTATTGTTGAAAATATATCATTTGCACTATCAATAACAATTATTTCGATTGTCCTAACACTGGAACCTGTGGTGGAAGATAGATCAAAATACAAGAGTTCTAACCACACTACACCATTTGTTACGTTCTGGATGAGCGTTTCCCTAACTAAGTTAGCATCATCAGCAGATGATATAAACTATAGTAACTTATCCTAACCGAGACTATTTATACAATAACCTATAAATAGTCTCGGTTAGGATAAGTTACTTTAGTTTATATCACTCAGCTCAACGTTTCAAACAATTGACTTTGTAAAGTTCAGACTCTCGTTCATCTGGCCATTCCGATTGTGGCCTTCTGGAACCAGCCATCGTTTTGAAAGTGACCCGCCAATCAAAATCCCCAACTGGCTCGCGTGACGTATTGGCCAATCATAACCTACCTAGCAATCGGCGTAAATGTAAGCGGCTATATGTAAACTGTATTGAAATTAAATTTTTAAAACATAAGACAAACACACAGTTTTAATTAAGTGTCAACTTTAAAACTTTTAGAATATCTGATGATTCATGATGTGTAATGAAAAATGTACAAAATTATACAGTACAAATACAACTCTCAGATCTTTTTAAGTAGAGGTCTGCTCAAGACCACTTTATTAATAAGATACTTCTTGCTCACTTCTATAAACAAGTTTGAAAACGGCAACAAACAATAATCCACGAATATAGCAGATTTATTTGTTTTAAAACCCGTAATATAAATTTTTATAAAGAATTGGAATTATGCAGTACGCCAGTGATCTAAACTTAGCATCAGAAATGACATAAATTTGTTCTGCTTTTTGACGCAGCCAACATCGTTCCGCCTTGTTGATGCCGAATAAATTATTCGGCTTTTTCGCATTGGATGCATATTTCAAAAAATTAGTAAGCGTTTGACACTTTCATCTTTCATCTTTTTGTGTATCCTTGTCAGTTGGTGCTTTTGTCGCGTTGAACTCGAATAGTTTCAATCTTTATGTCGTTATAATATATGTGTCTAGAGCTCCTGATATTCTCATTTTTATAATAGTGCCTTTCGAAAATTAGAATCGAGTTAACTGGATCATTAAGATCCCTGAGTCATGCGTTTAAAATTTTTGTCTAATTCTAATCGGCATCGTCAATTTTTTCATAAACACGACCATACCAACAGCCATTATAAAATTAGAAGACTCCTCAAACTCAAAACTAAAACTCTTGTCAACAAAGTAAACTCTATAAAAATAAAAAAATTGGCGTCTAATCATTGGAAAAATAATATAACTAAACATACACTATAAACTAAGTAACTACATATTATACAAAAAGGCACAAATATAACCATAATAAAATCTACCATTAAATATATAACAAAAGAGACATAAAGCTTGTTAGTACAGATTTTAGCCACAGGACCTAAAATACACGCGTAGTAAAAAAAAGGCAAAATATATGGTATGCTTACAAACTATAACTACGTATATATCGCGTAAATTGCATCGAATAGAACGGATCTGCTTCAATGAAACCCGTATCTACCGCGTAATACTAGATCGGATGCACAAATCCCATAACTTCAAATCATTATTCTACAACAAACAAGCAGTGTAGAAAGAGAGGCAAGTAGTGGAAAACGAGATTTTTAGAAGAATTGTTATTCTAACCAAAGTTTTAAAACTGTGGCCATTTTAATTTAGTTATCGTAATTAAATCCACTCAAAAGAATAAAAACAGAAGAGAAACAAACTCTGACTCTAACAAAAAGTTAGGTTAAGGGAAAACTGATATAATGCAGTCTGATACCAATTCCTGTCTTTATCGTGATAAAAAAATTCCGATTCTCTTCAAATAAATTCAAACCCAAAAATACAGGACTGAATTGAAACGTTCAAATGAATCGAAATATCAATTAATCGCCGTGTATATCGCGATTTTCAAGTGGATGGACTATATCGGATTGGCTCAAGTCAATACATTTTACGCGATATATACGTACTCTATCATCGTAAAATTCTTGTAAGTTATAATATGCATTTACTTCCAAGCTACATTTTACTTTCTTCTTAAACAATTTAAAAGATTCTATATTTCAAATTTTTTGTAGGAAGTGGTTGTACATTTTTTTACTTTCATATATAATTGAATGTTTTACTAAGGTTGTACTGGGAATAGGAAGTGGGAGGTACAAATTCTGTGTAGTATTAAAGACCCTTTCAGTTATTAAATTTCTATGTTTTTTATGTATGAGAGATATAGATTCAAGCATTAAAAGGCAAGTAAGTGTTAAAATTTTATATTTCACAAAAAGTGGTTTGCAATGCTCTCGGGCCCCAGCTTTGCACATGTAACGAACAGCTCGTTTTTGCAAAATAACACTAGAATTAAAAAGTTGTCGGCTGTAGTAACCTCAAAAGGCTATACCATAAGTTAAGTATGAATTTACAAATGCAAAGTAAGATATTCTTGCTGCAGTAATACTGAGCTGATTTGAAGCAATACGAACGGTATAACTTCCTCTTGCAACTTTTTCGTTTAGATTATTTATGTGGTGAATAAATTTCAAGTTATTATCAATATGTATTCATAAAAATTTCGTGTTTGATTTGTTTTCAACTTTAGTATCAGATAGGTAAGATCATCAAAGTTAAATACATTAAAACTAAAGTGATTCGCATCACACCATTTCTTAATTAAGATCAGATTCCTTGAGATATTGTCTTTCAATAGGTCTTCACTTTTATTTCTCCAGACAATGGTAGTGTCATCCGCAAACAATGTGAAAGTTCCATTTATGCTAAGGTTAGTTAAGTCGTTAACGTAAAATAGAAATAAAATGGGTCCCAAGAAACTGTAGTTGAACTGGACATTATTTCTCCGTAGCTAACTATTTATTAAATATCACTTAAACCAGTTGCAGCAGTTACCCTGGAATCCATAATGTTTTAAATTTTTAAGAACTTCATGATTTATATAGTCAAAAGCTTTGGAGTAATCACAAAAAACAGCAGCAACTATATCATAATCGTTTAAAAGAGAATAATTTCTTTCTAAAAAGAAAAATATTGCATCTCCGGTACTTATTCAATTTTGAAAGCCAAACTGATTTACACTTAGCAGATGAAACTTGTTTAAGTGAGCAATGATAAGCTTTTTTACGACTTTTTTTATTTTTCAGAGTTTAGATGATAGTTATATTAGGCGAAAGTTTGAAGGACATCGCCTGCTTTATGTATCGGTATTACTAAACCTCTCTTAGGGCAATCCAGAAAATATCCCCTTTGAAAACTATTATTTTTACATTTAATCAAAGAGCTTAAAGTAGTAGTGGGCAAGTTTTCAAATATTTCTATGCATATAACCAAGACCGGCTGCATTTTTGTTTTTAATTTTTATCTTTTATAGTTTCTAATTGCTTAGTGTCCAAAAGCACCAAATTCTCATTGATGTCTAAATGTAAAAAAACGTTGGATTTTCAGCTTTTGTTATATTCTTGGATGAATATTATTTTGCAGATTAGTTTTTGTACTCTTTGTAGGGCGCCCTTTACGTTCATTAATTATTTTTCAGTTTGCTCTTGATTTATTGGATACGTTAAGTATTTCGTTGTAGTACTATAATATTTTAAAAATGCAGTACTGCTTGTATATTTTCTAATATATTGTAGGGAGTGTAAATTTTTAGCAGATGTCTTAATAGCCTTAGCGATCAAACATTTTTTCCGTTTTATTGTTAATATTCTTAGAAACGTTTTATTAAAAATCTGTTTTAATGTATCGTAAAAGAGTTGTAGCTTATTGTTTATATATAAATCCCAGATATAATTACTGCAGGTAACATAACATTTTTGAAAGTTTTTTTGTTATAAATTCTACCTAATCTAAATCTTTTAGTATAAGATAATGCATTAATCATAATTTTCCATGTTACTGCTTCATGGTCAGAGAAAACCCCAGGAATCACGCAACATTCTATTTAATCACCATCAAAGTTAGAACAAACATAATCAATGGTAGATTTTTGAAAATTTTGATATTCTTGTTGGACTTTGAAACATTGAATTAAATACAACGTAAATTTAATAGAAAATTGTGAAAAAAAATTAAATAGAAAAATAAAACTAATTTAGAAAATTCGAATTATTGGGTACATTTATTTCTGAAAAGTGTATTTTCATGATTTTCAACGATTAGTTGACGTAACAATCGTTCGAAAATGTGATCCAAAATCGAGTTTTCGATTTGAATCTAAAAAAAGCTGAGAAATATCTACCTGATCCGGGATTTCTATGTCCGAAATGTCCTAAAATCTTGCACCCTATATTCCCTCAATTTTTATTGATATACTAACATAACTACTACTTTCTAAAATATAGCCATTTAGCTCTAAAAGTATTTGAATACACTTAATTTTCCCTAATATTCACAAGATTTTCGGGAAAGTGGAAACTTTGATTTGGTATTTATATTTTTTTCTTTCAAACTGTAAAGAGGGACCTACAAAGAGTTGGTTAATAGATAGATTTTTACTTCCCTCGTAAAAAAAAGGGAAGTATTGTATTCGGTAAAAAATCATCGAAAAACATGTTTTCTCAATTCCGTCGGTCTGTCGGTCTGTTTGTTCTCAGCATAGCTAAAAAACTACTTACCCCATTGACTTCAACTTTTGGTCAAAAATTAAGGGTCATATGGGGATGATCTGGTAACATTTTGGTAGAAATCCAATATGGCAAAACAAAATGGCAGCCTAAATGTTAAAAAAACTGCTTAATCAATTTATCTCAAATTTTGCACAAACATCAAGTATTATGAAGGAATCAACTGATACAATTTTGGTACGAATCCAAGATGTAAAATACTTGAAAATTCAGCCTGAAAAACTACTTAAGGGCCTGATTTCAAATTGTGTGCCATAAATAATTGTAGTATACAGATGAACTAGTAAAACTGCGATACTAATTCAAGATGGCGGAACAAACTAACGTCTAAATAAAATATTTGTAATCGTGAGAAAGTCGCTCCCTAAAGTTTTACATATATTCGCGTTCCGCCGCACAGTGTGGTAAATCGGCCATGTAGTACGACATAATTATTCAAGCATTGTTTTAACGTTTTTCAAATTTAATATAATACTTTTTTAGGATAGGTAACAAAATGTTTTGCAAAAAAAAATGTAAACAAGATGCGGGTTACTAAAATGGCTTCAGTTTTTAATAAAAATGTAATGTTTTGTGTAACTTAAAAACACAATTGATGTCAAAATGCATGAATCATTGCTTTAAACTTATTATTAACTAATAGCTATATGACGCATATAAAATTAAGATAGAATACAAGGTGTCTTGTCAAATATTGCTTTATTTTGGTTATGTAGAATTGTGAGTACAAAATATCATTGAGTTTCTATTCTATTCATTACATAAACAATAAAAGAACTTTTAGACTAAACAATATGTAACAGATAATGTTTTAGAAAAGCCCACTACGTATGCACCTGCACCCAAGCACTCCTTAATTTTTTTGATATTGGTAATAAAACATTCAAATAAAAATTAATTAATTAGGTATACTTTTCGTGATAAATAAATTGTTTTTGTTATTTGCCATATACAATGAAGTCGATATTTTTTAGATATTGCACTTAATATATTTTTATATTTATTTTTGTATTTATTTTATATTTTATATATTGCACTTTATATATTTTTATATTTTTATGAAATTATCTTTACAAAAATGCCAATTACTGGCACTGAACTGGTAGCTTAGGAGATATCTTCGTTTAAGATTTATTTTTGTAAAGGTAGAAAAGTCGTTAAAATTTACCTAATTGATTAGTTTTTTATTTGAAATTTTCATTTCTAATATTAAAAGAATTGAAGGGAGTGTGGTTTTATAAAATTATATCTTAGTTATTTACCGAATTTTAAAAGTGTTATCATTTTGCTTGGAAATAATGTGGCATTATAACTGTTAATTTAGTTTTAACACGATGTGGCATGTAAAACTTCTACCGAGGGATAAAATATCCATATTTTTAAAATGGGTTCGCCATCTTGAACTTTAAAAAGATGACAGCTGTAATACAAAATTCCGAAATTTTGTACCTTAGTCTTTGCAAAATGTTTACCGTTATTACACTCGGACGATTATTTGCAAAGTTCTGGTCATATAAACATCGTGCAGTTTTTTTTGGTGCAGTCAGTAGTAATTAAGGAGCCATAGTTAAAGCTATATAAATCCCGAATGGGCATCTATGAGCAGCTAATTTTTTGGTTTTTGGTTAAAAGGGATCCTTTTTCTTATTTTTTATATAAAAATTAAACTAAACTTCAACAAACTTTTTTTTGCATGCTCTACAAGTTAAAAAAAAACTACGTAAATATAGTAATACCTAAAAAGACCCAAATTTTCTGAGGTAAGGGCTTTAATATTTAAAAAGTTTTGATACCGTAGAAAAGTTTAATTATAAACAGTAGTCATGTAAGAAATTAGAAAAACATTTGCTATGTTTAGTATTATATTTTCTGTTTTGAAAATGATGTATAGAAACATGTTAATTTCAGATTTAAAATATTTACTAACTTTAAGGCTTCCCCTCCGAGAACTGTAATTATAATTTTGTTTCTCAATTGCATTTTTCTATTATTAACACTATCTTAAATATAGATTTTTAGAATATGTTAAGAATATTGCAAAATTACATTTAGGACTTATGTCGTGCTAGACGGCCGATTTAACTCACTGTGCGCCGTCCCTAGATGCCAACAATACCTTTTATCAAGTCCGTCCGGGGATGGCCTGGTAAAATTTTGGTAAAAATCCAACATAGCAAAACAAAATGGCGGCCTAGTGAAATGTTAAAAAAATTATTACCAAAAAACTACGTACGCAATTTATCTCAAAGTTTGCACAAAAATTAAATATTATATAGGATTCAACTGGTAAAATTTTGGTGCGAATCTAAGATAGCGAAACAAAATGGCGGATAGTAAAATATTTAAAAATTCAGCCTGAAAAACTATTTAATTGACTGATTTCAAATTGTGTTCCATAAATAATTGTGGTATACCGATGAACTAGTAAAACTGTGGTACTAAATCAAGATGACGGAACAAAATGGCGGCTAAATTTAATATTTGTACTCGTGAAAAAGTCATCTTCTCAAATTTTACATATTTTCACGTTTTAGCGTCCCTGGATACCAAAAAACATGTTTTATAAACTCCGCCGGTCCGTCTGTTGGAAAATTAAGGGTCATATGGGGATGACCTGGTAATATTTTGATAAAAATCCAATATGCCGGAATTATTCATAGTGAAACATTAAATAATTATTATTGAAAAAACTAATTATCCAAATTACCTCAAATTTTGCAAAAAATCGAGTGTGATATAGGAATGAATTGGTAACATTTTTGTATGAATATAAGATAACAAAACAAAATGGCGGCCTTTTAAAATTTTTAAAAAATCAGTCTGAAAACACTACTTATTAGATTAATTTGAAATTTTGTGCAAGTATTAAGTATAATATAGAGATAAATTGGTAAAGTTATGATACGATAGCTGAACAAAATGGCGGCAAAATAAAATGTTTAAAAAATCAACGTAACAAAATCTTATTTATTTGACTTTAAATTTTGCAGAAAAATTAAATGTGATATAGGGATAAACTGGTATGAATTCAACATGACGTAACAAAATGGCGCTGTGTGTTAATATAAAAACAACATATTGAATTTATTTTAAATTATGTCCAAAAATCAAATGTGGCATGAATAGCATATGATCTAACAAAATGGCGATAAATAAAAATATTTTAAAAGTTAATATCTATGTGTTATTAAATGACTATGTACTGAACTAAATTGGGTCACACTTCATTATTATTCATAATAAAAGGGAATATTCATAACGAGGGAAGTTCCGGGTAAAGAAAATTTACCGATTTTTTTGATTCGTAATCTGTGAAGCAGTTTTTAGTTAAGCCGCGAATAGACAAACATCAGCGCGACATAGACACAGTTTGACGGATTGATTTTTTCGCATTACAAGTTATAAACAAAAATTGTAGAAAACGAGTTAGTTAATAATTCGTGTATGCACTTTTTATATAGTTTTCAAAAAAATAAAAAAATACCTAATTCAGCCAAACATTCTTCAAGATGACAAATTGATTACATTTATTTTTGAGAACTTTAATAAATCCTTGTTCAGGAGATTCGGAAAAAGTGGACATTTTAACGTATAAATTGCACTTTTCTTGGGGTTACTAAAAAAATATAAAGAATATATTTGGTGAATATATGTATTGTGTCCACTTTGCGTTCAGTTAAGAAGTTATAAGAGTCTGATACAGGGTGGGTAAAAACAAGCTTTAGAACTTTATGAAATATAATGTCTCTCAAATGGCCACCTCTGTCTGCGCTATAAATCCTGGCTTTTCCAAACGCCTTATTTATAACTTTTTAAAATATTTCTGGCGATTTTGCAGATATAGTCTCACGAATATTGTCCTTAAGCTGTTGAATGGTCCGTGGCCTATTAGAGTATATGTTTCCCTCCAGGCCAGTTAATGTTATCGCTTTTTGAAATTAATTTGTTTGGAAAGGTTCTTCGTAAGACCTCCATAGTAGTTTCTGTTGTGTGCGCCAAAACTCCGTCTTGATGAAACCACATTTTTTTTAAAACCTATTCAGCCAATTGAGGTGACAATAAATTCTCTATAATCTCACGATAGCGTTTACCAGTCACAACATTATCCACATCATTAATATAGAAATATGCTCCAATTACACTTCCAGCATACATGCCACACCATACTGTAACTTTTTGAGAATGCATGGAGGTACGTCTTGTCACACGGTAAAACCTGGGGTGTTTTCATTGAGCTTCAATATTGAATTACTGTGCACTCGACGGTATTCATAAACTCGTGGTTGAAGCTTTTACGTTAACTGAATCTTCTTTGAGCGTAAATGTAGGTCTTTATTCCAAATATTACGTAAGGAAGATCGATCGAACCAGGGTTTGCGTAATCGAGCTCTGACTTTGTTAAAGGGTTTTGACAATAAGCGCTTGTTTTGAAGAGTGTAATCCATTATACATTTTCTACGTTTACACTTCTGGAATACCCATTGCAACTGAAACCTGAAACAATAATACCATAATTAAGTAGTAAAGCTTCTTTTTGCCCACCCTATACTTGAGAAGCTAGTATATCTAGTGCTTGAATTTTTGCATATGTAATCTCAAACCTATAAATCTTGCGCTAGAACTGATCTAAAGAATGGTTCGTTCCTATAAAAAACGATTTCTCGTGTAATTAGCTCAATTTTTGATATGGTATAGTTTATGATAACTTGGTTAAAAACTAACATTGGTATACTCCCATTATACGTACCACTGGGATCTACAGGGTGTCAAAATTTGAGATCCCACTTGATTTTTATGTAAGATAAATATGTATGTTTATCTTTCTTAGAATAAAATGATTACCCTAATATTTTTATTCCCATATAAATAATACCCTACAAGCTGTATACCTATATGAAATACTATACGGATGAGAGGTAAAAAGTATTTAGTTGTTTCCCCTCGTTTCTGTTTTAGTGAGATATTATTAACTATATTAAAACCAATACGATGTTCTTAAAAAATTTACACTTCTGTTAAAAAGTATCATTAAATAAATTTTTACCTATTTTCCTAAGAGCATAATTTAACTCAAAATAATACGACTTAGGTACATGGTCATCCAGATAACGTTTTTTAATTTAAAATATCTCGGTTGTTATTAAAAAAAAACGTTCTAAACAAAAGTTCTTTGATTCGATCTCTTTCCATGTGTTTATATTATAATGTATACAGGGTATCTCAGCAAGGCAATTACTAACTTTGTTTTTTAAGAATAATAAACCACATTTTTTAATGTTTTTGAATGTTATAATAAATTCTGCATATTTTTATATATATATATATTTTTATATATATATATATATATATATATATATATATATATATATATAATATTTTTACGAGGAACCAAGGAACCATTGTCCATATGAATCTGGCGGGGTGAATACGCCTCTCAAGTCCATTTAAGAAATTGTAATACCTACGTTTCATTATAAAGAAAAATAAAATTGTCTTTCTGAAATAGCACATTTTTACAACGACATCGCCAGCAAAAATGTTATGCAAGATTTATCAAACGGACTTCAGACCTACATCAGCTCATTTCCTATTTGTTCACATCTTTTAAAAAAGGTTACTGATCTAGAAACTGATACGCTCTATCAAAGTTATTCAAATGAGCGCTTTTAGACGTTCCAAAGTTATTCTAAAGCATCCGATATAGAATTTTTATCACTATTCATGACAATAATAATTCCCTTTGTGTCGGGACTTTGTGAATTTTAAAAGAAAAATAGAACAATTTCTCTCCTGCTTCTTGTCATTTTTAACACGACATCGATTTCAGAATGTCCATAAATAAATTTATTTTATCGACATTGACGCTTTCAGGTCAATTTTTATTTTTATTGTTACGATATGAAAGAAATAGAAACATAATTGTTCAGAAATAATCGATTTCTAAAATTAGTTATTTAACAATTATAACTAATAAGAATCATTTTAAGCACGTTTAAGTTTAAACAGATTGCTAACTGTTTAAATACAATTATTTTTTGTAAGTAATGATAATAGTATTACTAACTTCTTTTTCCTTTAAAACCTTCGTTTTAACTTTTTGAACTGTTAATTGATTTTATATCGTTGAGTAAATTATCGTACAATTAAGAAATCATGGTTCTTGGGATTAGACCATGTCAAATTGGAATTACTATCCGATTTCGATTGCACGAGGCATCTTCAGGGATTTTTACTCCATGAGAAAAAAAATAGTAATCCAACTCCGCGAAAGAAGGATGATAAGGAGCCACCGTTAGGTAGTGTTGTTCTTCCTTACACACATGGCACTACAGACAAAACAGGACACATAAGAAGATTCGACAATGCTTGCGATACCCGAAAGCTATTGTACCTTTTCAAACAGAAGGAGTATATAAAATTCCTTGCTCCTGTGAAGAAGTGTATGTGGCAGAAACAGGACGCTCAATAGCCACTAGACTTAAGGAACATGAACTACGTATTAAAAAGAAACAAATTGTTCAATCTGCTGTAGCTGAACACCAGCATACCACTGGCCATATTATAAATGTAAAGGAAACAAAGGTTCTAGCATCGGTTCCAGGATTTTATAAACGAAAAATTAAGGAATCTATTGAAATTTTTCGGATAGTAATTCTAATTTGACACGGTCTAATCCCAAAAAGCATGATTTCTTAATTGACCAAAGCCGTGAAAGCTTCCTTTCCATGTTATCATACAATTTTAGACGCCCATAACATGGACCCTTCTCCGTCATATCCAGGTTATATTTAGGATATGTATAATTGATAGTTCTACTCGGGTACACACTTTAAGTTTCACAAGTTAAAAAAATCTGCTTTAAAATAAAAAAGAAAAGTACGCATTCCTAAATAAAAATAGCAGTTACACTCTACTACTATACAGCGTGTAACAAAAGTAATGAAATGGCGAAATATCTTATGTATCGCTTACCTGAATTAATTGAAAATACGTACGCTTAGGTATATAATTATTCCGGATTCAATGGCGGGTTCCGCATTGCTGCGGTTTACCCTTTTTTCTTCGAAAATTATTTTTATAATGGAACAACTTATATTATATTACTTTTTTAAAATCTGTGCAAAATTCTCAATACTATACAAGATTTTTTATGAAAGTCAATAGTTTTTTCGAAAATAAGGGCCTAATATTCATAATTTAATGTATTACCTTTTATTTAACTAGCCGCATACAAAAGTTTTCCTGATATGTTTGACAACGTCAGTTTTATTAATTTACAAAAATTGATCGTTTAACTAAAACCTAAAGAATTGAAATTTTAATTATACTACTTTATGGATATAGAATGCCAAACCTATAAGATGTTTGTAATATTTTTAATGACAAATATCCTAAAAGAAAACCAATAACTACATCTACCGTAAATAAAATTGTAAAAGTAAAAGATGCAGTATATTCTGGCAGACCAGAAAGCACAATAAAATATAATCTGGCTACCAAAACACTTGCGTTGCCACTTTAAAAGTAGGTTATAAAAAAGGTTGTAAAAAACAAGGGAAACAATACAATACAAAAAAGAAATACCTAATACGACAAACAATAAATTAATGAATCTAAGTAAGGTGTTTAAAATGTTATCCATTTATTTCATGACAGTAGTCCAAATCAATTCGTCTACATTCGATCTCTATTCGCTCCTTTAAATCCTCGAGGTCATTGGGCTTAATTTTATACACCACATTTTAAGGTGTTCCCACGAAAAGTAGTCGAGGGGCGCTAAGTACGGAGACCGAGGTGGCCACTCTATTGTATCCCTACGTCCAATCCATCTTCCAAAAAATACATTGTCTAAATATTCTTGAACATTCCGAGCAAAATACGGTGGAGCACCTTTCTACTGAAACTATAATTTATCATTTGGTGCATCATTATCTAAAAAAAATCAAGTTTAAATACTGAATACAGCAGGTAAAGTAAGGAACTTAAGGTTATTCGGAATTAGTTCTGCTATAGCTGGGACAATTTCGGTCTTTAAAATATTCAAATATCTTTCTCCAGTTAATGTGTCTTCCATGATGAAAAGGCAGATTATTTTTGCATCCTTTATATCACACCATACATTTATCTTTTGGGCATACTGGGTGTAATTTTCATGTATCTAATGTGGATTTTTCCTGGCCCAGTATCGACAATTATGCCGGTTATCTTTTCCATTTAAAACAAAATTTGCTTCATCAGAAAAAATGATTTGATTGACAAAATTTAGATTTGTACGTTCCATCATGATTTCACAAAAAAGCACCTATGTCCTATAGTGATCATCCTCAGATAGCTCTTGTACCAAAGTTATTTTGTATGGAAGAAACTTTTCGGTTTTTGAATTCGATCTACGGACATATGTTAGACTTCAATTTGTCTTCCTAATATTCTGGTAGAAAGGTTCGAATTTTCTTCTAAACTGATTAAAACATTCAGAGCCTTATTACTCTCTGTTGCACTTTTAGGTCTGCTAGAACGTACAGCAACTTTTTCCTTTCCAGTTTCACGAAACTTTTTGTTAATATTACTTACGATAGATTTGGTTATTGGATTTCTGTTAGGATATTTGTCATTACAGACATCTTGCAGGTTTCGTATTCTATCCACCCAGTATAATTAAAATTTCATTTTTTTGGGATTCAGTTCAACGATCCTATCAGCCGAAGCTGATATGCGTGTTCCATAATGATTGTCTTCAATCCGAATAACATACAAAACTTTATCTTCTGGCGTCAATTGAGTTAAACACTGGGCAAATTTTGTTAGAAAATATTCCCGAAAGGCAGTCGTTTTCTCGTTATTTAGTTCGTTGCTTAAGTATTATAATGAACCCATTACGGTCCTAGGAATATAATGAATCCATTAGAGAAAAAATGACCGCATTATGACAAGCCAGAAGATAAAAGGTGTTTATTACGTTTTATCAAACATTTTACCTACAAAAATGTCTTTTGTGCAATAATTTGTTATTTTCCGTACTGGAATTTGTTTATAAAGGTTAGTAAATGTATTCTAGGCTAATAAATATGGAAATATTATAATAATTATAGTGTCTATATAGGTAAGAAATTGAACAGTAACCATCATTTAGAGTCGATATGCACCTGATACATCAATTATGAGTGTAACGTTTATAGCTAGCATACCGTTAAGTGTATTATTCAAAAATGCCGCAGCATTCTCAGATCTCTTGATTTTGTCGCTTTAAAATATCAATAATTTCGAAAATTTGGAGATATTCACTTTATGTTTGACATTTGTAGTGATGCGCAACATTAAATATCTGAACGAAAAGGTTATCGGCTTTTCGGTTTCTGCAATTTCGCTAAAACATGCGAGGACAAATGTTTAAAACTTTTGAAAACATTATAAACTTTATCGTATTTTGCACAACTCTTCTCAGACAACCAATTTTTTCCAAACTTTTCCGCGGCTTTTCTTAATTGAGGTGGAGTATTTGATGATTTTCTTTGAATCACTCATTGTCTTCGTAAACACTTTTTTGATCACAATCTACTAAAAATACAACTTTTTGCGTAGTTGTTTGTCACAAATAACATTACTTGTATTTAAAAGGTATGATTGCAAATGAAATAGTATACAAACCATGGTAAACCATCCTTTTCTCTTCACAGGAATGAAAGCTTTTTACCCGTGTACGTTTATATTTTTTAGCTTCTAATATATAATAATATATAAATATATTTAAGACCCTTAGATTTTAATATGCTCTATTTAGTTTATCTACGAAATGGTTGATATGACATTTATACTACAAGGTACTATCTGGGAACACACCCAAATTTTTTTTTAGTATATCATATAAATTAATTTGGTATATCTCAAATATGAGTTAAAAAATATTTGGGGTTTTTCGGCATTGAGAAAGCGTTACTAAAAAATAAAGTTTCGGTTTACATCCTGTACTAATTTTTTTAGCTTATTTAATTCATAATAACTTGAAAATTACCAAAAAATAGCGTTTGTTTCAATTGAACAATAGACAAAGTGCTTATTGATGTTCCTCAACAATTTATTATTAAATTCTTCACTTCACGGGTGATTAAAACGGGAAAATCTAATAACTTCATAAAATACAATTACGGATAATTGACTTTCTGCAGACTGTGTTCACCGACGGCTTTAAACATCTTGACGATTTTGGCGCCTTCTATTATATCATTAACGAAAATATAAGATCTATACCAATCTGTTCCTGTACTCAATCAGCCCCCGTCAGCCCTATAACGTTTGCCCTTGAGGGAATTTTACATACTGGTATCATTGCCTTGATATAAGTCATACTTCAGATTTACATCTGGTTAATAAGGCTGTTTTCCTTCCCGATTAAACAAACAAGCACTGATTTATATCTGCAGAAGCATAACTTTTTTAGTTTTTAAAATATTTAGATTTATTAGGCATAGTATTATTAACACTGCCTAATTACTTGGTTCTATAGGGTCCAGTTGCTTAGTAGGCCGTGAAAAGTGCTAAGCCACTAAATTATAAAACCATACAATCAGGCAGTGTTGATAATTGACAATAGCTAATATTAAATAGGCAATTTTAAAAACATAAAAAATAAATTAGCGTATGCTAATTCCTCCAAAGGTTTTTGGGTTAGGCATGACTTTTATTTTAGGTGTCCCCCGGGTGGGATTTAAAATGGGACGAAAAAACGAAAAATAAAAAAAATATTCTTACATCAAATCCCAATAAAAAAAATAAAAGATTGCTAATGCTTTAAAATAAGTTTCCCTAATATTTTTTAATTTGAATTATTTATTCAAAATTATTTGATTAATTTCCAGCCCAAGGTTCCATTATTTACATTGTCTAGCATAAATTTAAATATATGCTTTTTCTCAATATCTGTGCTCTGCGAAAGTTACAGCTGTTTTTTAATAGAGTGACGTAGATAATGCTAGTTCTCTTTCACATAAAAATGAATAAATTATGCTCTTGAAACTGTTTTTGTAACTTTTCCGAAAAGTCCATAGGCGTAAATATTTTTATTTAATTGCCTGTGCCTTGTGGCTTCTTTATTACGCAAGGCTACTTTATTTCAGAATTTGTAAGATTTAAACATTTAAATTCGGAAGATTCTTTTGCAAATGATTCATTTTCGGGATACAGGGTGATAAAATGTATATTTTTAGTTTTTTTGATATACTTCGATTCGATACACGTTATACTATGGGCGATAAAGCGACTAAATAGATATTGCTACACCTTTAACCTGAACCTTTTATTACGACGTCAGTGGCTATTTTTACAACAAATTCAACTTCTCTATTCTTTTTAACATTCCTCTATGTACATCTATGAGGAATTTGCCTTTGTTGGAAAAATGTCCAATGACGTCGCTACGCGCGTCGTTCTAAACAAGGGTTAAATGCAATCGCAATCCAAAAAACAGAACCCTGTAGATTTTTCTAAAATCTTTAGTCGCTTTATTGACATTAGACGCAGTATCAAATTTGATTTAAATATATCTGGAAATGTACGAGGTATATAAAAAATATTATAAAATAATAACAATTTAACACACGGGGTGCTAAATCTCGAAAACAAAGCGTTTGCGGTTTTGACTAAAAATGAAGGATGGAATTTTTTGTCTTATTTTAGGGCTAAAAGTTTATATAAATATGGCCCACAAGGCCTTTATTTTTAAGAAAACGGGTGTCAAAATTTTAATTTTTTTATGTTTTTTTCATAGACCTCGTACATTTGTTGAGATAAATCATTCTAATTTAACACACATTATACTGTAAGCAGTGTCTACGATATGGCTATAATACATTTACCAAACAATAACTGGGTGTTACTTTTTTCTAGATTGCGACCCCCTTTTCAGGATGCTTGATAATTTCAATTGATTCTTTAATATTTCGTTTATAATAACCTGAAACTGATGCATGAACCTATATATTACATTAATCATGTATCCTGTTATATGCTAGTGTTTTGCGAGAACGGATTAAAAAATTTGTTTCTCATTTATACATCTTTCATGTTCCTTAAGTCTAATAGACACAGACCGTCCAGTTTCATCTATATATACTTTACCGCAAGAACAAAGGAAAATTTGTAAGATGGCCTCAGGGAGAAGAACATTTAACTATATTTTTAGATCATCTAAATCAACAGTATTCTAGTATAAAATTCACTATGGAAATTGACCCAGATGGTGCCTTGATGTGTTAGCACAAAAAAAAAGAGAACGGCACGCTAGGTCATACTGTTTACAGGAAACCGACACACACGAATAGATATTTAAAGTTTAGTTCTCACCATCATCCATTTCAAAAACAATCCGTCATCAATTCATTGGTCTTTAAGACTTTGTCAATATGTGATACAAATTCAATTCCCGAAGAAACAGAAAAACTGACTGAATCTAAAAGCAAACGGATATTGCCCTGACGATATTAGGCGTACGATTAGGTATTATAATAATCCCAGACCTAAACTAGTATTGCATATTCAACAATTAAGTAGTACAGTTTTACCTTTTATTCAGGGTACCAGAGATAAAACTGCAAGAATTCTGCTGAGATCCAACATCCCCAAAATCTTTAATACATATAAAAAGATTGGGCAATGATTAAAGATACCTTTGCAATAAGGAGTTTATAAAATTCCTTGTTCCTGCGGTAAAGTGTATATAGGTAAAACTGGACGGATTGTGTCTATTAAACTTAAGGAACATGAAATTCGCATAAGTAAAAAACAAATTGTTCAATCCGCTGTCGCGTGGTAAAGAGGCCTTCAACCCTAAAAAAACTAGTGATCCATTTATTATGATGAGCAGTTTGGTTTATTTTAAACAAATTAATAAACAGCATGGCTCACTTTTACCGTTTGGTGTGCCTATTTAACGCAAAAGAACGGACGTTCATAAGAGCGACGGTAATTAAATCAGTGTTACTTCCTTTCGGCGTGTAAAATGTTAACCCGGGTATCTCGGATAGGGGGGCTATAATTCGTTTATGGCCTCCGGGTAAATTGCAAATCCACTTTTTCCAGAAAATTATACTCTTTTTGGACCGGAGTCGATGCCACTTTAGCCAGGCACTCGGCTTAATGAACCTGTATTGTCAGAGGATTCTCGATTGCGCTTAGAGATGTGACAAAGAAGGCGAAGCAACTGCAGGTACGGCAGAGGATCGTTGAATATTTTTTTGAACTTTTTGATTAAACTTTTTTCTGTGAGAGAGAAATTGGCATTTCCTTGTTTTTTGAAATGAATTTATGATAAAAAGACGTCAAGAAATCTATGGCTTTAAAATTAAATAGTTAAAATTAGTCCATAAAGACCCATAAATCGATAAATAAGATATACAATTTTAAAATGAACATGTGCAGCCCTGCGTTAAAGTTGACCCCCAGACAAGTAAAAAGGCTTTAAATTAAAGCTACTGTCTCAAAATTCCAATGCTTCTATTTTTGTACATATCTAGTATAAATTGATCAAAAATGTCGATATTAATAAACAAATTAACAAAGGGCGTTCTTGTACATATTTTTACGTATAAAGATAATACCGCTCTTACAGGATTGCTCAACAAAATTAAATTGGAATCTTAACATCTTTAACAGTTTTGGCTTCATAATGTCGTTAAAAAAAATTATTCGATGGCCATACAGACATCGAAAAAGAGAGGAATTCAAAGAACAAAATAGTGAGACTAAATAAGAAAAAATCTTTGCAAAATTGAGGCCTTGTTGAACATTTTTAATTTTTGTTCGATATTATATATCACCCTGTACAAGAAGCAGAGACAATTTTTGTGCAAATCTTTCTAGGCACTGGTTTAAGTATTACAATAATCTATTCAATGCAATGAATCGCATAGCACTTTAAAATGTGCCGAATTGCAAAATTCTAACTTAAGTGGTGCAAATAAAAACAAGGTATGAGGGTGGAAATTAAAAAAGTCCAAAAAAAACTAGTATTATTTTGTTTTTGGATACGAAGTAATATCCGCTACCGATATTTTGGCATTTTTTAAAATACATTTTGACAAAATCAGGTATGAGTTAAGTTTGGAGAACCTTCCCTAGGCAGTCATATAAGGTATTCAATACACATGTTGGTTTGGTCTGATCAAAAAACAATTTTTACAAAAATGCATAATAAATAACTTACCATCTTATCAAATCAAATAGTCTATCTAATTGTCTTATCAATTATACATGGCATCACACAAAAAATATTGAATTTTTGTGTGAGTTCCAAAAATGCACGAAATTATTTGCTATCTACTTTGCAAATGCTAATCTTTCTAAAATCGTTACGATCAAAATTATGTATTTTATGGTCCCACTTTTGTAGGTTAAATAGAATCTTGATACGTGTAGTGTCATTTTGCCATTATGTAAGGTTATATAATTAAACGAAAAATTTAAGACACCAAAAGTGTACTATATGTTTTAAATCCAGAATCATTTTTTTTAGGAAAAGTTGGTAGAATAGAAAGGGTAGGAGACAAATGAAAATTCTTTTTTTAAAGTGCTTATGTTTCGGCTATGTATTTAGGTACCAAAATATATAGTCGTAATAATTGATTTTTGTTCAAAATTTGAGGTAAATTGGATGACTTGTTTCTTAGTAATATTTTTTTTACATTTCGCTAGACCGCCATTTTGTTCAGTCATATTCGATTTTTACGAAAATATTACCAGGTCATCGCCACATAACCCTTAATTTCAGATCAAAATTTGACTTCAATCGGGTAAGTAGTTTTTATCTACGAAGCGAACTGACATATAGACAAAACCAAGAAAACATATTTTTTTGGCATCCAGAAATTCTAAAACGTAATGATATGTAAAACTTGGAATTTTTTCACCATTACAAACATTTTATCTGGCTCCCATTTGTTCCGCCATCTTGAATTCCTGCCACAATTAACTCCTGATTTATAAACTTGCTTTTGGTCTTGCTTTTGCGTTTGACGTTCTGCTACGATTTTGACATATATTTATAAACTTTTTTTAAGGTCTGTTCAGAGTGTATTTGTCCACTGATTTTCTAATCTTACTTTAAACAACTCAAAAGCAAAATAATTTAATTTGACGATTAAAATGAATTTAGAACAAAGTTTGTATGTTTGGCATATGTTAGTTTGGTGATATCAATTGTTGCGGTTTATAAATTAAAAACTCAAAGTACAAGGCGTCGAAAATTTAAAACCAGACCCATCAACAGAGCAAGGCAGACCAAGGGTGGTTTTTACTTTTACAAAAAAAAAATGGATGTTGAACAATTTTTCAAATTCACTAGGATGACTGTTCCTGCTTTTGAGAAACTACTGTCTAAAGTGAAACCCAGAATAATCAAACAACATCGTTCAGATGGGATCTCGGCTGAACAAAGACTCATAATAACTTTGCAGTGTTTTTCTTTTTGGCATGAAGTACCTAGTATATTAATAGTTTAAATTTTGTAGCTATCTCTCTCAAGGCATGACCATGGACACACAACAGTCGACAAAATTGTACACGAAACTTGTGCAGTACTTTGGGAGGGTATTCAGCCTGAGTATTACTACCTCCTTCTTCAGAGAACGAATGGCTAGTTATATCCAAGAGTTTCTCAACAAGGTGGAACTTTCCACATTGCTTAGGAGCCTTGGATGGGAAACATATAAATATACAAGCACCAGCACACAGTGGATCTATTTACTTTAATTACAAAAAACAGTTCAGTATTGTATTGTTGGCAATCTGTGATAGCTGGGTTGACATTGGTGCATATGGAAGCCAAAGTGATGGGGGGTATCTTCAGGGTAAGTGTTTTTGGGTTGATGTTTGAGGAAAATGAATTTAATCTTCCAAATTCGGATGTAATTGAGAATACAGATACCCAAATGCTCTACTTCGTAGTGGCTGATAAAACTTTACCTCTTAAAAGTTATATTATGAGGCCTTACGGAGGAAAAAACCTTAGTTTTGCTCAAAGGGTTTTTAATTATAGATTGTCAAAAGCTCGCCAAGTGATAGAAACCCTTTTGGCATAATGGTGGCCAGATGGCGAATATTAAAAACCAATATTGTGGCAAAACCTGAAAATGTTGACAATATTGTAAAATGATTTATATTGTCCTACAGGTTTTGTAGATCTTAACGACCAACAAAATGGTATATGGAGAAGAGAACAGATACTATTACTATCAGTGGGACGATTAGCAGCCAATTACGCAAAAAGAGCTTTGTATCAGTTGCGAGATTTTTTATGCGGCTATTTTCTTTCACCTGTACGAGAAGTTTCTTGGCAGAGAAGTCGAAATACTGGTGGCTTATTAATGGAGACCTAGGTTTATTTAAAACAAGAGTATTTCATAAGTATTTATAGTTTCTGTTGGTTTTTATTGTAGCTAGTTTTAATGCGAATTCTGATTTGATATGTAGTAGGGTATTCTACTTAATTACCTATTCGTAGTGCTTTTAGTTTTTTAAATAAAATAAACTACTTATTAATGGAGACCTAGGTTTATTTCAAACAAGAATATCATATGAAATTGTGGTTTCTGTTGGTGCTTATTGTAGCTAGTTTTAGTGCGTATTCGGATTTGATGCGTAGTAGTGTATTCCGGTTATATTTAATTACCTATTTATAGTGAGGTTAGTTTTTTTAATAAAATAAGTTACTTCTATATATTCTAAAATGTATTAAAGCAAAAAACTTTATAACATTATTAATTATAAATACTTAAATTAATTTTCAAGATTTAGGAACATTGCCCTTCGTTTTTCCTTGGCTTCCTCTACAGTCATCTCTTTTAGTCTGCTGTACACATACTGGCAAAATGTATGATTTGGATCATCTGTATTCTGCTGAAAACCTTCAATGGTGGAAGCAACTTTTTTTGCTGAAGTGACCAGGCCCTCCAAATCTTCGTCCCATCTTCTTTTCTGGCCTTTTGCTAGAAATTATTTAAAATATAAATTCAAGTGCTGATTATATTAAATAAGAGTCAAAATCAAAAAAATATCAACCTATGCAGTCAGGGCTGTCTTTATTTTTATTTAGGGCACGAAGGTATGTTCCAAAAACTGTAGTTATCTTTCAATACAATGGTATAGTTTATACGAAGGCAATTGGAACAGCAAAAAACCAATGAAACAATTATGCCACCGTTTAACTGCAAACCAAATGCTTTGCCATGGCGTGTTGTCGAACGGTATCATAATTGTTTGCTATTCCAATTGACTTTATTTAAACTATAACAAGCCGTTTTGTGGGGTCAATTTCAGTATTAATAAATAAATATAATATACATTGGTAAAAACGAGTAACCTAGAACTGCTACCAAACTAAAAACACTCAAATATAAATAAATAAATTTGTAAATACCTTGTATTTTCTCGGGCTCTTTTGATGTAAAATTCCTTTGAGGTATCGCACCTGCTTTATCAGCCTCAAGCCCTTCTTCTCCAGGTTGTACTGATGGTTCGATAGACTGAAAGACGGTCTTGAGCCAGGGGTTTTAGTTACACTGCCTGTCGTTCTAAAATTAAATACCAGGTGTTATAGTTAAGATTATTCTAATTTATATTATTAGCTCCAACTAGACCAAAAATGTATACGCACTGTCTTTGCTTGGTGTATTTTTTATAAAACAGCATCAGATCATAATATTGCCAATTTGAATGTGGCGCTTCTGATCCCGAACGTATTGCCCGAGAGTCTTTACCAAATCTGTCTCGCAGATTTCGCCAAGCTTTCTGATAACTTTCAGTTCAACTAAAATAATAATGTTTTTATTACATAATGTAGAAGCATGGTCAACTGTCCAATTTAAAATTTGGGATATTTCTTCCTAAGCCAAATCCTTTTTTTTTATCCTTAGAGTATAGATAACTTAAATCAAATAGGTATTCATAATTTTGAACGACCTTTATTAATAGGTTAAAATCCACCGTGTCTCCAAGCATCTGAGAAACTTGAGATTCTTCATCTAAAAAATTTTAAGATTGATAATTGCAAACACTTTGTTTATAATTAATATAACTTACCCTGGCTTTCTATATCACTCATATTTATAAAATACTGTCTAACAATAAATAACTGGAAACTTATAACTAATTCTAAACTTTTGGTATTTTATGGCAAAACACATTCAAACAAAACGAAAAATATACAAATGGAACGGACCGTGCAGTCTGGCTAGTGGCCGATCCAGTTTGTAAACAAAAATCACGTGACTCATTTCTTGAATTTCTATTGGTTGTGACGTATATGCTACGACGGGAACGGAATCACTAAAGCAAAATATGAATTTCGCTATCTCGAACGTCAACGGACGTCAAAAGTAAAAACAAGAGAACTGTTTATAAATGTCCCAATCCTGTTCTTAAGGTTTATATTCTAACGGCACGGGCAACGGCAACGTCAAAAGTAAGAGTAAAAGCAAAAAGCAAGTTTATAAATCCACCTTTATTCTTGCACATAATTTGAAATCGATCAAATAAGTAGTTTTTTCAAGCTGAATATTTAAATATGTTATTAAGCTGCCATTTTGTTTCTACATCTTGGATTCGTACCAAAATTCTAAGTTAATTACTACTTAATACTTGATGTTTGTGTAGAAGCTGAGGGAAGGTCGTTGCCAATCTGGCCCTTGCGGCCTTTGAGCTAAATTGGGTAAGTAGTTTTTTAGTAATATTTTTTTAACATTTGACTAGTCTACCATTTTACTTTGCCTTATTGTAGTATTCGAAAAGGTTACCAGGTCATTCCCACATGACTTTTAATTTTTGATTAAAATTTGAAGTCAATCGAGTAAGTAGTTTTTGCCATGCCGCGAACAAACAGAACGACAGACTGACAGATAGATCAACGGAATTGAGAAAACATGTTTTCCGGCATTTAGAGACCATGAAACGTAAAGATCTGAAAAATTTCGGAGGGTGATTTGTTCACGATTACAATAGGAGGGAAGTAAAAACAAACGGAACATTCAGTATGCACGGACAACTACAACTACGCGGTACGAACTTGGTCTGTCATCGCTCTCAGACATTCAAATTTGTGTTGTATTATGCTTTTTTTTTGCCAAATTGTTATTGTTTATATCTGGTAGCAGAATAGTCGATACTTTTTTTTTAATTTAATTGGAAATATTGCAGTAGTGCTTTTTATTATTTTAGCATTGTGTGTTTGTATTTAACAGATGATTATATTAAATACTAAGGTACGTACTTATTATTGAGGTTTATATAAATCATTTCGCTAATATTACGCTTGAAGTAGTTTTTTCCTTGTCTAAGATTTCAACAAATGGCGTCCCTAACTAAAATGGTGTTCTGCTAATGGTGTTTTGCGTTAACGTTTCTTAAAATCATACTTTCATTCTCTACAATCCAACTTATACTTATACACCCTATTTTTTAAATACTGACTTGTAACACCTACATATGCTTTTTGGGAGTTCTCATATGCAATTTTATAGACAACGTTTGAATTCTTTGGGTACTTTGTCTTTCGTGGGTGTATAAATATAGTTTAAAAAATTGTCAAATGCATGCACAAAATTAGCAGAATGAAAAACGTTTTCCATCCAGCTCTTAATCTCAGTATCCCTGAAAATATGTATAAAGGAAACTGAAGTAAAAACCATTCTAAAAAATAATAATTGTCCATTGCCACGTGTTATCTGAGTTTTAACTGGGTAAATTATTAACAAATACAAAAGAAAGTCGACAGGAAAGAGTTAAATATTGCAAATTCATACATAAAAGATTTCCCCGAAAACATAAAAAAATATCAGGAAAAAACAAACATACCCACGCCTTAAACTGTTTTTATGTTTCACTGAAAGACAAAGTACTCAGGGAAAAAAACTCAAACCTTGCCTATAAAATTTCTTGTAGAAACTGCCAAAAATCATATATAGGTGTTACAAAATGAAATTTAAAAAAGGGTGTATTAGCATAAGTACGATTTTAAGGAATGTCAACGCAACAAACCAGAAAAAAAAATGGCATACATAAAAAAAATTTAAGTTTGGGACACAATTTTGAATATTTAGTCTTAGACAGGAAAAAAAAACGTCAAGAGTCATATTAGCGAAATAATTTATATTAACCTAAATATTTCGATAAATAATACAACTGACACACAAAGTCTTAGTTTTCAATATAATTATCTATTAAATAAATACATACATATAATGCTAAAATAATAAAAGTCACTACCGCAATAATTTCAATTAAATTATTAAAACAAAAAAATATCGACTATTTTGCCACCAGATCAAAACAATAAAAATTTGGACAAAAACATAATACAACACAGTGTGGGATGACTGATAGCGAAGACAGACCAACCTCGGACCTCTTACTTGTTATTGTTCGTCATACCATTGGCTTTATATAGGAAGTCAAAGGTCATACTGACTGTTGCCTTTGTTTTTTAAATGCTCTGAAAATCTGTTTACTGTTTTGTGCTGACATAAAATCCCATGTTTAAAATAAGTATGTGAACAGACTGGTTTGTTGAATTAATAAAACAAGTTTAATTTATATCGCTTTTTAAAAATATTAGTAGTAGCAGCTTGCAAAAAAATAAAAATAAAAATAAAAAAGGTCGCCAATTATTACTAGTAATGTATCTATTTAATTTAATAATAACTGTGTTCTAAAGAGTAAATAATTAATAAATTTCTTCATACTGCTTATGTATATAAAGTTACGTTATTTTTGTAGGAAAATTATAAAAAATAATGAGTTTTATGTTTCTTTTAGCCCTGATGAAGACTAAATATGTAGCCGGAAAATCGAGTAATTTTTAAGAAAAATAAATTTTCATTTCTATCTTAAACCCACTTCTTAATCTATTCTTGAATACATTAGGACGATATATTTTACAATATGCAAAAGAAATCATGATTCTTGGGATTAGACCGTGTCAAATCGGAATTACTATCCGACATAATCTGCAAAAGTTGGCAGTAATTGGGTTTCTTTTTAATCATTAAAATTAATATATTAAAAATAACTATATGTATAAATATTGCGATTTTCGTGACTTAGTAAAACATTAATAGGTGCCTGCCTCTTAATCATTTTGTTTATTTAAATTTTAATTTTTATAGTCTTGGCTATATTTTTAAATCCAATAAGTTTTGTTAATTATTCTAAAGGAAAACACCAATTGACCCAATTTTACAGCTTAAATAATGCAACGTATTAATAAATTACCTTTTATTGTGATGATTAAAATTTTGTCCTTGAAAGTCGGCCGTACTATATCATATCAATATACACATAAGGTCAATTTTATATTTATAGTAAAACTGCTAATGGAAGCACTAAA
Source organism: Kuschelorhynchus macadamiae (assembly GCA_030620095.1). Taxonomy (NCBI): domain Eukaryota; kingdom Metazoa; phylum Arthropoda; class Insecta; order Coleoptera; family Curculionidae; genus Kuschelorhynchus; species Kuschelorhynchus macadamiae. Next base: position 368,241 of record JAUTXW010002212.1, on the reverse strand, counting down.
CAATGGCCAATAATTTAATCAGTATTAATTTTCTCTCCGCGTGAGTTCAGCGGAATATTAGACCTATAATTCACTTTTGTGAAACCAGGATCAGTTCCGGTTCCTTATACGATACGATATTAAAGTTTATAGTCGGTATTCATGACGAATAATAGAGGCGCAATGATAAAAACTGTTAAATTGGGGTTTTACTCAAAATGATACATTTAATATTCTAAAGAGATATTATTCGATATTGAATAGATAATTAACCTTCGTAGACGGATATTCAGTCGTTAATTAGGCCCGCTGCGCTGTTTATGACGTATTCGTAGGGCCATGCGAGCGACTGAAAAAAGTCATTTCTAACTTCCAACCAATCTCATGAGGTAAAAATAACGTGAAGGTGGGTATACACTTAAGCAAGGATGCGAATGAATTAAGCAGGAGCTGTATGCGACAAAAAGTGTTGATATTAATCGAGGCAAAGCACAACATAAGTGTTTGAATAAAATATTTTCTTGTTCTTTGTAGAACTCATCGGTAATTCAACTAGCTTTTCTAAAAAAAGTAATTTAATGTAAAAAAAAACATATGTAAATACAAATCGTAATAAAAGACAGAAAAGTGATTTGTAACGAAAAATATTGGTCTATTGATTTTCTTTCATAGCCAGCGGGTTTATCTAAAATCTTAAATAAAATATTATAAATCATAATTAGTCTACGAAAAGGTCCATAAATAATGCACGTGAACGTTGGTGTTGATGCAAGCCAAGCATTTTATCGTGGGCGCATTCTTACACGCGCACGCACAATTCTTATTATTTTAAATACTAATTTGTTTTGTTTTTATTTATACATGATGTTATATTTTTTCATATATTTATATATATATATATATATATATATATATATATATATATATATATATATAAAGATATATATGAAGCCACATCTATTTGTTTATACATTTGCCCGTTGAATGAAAAATAAGTATTATAATATCTAATGCTTTAAAGAAAAAGGCTACACAAATCGTACCATAGAGAAAGCTATTAATGCACAGGGTTCCCAAACAACAAAAATTGTGAACCGGGAAAGCAACAGTAGTCTTACTATATGTAAAAGGCACAACAGACAGAATCAGAAGAATTCTTAAGAAACACAACATACAAATAATAGACAAGGCACAAATAACAAAAGTTAAAATCAAACTGGAAAACCACGGAGTATGCAGCATTCCGTGCCAGGACTGTGAAAAGATGTACGTGTGACAAACTAATAGGCAAATATCAGCAAGAACAGGAAGAGCATAAACTCAGCATCAGAAACAAACAAACAACCTCAGATCTATTTCTACATCACCAGAAAACCGGCCACAAAATAAATTTCGATGGGTATAGGGAGATTGCCAATAGAGAACATTATAGTACAAGAAAAATCCGAGAAGCCATAGAAATTCAAAACCAAGGTGATTGGACAATGTAGAAGACAATAATCGCCAAATCTAAAATCACAAAAAATCAAGCGCAATTAGCGCAACAACAGCACGCAAGTAACAATTTCTTCTTAAATTTCACTAGACCACCATTTTGTGCTTGCCATATTGGATTGTTACCAAAATGTTGCCAAGTCATCCATATTTTTTAACTGTTGCTAAACCAAAAAAGTTCTTTTTGTTTAAAATCTAATACTCATGTTTTAAAGGGTAAACAATATATAAATCATGTTTCTCGTAATTACTTAACAACAATTTCAACACTATATAATAATATGGGCTAATGACTCACTGTTTTAGAATTATTGTCGATCATCTTCAGAATGGAACTTATTTTTCCATAACAAAGCTTTTAAATTGCAGAATTAAAAAAATATGTAGGCACTAATAATTATTACGGAATACAATTTTGGTCTTTTTTTACTGTTGTATTAATACAAAATTTACTGATTTAGATCAGTAGATGATAAAAACTTTGAATGTTTATATAGTTCATGATTAGCTGCATGTCGAAAAACTTGAATGTATGTCTTTTGTGGTTGGATATTTTATTTTAGATATTTAGGCGTAACATTGGCCTTCTAGTAAACCATATTAAAAATGTTTTTTCATTATTTTTTTTTGCTTAATAATGCTTAGATCGTCAGGTATTAATAAAAATTCAATACAAGAAACTAAATTAATTAAAATCTTAAAATTAAGTTACAAAACAACAAACAACTGCAAAATATTAAATAAACCTAAAGATATGCGTGAATACCCATTCTGAGCTATACACCTTTTTACAAGTACAAGTCTTTTATTGGTTCTGCTACAGATCCACTTTATTTGCGTAATCGAATTTCTCCAAATATGTTTTTGTTTAAGTTGCTCAAGATTTTTGCATTTATTTTTAGACACTTTATCTATTGAAGTTTTCATTGGGATCATTTCTATTGGGCCCAATTCTATAAAATATTTATTTATAAATTGATTTGAGCACCACTTTTCTCCTTAAAAAAATAACATTCACCTGTTTATCAATAATTTTGTAGAATTTAGTGAGCCCTTGATCTCCACCTTTATATTACTGTTAAAAATAAAAAAATATACTGTTCGTCAAAAGGTTTATATGACATCGTACTTAAATGTCAGTCGTTCCGAAATTTCTTGGCTAACTTGAACAAACATTCCGAATTTTGAAAGCTAGTGTCACGTATCACTTTTTTATATGTCAAATAATTGTAATAATGTAATTTAAATTTCAGCAATCGAAAAAGAGTCAAAAGTCCAAATATACCAAATGTTGATCAGAAAATGTCGCAAAAATACCAGAAAAAGTCGGCTTCTCTAATTCAAGCAACGTTTCTATAAATGTATGTCTACTAGATTTACCCAAAATATATCTTTAAAAAGAACCAAGCCATGCTGTAGTGGAGCTTGAATGAGTTACTGCCATTCCTGGTTGGAACATTGAGGAGTTGGAACTACGTAAAAATCTTGCTCTTCCAAAAAACCAGAATACTTAATTCAACACACCGCTTCATCCCAGCCAATAAGCACAGACACCAGACAGATTTACTGACACGGCCCTCCTCGGGGTTGCGAGCCGGTTGAGGAATCCTTGGATAATAGGGATTCCAAGTTGAATACGTCTATCGATATCAAATGTTCTTTTAACAAAACCATTCTGCAAAGAATTTCATCTACCCTAACTAACAAATATATTCCAGAAATACAGTTACAGACTAGATAAATTAGTATATAATACAGTTATTGTGTACAGGACAATATTGTAATCGTGAAAAACACCTTTCCAGGTTTATACTTCACGTTTAGGATCCTCAGATATCAAAAAACATGTTTTCTCAGTTGCGTCGGTCTTACCTGCAACTAACCAGATTGGCTTCAAATATGGAGTTGACCTGGTAACATTTTGGTAAAAATCCAGTATGGCGAAACAATATATTAATAAAAAACTACTTATCAAATTTTCCGAAAATGTTGCACAAATATCAAGTATTACCTAGGAATCAACTGGTAAAATTTTGGTACGAATTCAAGATAGCGAAACATAACAAATTTTGTGCAAAAAGTAGGTGTGATATAGTGATGAACTGGTAAAATTGTGCTACGAATTCAAGATGGCGGCCAAATAAATGTTTGTAATTATGAAAAAAAATCATCCTCCAAGGTTTTACATATCTTCATGTTTAGCGTTTCTAGATGCAAAAAAAACATGTTTTCTCAATTCCGTTGGTATATCAGCTGGTCTGCCTGCCTGTTAGTTCGCAGCATAGCCCAAAAACTGATCTTAAATTTTGGTTGAAAATTAAGGATCATATGGGGATGACTTGGCAAGATTTAGGTAAAAATCCAATATTGCAGCTCACAATGGCGGTTAGTGATGTTAAAGAAATTATTACTAATAAGCTGATTATTCAATTTACCTCAAATTGCACAAAAATCAAGTGTTACATAGCAATGAAACTGGAAAGTTAATTATTGGATCAATTTCATCATTAAGTGTGAGGTAACCTAGTAAAACTGTGGTTCGAATTCAAAACGGAGGAACAAAATGGCGGCCAGATGAAATGTTTAAAAAAATCAACGTAAAAATGTTTTTCTTATTCAATTGTTTTCCAATTTTGCACAAACATGCAAACGTTAAATTTGATATAGATATAAAATGGTATGAATTCGACATGCCAAATTGACTGTTTTAAAAAAATCAGTATACATCAATACAAATCAAGTGTGACATATGTAGGAACTGGTAAAATAATGGAACGAATCCAATATGGTAGAACAAAATAAAAGCCAATAAAAATGTTTGAAAAGGTCAGTATTTGTATATGTGTTACTAAATGACTAAGTGCGGAACTAAATTGGTTCATACTTTACTATTCCTAATGAATGGAAAGATTCATAACGAGGGAAGTTCCGTGTAAAGGAAAATTACCTATTTTTATTCCGTACTTTTAATTTTGATTTACTGGAAGATATTTTAGTTGGCTCTATGATATTTTTGCACATGGCTACCGATATATTTATTTCACTTTGTAAATCGATTTTCGCTCTGGCAGAACTAAGTGCAACCCCGAACGAAGACCACTAATTAAATCAGCGTTAATTTCCCCTTCGCGAGAGACCTGCCGGATATCGGCCCAATAATTCACTTACGAAACCCGGATCATCGGTTCCGGTTCCTTTTGTTCGATCAAATTAAACTTTATAGAGAATTAATCAGTTTGAACGAGTGCTATTTTGAATAACTGGTCGGGTTATTGGATCGATAATGCAGTAAAGTAAAAACATACTATAATTGAAACATTTTAGGAACACCCGTTTTTCTACTAAAATATAAAAATTATACTTTAAATTTAGGTTTTCTATAACTCCAATAGTATTTTTTTAATATATTGCAAAATACCTCATGATAATATAATTTTTTTAATTATATAAAAATATCACTGGGTTTGGTTTATAGAATCGGAAGAAAAAAGACATATATCTACTTCTGAAAGAAAATAAAAAATATTTGGATGTCGGCGGACCAGATTTGCAATATATCCACTTGAATCAATCACTTTGTAATAATAAATGTTAAAGAACTTTTTCGCGGATTATTATCAAAAGCTTACATTCGGGTTCAAATGAAAACTGTGGGGAGCAAGCTTAAAATTGTATTTATTTTATAATTATTTTATGTTACTACGATTACGTTCATTGAGAAATGTTTACATACATGTAAAAATCTTTAGATTACTTTTTTGTGGAGATGTTATCAAAAATTTCAAGCTTAACTGTCCACATTGTTGGTGTTTGATTTACTGTGTTGATAATGTATTTAATATATTTCTATTAGTATATTTTTACCGCTCTTCTGAAAGGCTTGCGTGTTAAGTATTAAAATATATTTTGAGCCACAAAAATTACACATGTACATAATCATTTTAGTGCTTACCAGCGTTTCTAGGATAAAGACATTCAGTTAAGACGGGTTGTGGAGTCTATTTTCTTGTTTGGATCTGCCCAAATTAGCTTGAGACGGTAAATTAAAAAGTTGTAAGATGTTTATATAAATTAAAATTTGTATCTTTCAGAAAATTTATACACGGTATCTTAAAAGATTCTTAACAATTTAATCGAATTATTTAAAAAGATATACCTAGAAGTACTATATTGTAGTTTGCGCAAATTAGAATATTCTAAAAGATTTCTCCTAAATAATAAGCATTTTGTAAATAATACGGGGTACCATCAAAAAGAAAATAGTTTTTTGTTTCGAAAAACCTAAACTGATAATTTGAACGTATAATATTTAAGAGATATAAGAGATTTTAGATGTGAAGATATCATTGAATTTGTGCAAAATTATAATTATTTTAAAAAATATTTTCAATTAAAAATAATTTTAAATTATACAGGGAATTGTCAAAACTACGATAGGGATACTTTAAAGATAATTTAAACTAAAAAAGCCAAAATACTCAAAACTCATAAATTTAAAACCTTTAAATAATTCTGAAAATCGACACAAATACACAGCTGTTCTACATCAAAGATTTGGGGGTTTTTGCAAATTTTTTAAATTCGTTGAATTGCTGTGAAAAATTTTGAATTTTAACCGAAAATATTATGCAGATATTTGTTTTACTATTATTACTAAACAGGTACCATGATGGCTAAATGACGTCCAGGAGACGGCATCACTTTCGCACAACAGACGTCTTTTGACGTGTTATAAATGTCCAAATGACGTAAGTAAGGCACAATCAAATGACGTCAAGTTTTATACGTTTAATGGATGTCAATACTACTTTTGCATTAGTTATCAATTTTTGGACGTTAATAATACTTCTCCATTAGATGTCAGTTTTACGCCATCTGAAAAGTTCTTCGCCATTTTTTTAAATCCTACTTTTGTACTTTTAGAATATTTTAGTGACCTATTGGATAGACTAATGTGGCATTTTAATTCCATTTTTTTTTAAATGGCATTGTAAATGCTTTATGGAATTAAAGTGCTACATTAGTCTTTTAAAAAGGCGATTAAAATAATCAAAAATTGCAAAAACTGTAGTTAAAAAATTGCAAGGGTCATTTTTTGTCTTTAGTGTTCTTCAAATAGTGTACACATATTAAAAACAAATTGATGGTAAAGAAAGTCAAAAACTTAAATTTAAGGCATCACATTACTTTATTAGAACATTTTTTTTATTTTAGCATAATCCTTCGCAGCTCTGTACAAATATATAATACAAAGAAAGTAAGTACAGGTAAAATTTCTAGAATTATAAACATGTACTCACATTTTGTATGTAAAACAAAATAAATGGTACACTGCTTTGGGGTGGTATTCTTATACTTATGCTGGTCAAGTATTTCTAAATAATAAAAATCTATAAAAAGTACGAGTGCAACCCAACGCATCTAAATATTTAATATATGTGAGTAATTTATTTCATTAATAAAATTATTTAATATATATGAAAAAATATATTTTATTATAACAATGTAGTAAAAATCCTGTCAAAATTGGCACTTGTCATATAATTTAAATAAACCCGTAAGGGCTAGTTCTAGATAACTAAGTATTTTAATTGCGTAATATAATTTTTTTTTGGGCTACTAAATTGAAGTTTGTAGAAAAATAGCTGTCGAAATTCTTAAAGAATATGAGTTGACAGAACCTACACGTTACATAATCTCAACTTAAAATAAAACATTTGAGTATGTAATAGTGACATGATAATTTTTGATATTTAAAATAAAAAAATAATAGCGCATTGTCTTGTAATACAACTGCATGTTTTCCGCAAAAATCCGCAAACTTTTAGTACAGTGTCAAAAAATACATAGACTGAGCTAAACCTTGCTCTAAAGAAATGTAGTCAACTCGTTTAAATATGTATTTAGTACCTGTAGTACTTTCATCAAAATCTTTTATATTTCAAACTTGAGAAATTTTAGAAAGATAAATACAATTCAATGTAAAATATATATAAAACTAAAACATGTACAACATTTTTCTAAGAGATCAATCTGCATACCTCATTTTTATAAATCCATTTTAAAAAATGTTGCTATTTCAAAAAGAATTTTCTTATAAACTAATTAAAATACTGAAATTTTGTAGACAATATCACAACTCGTGGGGTGATTGCCAGAATCTGTAAAATGAATGACAGTTTAATTAGAAACAAATGAATAATAAGCAAAAACTTAATCTTTCATTTCCTTGTACAAAAAGGTCAAGCTAACCACTTCGTCCAAAAACCAAAACACATATTCATACTTCACGGTACTTTTTAGACAATACCATGATCGTTATTTTATTACAATAATAACCACTTTTTAACAACTAAATTTTAACAACCCTTCTAAAGGCGGCATCCACATTTCAGTTTCACGCCAAATTAAACTACTGCAGTACATGACCTAAATCAAACATTAAATTTGATATAGGAATAAAATGGTATGAATTCGACATGCCGCAACAAATTGACGATCTTAAAAAAGTCAGTATAAAACTATGTATTAAATTTATTTTAAATTATTCCCAAAAATCAAGTCGACTGCTACAAAAATGTTCACACACACCACCGTTCTTTAGATATTTATAAAAAGGAGTTTACAGACATTAGGATCGTTAAAAATGTATAATCATTTTCAGTAGTTTTGACTTTCGTCAAAAGATTAAATGATCAGGTAAAATAACAATTTTAAATGTGTTGACGTCAAATTAATTCATTTTGACTCATTTATATAATCATTATTTAACTAATATCCCAAAAACATTTTGTTTTAAATCATAAATTCGTTACAATTTGGAAAACATTTAAAAGTCTCTACTGGGACTAAATCTATCCAGTTTTTGATCATATTTACTTAATAAATAGTTAAGTGATTAAGTCCATAAACAATGTTAGATATTCATAGGATTACCGCAGCTCTCGACTTGGAGAGAGGAGTGGTCTTTAATGCTTAATCAAATATCGAATTTGAAAGAAAGTGTCAATAACCAAAATTAAAAAAACATGACAATTTAAATGCGGGCTTTAAAATATCATCCAAAAATGACAATGAAATAATATGCCTCTTGCACACATAGTATATTTACAATAAATTGATATCATATAATAAAATCACAATAAGCAATACCAAATATCAAATCTATTTATATAATTTTCTCCTGGAAAATATTTAAATCAATTAATATATTGCCCATCAGATTCAACAGAACACGCCTCCTCCGAAAACGATTTTCTATTGGAGTGACTTCACTTGTTAGCATGTCTCCCAAAGTTCTGTTGCCCTGCGTGAAAAATTTGATAATTCGACTGATTTCGGACCAAATCTATTATGCAGCATACTATAAAATGATACTACTGTATAATATTAATGGAACTCATTTGTAGTAGTTTGTTAGTATATTCTATTTTATATACATTCACATTATATAGAGTGGTTACTAAGTACGTCGACATATTAAGGGGGCGATTGCTTGACTAATTTTTAGACAAAAATTCATATAATAATGGGTTCGATTTATTTTCGTTTCAAAGATAAATGGTGTTAAAGTTTATTTCTCGCAGAGTGATCCTGAAATCGGGTACAGAACGAGACATCTAAACCTTTCATTTGTTCGTTAAACAAGTATGGTTATACAACAGGCTCACAATTACAATATTATACACCATTATAGTTCAATAGTACATAACTTTATTTTAAACATAATATTATTTTGAAACTTAAATCAAATGAAACACCTATTTTTACCAAAAATCCTTGTAAATTTATTAAGCCGCAGGCTATTATAATTGCATAATCCATGAAATTAATTAATTTAAAATGCACACAAAAATGTGATTTAAAAAGTTTATATCCACGAACTCGTGTGATAACCCTTTCAATGTAAATTGTGAGGCTAGCACAGTAGTGTAACCGCGAATTTTGCCCCTCCTGAAGTTTTCGAAATGGGCCGACTATTCAAACGATACGCTCGCACATAATCCAATTATAAATGTTACCCTAACAACAGTGCCGGACTGAGGACTGACTTATAGGCCCTAGTGTCTGAAAAAAAGTCCTATGCGTTGTACTTCGCAGTCAACCTCTTGAAAAACCATACATCCTCTTAGGCCCCATTATTACCAGGCACCTGGTTTCAGTGCCCCCCACACGGTAAGAGGCTAGCGGGGGGTGTATCTACGATACTGGGCTAGCGATACGTTCTGTTTTAAGACCTTCGGATCTACTTAGTTTTTGACCAGCATTCACACTTGGTGGTCTCACTAAAGTGCATTTTTTTGTATAATTGAATTTTCGATTTCCTCAAAACCTCGCTGCCATTATAGCTGGGCCAGCTTGAAGTCTATCTCCAGATTGTTCTACTATAACAGCATCTGATGTTCGCCCTCGCAAAACTACTACAATAATACTGAATGAAATTATATATTTTATGGCAGTTGCTTTCTTATACTATGTCTGTCTGTTGGCTTTTGAATCTTTATTTCCAAACAATCAATTTTTTATTTTTGAAGTGTTTGTTTATATTAAAGTTATTTAAATACTTACGTCAAAATGGTCTTCGCATACAAAACCATTACTTGTTTCTTAAAACCACCTTTGGATCCCGCCTTAACAACTTTAGTCACAACTTTCTTCGCTATTTGTCCTTCGGAACTTGGATAAATGTTTCTGTGGAGTTGGCTGTTACTTGATCGAAATTCATAATTCAACGCAAAAAACACAACAATTCGATTTCCACTACTGTATTTTAAAAAATACTATGAAAATATTGTTTCGTTACACAGTAACTTGTTCAGATAGAATGTAGTATTCAAACTAACAATTAGCGTATATATATATATATATATATATATATATATATATATATATATATATATATATATAAAAAAAACCAATACCTAAGTGTAATAAAATTACAAATGGCTATAGAGATAGTCCCTACAAACATTGCCGCAATCAGACATATCAGGCGCCATTGTTTACAGGTTTACAATAAGTAGTGGAAATCGAATTTGCGTGTTTTTTAGGTTGGATAAATGTTTTTGTAAGTGTTTTTATTGATGTATTTACACATCGGCACTGTATATCAACATTTTAGCAGGAATATTCATTACAATTCATGTAATATTTTTACAACATAAAAATTAATGCAAAATACAAGTGGTTCGCCGGCTTAACATTGCGGTGCTTGCTAACAAGTGACGTCACAGTACGGCAGCGTTTTGGCGCGTAACTGACTGATTAAAACTTTAATGTGAAATAATTTTTTTAACTAAAACAATAAAAAAACCATTTACATATTAGGTTTGTATTAAGTAAGTACTGCAAAAATAATAAAAACATTTTTTTGCAAGGGGCTTATTGAATATTCCTAATTATAATTGGCTCTCTCCTAATCACTGAGCGGGAACTGACACTGAGGCGTGTTTGAGCCATAATCCGGCTTGAAGGTGAAACTCACATATCTCTTTTCTACCATTTTTTTTATATGTGAATAATCTGCAATATTTTAAAAAGATATTTGCAAAATAAAAAAATTGCACGTTTGTCAACGGGCAGTATGGAGTGAAACTTTTGCTTTGAAAAGTAAAAAATAGCATTCTTATTAACTTACTAAAAAATAAAGCAAAAATTAATTTATATTGGTTGGAAATATATTAAAATCGACTAGCTAATGAATGATAAACATGAAACCCCTCGCCGACCTTCCGAATTCCATATATAAATAGCTGATAAGCACATCGTTTATCGTAATGATCGGTGTTTACTTCCTTTTGTTCACACGTCGGCCACAACCAGCAGGAAATCGGAGCAATAATTCAGTATTGATCTGTGGCCAAATTCCTGATCTGCATTTTCCGGCAAATAATATTCCTTTTGGACCGTAGCCAATATGAGTCTCTGAACCTGCAGTGTTTAAATGCTTTCTACATGTTCTATAAATATCGCGTTTACGGTAGCTTACAAAAAATGGTATTTATGTATTGTGATAAAATTGGCAACTCTGAAACGCCACTGGCTTACAGTAAATATTTGTAGTATAAACGCTTCCTCTTTGTAGCTCGGGAAATTATGGATCTTAATCTGTTGGAGATATTTAAGCTCCTTTGTTTAATAATTATCTAATTTTTCGTATGTCTGAGAAACTTTATATATAAGCGCAGTTAAAATAAATTAACAATGTTAAGTGGATTAAAGCTTTCGTTAAAATGTAAATATGGAGTCCTTTTGGCACCCCAAATGCTCACAATCTGTTTTACACTAGATTAGCGAATTATCTTAAAAGCGAATCTTTTTGAGCACTCTCTAACGTCATGTCGTAATTCTATCAAAGCAGACATATATAGTAAATTTTCTACAGTTGCTACGTTCAATACTTCGCAAGTGAAATGTTGCCGTAAAATATATAAAAAAATATATGTAAATTTTACCTCCCTCGTATATCCTTCGAAATGTTTGCAGATCATTGTGTTTTCAGGTTCCTAGATCTCGAAAAATATGTTCTTTCATTTCCATCAGTCTGTCAATCTGTCCGTTTCTACGCAGCGTAGTTTAAAATCTACTTGCCCCATTAACTTTAAATTTTGCTGAAAAGTCTACTGTTATAAGGGGAGGAAATAGTTATAATGGCAGAACAAAATGGCGGCCTAGTGAAATATTAAAAAAATTATTACTAAAAAACTACTTCTCCAATTTACCTGAAATTTTGCACAAAATTCAAGTATTACGTAGAAATCAACTTGTAAAATTTTAGTATGAATGTAAGACGGCGAAACAAAACGCCGGCTTGATAAAATATTAAAAAAATCAGCCCGAAAAAACTACTTTTTAGATTGATTCTAAGTTTTGTGCAAGAATTAAGTGTGATACAGCATTATTAACTAGTAAAATTGTGGTACAAATTCAAAACCAAATGGCGGCCAAATAAAATGTTTGTAATTGTGAAAAAAACCCCTCCAAGGTTTTACAGATTTTTAGCGTTTTTAGATGTCCAAAAACATGTTTGCTCAATTCCGCTGCCTGTCTGTCAGTTTCCGGTATAGCTAAAAAACTACTTACCCGATTGACTTCAAATTTTGGTTAAAAATTAAAGGTTTTATGGGGATGAGCAGATAATATTATGATAAATATCCAATATGGCAGCCTGGTGAAATGTCAAAAAATTAACACTGAAAAACTAATTATCCAAATTACCTCAAATTTTGTACAAAAATTAAGAGTTACATAGAAATAAACTGGTAACATTTTCTTATGAATCCAAGATAGCTGCCTAATAAAATATTTAAAAAATCAACCTGCAATAACTACTTACAATATAGTGGAACAAAGTGGCGTGTAATCAAAATGACTATGTACGGAACTAAATTGGGTCACACTTCAGCATTTCTAATGAAAGAAAGGTTCGTAACGAGGGAATTTTCGGGTAAAGGAAATTTACCGATTTTTTCAAGACACTGATTAACGCTCATTAAACAGTTTTTTTGCAAAATATTAATAAAACACTATTTGGCCAAACGTTATAATAACTCGATAAAAATACGTGGTATTTACAAATTATTTAAATATAGCGTTGTAGTATATAAAATGTAACAATAAAGATATACACTGGTCAACCAAAAAAATTAGGGGATTTTTTTTTTCAACCTTTTTATATAAAAGTGGTAAACAGGCCCAAACAAGTCATTTCTAAAAGATATGGATTTTATGTCATTAAAATGATAAACACAAATTAAACCTTATAAACAACTCTAGAGATACTATTACCATATTAAAAAAAGTAAAGAAAATATATCCACGTTTTGGTCTTGGTGTCTAGTAGGCTTGGAAATGATAATCGGTAGTGACAGTCAAAGACATGATGTCAGTTATACGCCAGTTGAAATAAAATTAAGCTTTTGAGCGAAGTGGAAATAGCTAAAAAACTCTTGCTCTAACTAAAAATGGATTTAACATTCGACATTCATGGCAAAAGTTCTGCAAATTGAAATCAGAAGTGCTCACGGAATAGATGCTCCCGTTTGAAAAAAATTAACCTAAAACCGAGGATGTCCATCTGAAAGCCTGTTTTAATAAGACAACGCGACTGCATTTTGCTCGTCAATATTTCGAAACTCGAGTCCCATACTTTTTCCAGGCGACTCAAAACTTCGTCTGATATGCTGCGATAGAGAGTTTATAGGCGTCTAGGTGAACGACAAATTGTTGCTGCCGTGCAGAAAGTTGAAAAATTTGGAGGTGGTTCCATCACGATTTGGGTCTCCTTGAAATAATATATCTTGTAATAATCCCAGGAAATCTTAACGTCTAAAGGTATGATGATATGATCTTTCAAGAACACGTTTTCCCCTTCTAGATACGCTATGGGTCTAAATTTTCTAGTTATACAAGACAATGCAAGATCACATACTGCGGCAATTACGATAGAGTCTTTGCAAGAGCAGAAGATTCGAACAATAAATCGTGAACGACGACGCTAAAATGCACCCCCGACAATTCAGCATTTAATTGAGTTTAATTTGTTTTCATCATTTCAATGAGATAAAATACATATCTTTCAAAAATGACTTACGTAGGAAATAAAAATAATGTGAATATTTATGAAATTCCTACAACTTGTATACATTTTGAATGTATTATAAACCCCTTTCGGGCTGATTGGAAATGTGTAACTTTTTTGGAAAAGGAGAACTGCTTTTTAAAATATTTTATTTGGCCACCATTGTGTCACCAGTTCATTTCTATTTAACATTCGTTATTTTGTGTAAAATTTAAGGTGAATTGGAGGGCCGTCATTTTGTTTGTTCCGCCATCCACACATGACCTATAATTTTCGATCAAAATTTAAAGTAAATCTAGCAACTAGCTTTTTAGCTATTCCACGATCAGTCAGACAGACAGACAGACCGACGGAATTGAGAAAACATGTCTAAAATGTAAAAATCTATGGAAGGGAGTATTTGTCTGCCACTTTATTCCGCCATCTTGAATTCGGGTTACCAGTTCACCTCCATATCACGCTTAATTGGTACACAGAATCTGAAACCAATTTAATAAGTAGTCCTCTCAGGCTAATTGTTTAAATATTATAAATAATATTCATTTCTACACAGTACTTGATTTTAATGCAAAAATTGAGGTAAATTGAATACACAGTTTTTTAGTAGTCATTTATTTACACATTTCATTAGTATGCTATTTTGTTCTGTTAATTTTTAATGAAAATTTGAAGTCAATCGGATAAGTAGTTTTTTTAGCTATGCAGCGGACACATCTGGAAACAGACAGCCTCACCAACAGACAGATGGAACGACGAAATTGAGAAATCTCGGATTTTTACGAATACAATACTTCCCTCTTATGAGAAAAGTAAAAATACAATAGCTTCCGAGATAAGTAAGGTACATTTTTTTTAACATTAAACACGAGTTAGGAAAAATTGAGACCTAATAGAAACAAATGGAGCCCATGTTCCTATCTTTCTATTTTATGTAGTTTCCAAGAATTGTAAAAAACGTATGTTAATAAATAAATTAAAATATAATGCATATTAACATTTGTCCTACTTGAAATATTTATCAAACCATAGTATACTATATTACAATATTTATTTATTTAATAACATTTTTTTTCTTTCCTTTGAAAATTTTATCAAAAATAAGATAAGCTTCCTTTGTTTCTATTAGGTATTGATTTTTCATAACTTGTGTTATTAATGAAGTTAAGAAAAAATGGTTATTTTTCCTTGAATATCTTGAACATGACTCTATTATTTCTTAGAACATGTAATATAAAGTTTGCCTAAATGTCTTACAATCAGAAGAAAGATAATAAATATGTCTAAAATTTTCATTATAGAATCTACTAATTTAATTTTAATTAACAATGTCGATATATTTTAATTATTTTGTTGCGAAAAAATAATATATCTAAATATAAATAATATTACTATATGTTATTCTAATAATTTTCTCTCATATTCATTGACAATTGACAGTACCTACGTCAAGATATGTTTCAAATATCTTTAGGTTTTTCTTTTCAAAAAAAACTTACAGACAGGCAGACTTTTATGATAATTTTAGTTTTCTTTAAGACGTTTTTGGAAAAGACTTCCTTTTTTCAATATCATATTTTTTTATTTCATTCTAAAGTGTATTATATCATTAATAAGTTTTACTTTCATCATTTGCATATTACTTTCTTATTTTCCCCCAGGCACATTTAATAGTTACTCTTCGGAGTAGATCGTGTTAGCCGACGCCATGGCAGACCAAAAGTAGTAAGTAAGTAACCACCCTTATTCCCATCTGACGATCAACTACTAGACTTCTCAATAGAAAAATCAATCACGCCATTGTACTATTGTGCTATATTAAAATAACTTTATTTAATGTAATAATAATATAATATTAACCACTAGTTAGATTTCTCAGATATCCTGGTCACTTTCGATGTAGAATCACTATATAAGAATTTCCTGTATATTGGGCAGTGTCAACATAAGAACCTCTCCCCTATCATTTTATATTATTTTTCAAAAACCTTTTTATAAGTCAACTCCTGGAACGGTCGTGGGATATCCTCATCTATGGCAGAGAATATCTTCATGACGGTCTTACAAGTCAATGCTCCAGTATTATTTCCACTATAAAGCAAAATTATTAGTTCAGATATGTAGATGATATTATTATTATTATTTTGTAAGGTATTATTTATTTATTATATAATTTTATTAATACTTTTATTTAAAAGCCGCTTTATTTCCAAAATATAAAAGATATGATGGAATATTGCATTTATTTATTAAAAAACATTTATGTAAATTATTAGTATTTTTTTTTAGTTTATTACATTGTTTAATGTCCGCTTCGGTTATTTCAGTGCTACCAAATTCCAGTTCTAGAAATGTTTCTAGTAAACCAAAACTATAATTTTTTTTCTTAAATATGGTCAGGTATTTGATATGTGGTATTTTCAAAAATGATTTTAAAATCAATTAGGTGAATTCGACAGTTTCGAAAAGTCGAATTATTGCAGTTAGTTCTAGGAATTGTAGAAAAAAACAAGGTAAAGTGAAGAAATTCCAATAATCACATGAAGTTGTCCCAAAAACACAATTCAAATTGGTCGCCTATTTCCCTTAAAGTACGCCGGACTGCCACTATTATTTAAAAGTATTTAGGTTAGGTTAGGTTAGGTTAGAATATTGCACTCAGAATAGAAATTAAAAGTAGAAATAGTTTGTCACGAAAAATGGCATTGTGTTTTAAATATGTTTGTAACCTATTGTTTTAATAGGAATTACCCATGAATATTTTTTTCGTATACTAATTCATATTAAAAAAGAAAAAAGTATGCAAGTAGTGGAATTCGAACTCAGGCTATCCAGGTGAGAACCTAAAACAAAACCAAAACCTTAGACCGTTAGACCAACTTTAATACTAATTAAAAATGTGAAAATAGGTATAAAAGTTCCTCTCTAATATTAAATGGAAATTACATGTAAAAATTATAGTAAATAATTTAATAAAAAGATAACATGTACGGGAAAAGTGTTTTAATTTAAAATAAGAATTATTCCAGAGATGCAGGCGAAACAGTAAAAAATACTTTTTTGTGTTTTAAATATACTTATAAGTATACGAGTTTACTGTAAAACCGGTTCTTTTAAACAAAGATTTTGGAGCAACCTGAAAACGCATCCGTACGGTATTAAGTTCTACAGTACAGGTAGTGCTCTTTAATGG
Source organism: Kuschelorhynchus macadamiae (assembly GCA_030620095.1). Taxonomy (NCBI): domain Eukaryota; kingdom Metazoa; phylum Arthropoda; class Insecta; order Coleoptera; family Curculionidae; genus Kuschelorhynchus; species Kuschelorhynchus macadamiae. The sequence goes on along the minus strand of JAUTXW010002212.1, from coordinate 350,998 downwards.
TTTTTATATTTACTGTTTACCTACTATTGTTTATGATATATGGTTTTTCTAAGTAAATAATGTAAATCTTGGTACTTACGTCTTGATTTCGCCAGTATTTTGTATTTTTTCCACTTAGTCTTTATTTCATCTCATCCAACATTCTACTTTCGGTACTTTAAAGGCGGAATGTTTCGAGATAATTTTTCAAATAAGATATTTTTTTTTGACTAGAATCTGCTCTTCTTCACTTTAAAAATTTACTATGCATTTTCGCCCGCTATACCTACGTCATTTTCACAAGAGTAGATACATAATAAATATTAATCAAGTCGTTATGGATAGTGTTTTGTTCATCGAGAGGTCTAAATATGGATTTAAATTTAAACCTGTTGGACTAACTTTAGAACTAGTACTAATTGTTTAGTGAATACGTTCTAAATCTTAAACCTGGCAGGGGTTTAAGGAAGGCTTAAATATGTCAAAATTTTAGACCCGGTCTATGTTAGTGAATACGGCTGTTAGTATTTTAGTCATATATAAAAAAATAAAAGGACGTATTGATGGTATAGCCGCCATTTATTCCAAAAGTCCAGGAATAATATGACGAAGACATTTTGATTACTGATGGGTGCGGAAAATTAAGAAGTGGATCTTGTAAGTAGCAGTATTTTAAAAATTGCAGAATTACATAAAGCGATACAATTGTTAATTATTTAGAATCCTTTTACGAAATTGAAAATATTCAATGTTTTTCTTTATCCGAAATGTAGCATAATTACAATAAAAAATTAATGAAATTATAAAATAAAGTAAGCTCGGCCTTAACAAAAACAAATCATTTATTGTGAAAATCTTGCTAAAAAGTACCTACAAGAAATTAGCAAAAATTAGGTAATTGTAGTAAATTTTTTGCAAAGCCGCCAAATTTTTAACATCTTCAAACATTAAACCAATTAGAAACATTTAAGTTTATTTGATCCATTAATTTTCAGATATTCTGCGTATTTTCAAAATAACCTTCCGTTCAAATATAAGACAACGAGCAGTGAAACAGATGACTAAAAACTAACCACTTTTAAATCCGTGCTTTATCTACCGTGAAATAAGATCTGCCACCTAATCACCAGCCTGGAGATTTTATGACTTAAGATATAATGGTAACTTTTCGTTTTACATCTCCTGAGATAGGCGAAATGTTAATATCAAACAGCTAGAATTACACAATAAATTTCATTACGGGACAATGTTGTAAGAAGCTTTAATACTAAGGTAAATATATAAGCTGATTAGTGGTAACGTTGAGTTTCAGAATATCTTTTAGTGTTTTTACGTGTTTCTTGTGTATTTCAGCATCTTTGCAAAAGACATTATTTAATTTATTTACAGTAAAAGTTGTAATTAAGTCTAAAAATGCAGATATAGCTGCCAAATAATAAAAGATCTATTAATTTGTTTTCAAAAGGGGTTTTTAAAGGAAATTCTATGGTTGTTTCTCAAGTAAATATTTTCAATATCTAGACCAAGATATTTAAATTTATTTATACAAATTGGGTTCCGCTCGAGGCTAAAACTTTCGCGCTAGAAGCAGAGCCACTTACTGCTGTACTATCTGCATGGAAATACGAGCAATTCACTTAACACATTTCCGGCATTCATTTTCCGGTCTCAGGATCTCTATTGCAATGACATACAAAGACTCTGGGATTCCAAAACCGTGAATTCAGTCGGTAAGCTCAACAAACGAGACACCCACATTGCCTATTTTGGCATTAACTCCTGAGAGGGAGAGGGGGTGTCTCAAGTCAATAGCTATCAAACCATCTTCAGATAAAAAATCAGGTCAAAAAGAATTTGGGGCATTTGTAGAACTTTAGCCCAAAGAGTTTGATTCTGCTCCTCAGAGTAGCTCGCGGTCGGAACCTCAACCGAGGAATTTCACTCCTTCAGTACACAAAAAATAGTGCGCGATAGAAGCGATAGCCCTAGGAAGTTTGGGGTTCGCGCCTCCCAAGACCCCATAATTATGTATAGTGTTGGACGGCTTCGTGGCCAACAAATTATGGCAACTGATATCGCAAACAAGGAGATCGGCCCTTTTGTCACTTTTATTAACTTGTCATGCGATCGGTATTTTCGTCAATCGATGCTGACATAAAGTTGGACGCTGTCCAGACTAAAGCCCGTACACACGCCACTTTATTTCTAGCTCTTTCCATCTCGTTGGCAAATCGTCTTGACAGGTTGCCTACCGTTGAGCCAATAGGTCGTGTCATGTCCGACATAATGGTTGCAGATTAAAAGTAATTAAAGAAAATTAAAAAAAACATACACACATTAAATGTAAAACAGAATTACAGTCATATGTGAAGCTATATGCCTAACCTCTAATCTAACCTATGTTCCTACAACGACAGCCATTACTCCAGAACGAGGCATCGGCCTCTTATACATAAGTGGTCTCTACTTTATTTTTTCTATTATAATTATTTGGTTAGTTTATATATAGATGAATTCGAAAAAAATTAATATAGAGAATTCGGGAATTTAATTGCCAACGTTCTAGAGCGAGCTCTTCATGCCAAATTAAGAAAAAAATGCTCCAATTAAGATATATCCAAAAATGTATATTATTATAGCTACCGACCTAGCTTAAACCACACTTTCATCAAAACTACCTTTTGACTGGCTAATTGTTTTAAAATTTTTAAATTATAGGAGAGTTCCTTTTTTATTTAAATATTTTCAGTATTCAAGAATATGATTTAAAAATAGTAGTTTTTTCCCCAATATTCCCCTTTCGATTTTTTAATTAATATTTTAACATTAACACACTTCGCGTGAAGCATAAATGACACATGGAAATTTTTTCTTAAATTGTGTCTTCATTCAGACTTTATTTAAATTAAAGCTACTATTTTGCTTTTCAGTAAAACTTGCAGATGGGGAGATTTGCATATTATGAAATTATAAGATCTTAAAAGTACACACTATAATTGATTCTAAAAAATATGTCTATTCAAGAAGCAGACTATAGTTAAATCTTAACAGTAAATCCTTTCAATGTTCTCAAATGTAAAAATCACCTCTGGAGTTTCTTATTATTCTGAATATTTGTTAATTTTCTTCTATTTTTTTCTCCAGTTTGATTACTCCACAATTACATTTGTGAGATGATAAACATAAAAAGACATTAAGACCGTATGTAAGATAGAAAAAATATTTCCAAACATCTCTAAGATAAACCAAAGATTTGGCGAAGAATGTGTTGCAATTCCCTATATGTGCTTAAATATCAAAAAACAATTTCATTGAAAATTTTCTCAGATATTTTTTTCAGAAATGAAAGAATGAATCAAAATTTCATACACATTTACAATCAGTTATTAATTTTTTCAAGATATTCAGTATGGTAGTACATTCAATTTCCTTTACTTATCTACCTTACTCATGAGTAAGGTAGTACATTCAATTTCCTTTACTTATCTTGCTATTCCCTTTTATTCCTATAACTTATTAGCGGACGGATTTTATTTCTCTACTTACTTATCACCTCACCAAGCCCAGGTCTAATATAACGTACTTGTTAAGAAACAAACTCTTATATTGATAGTAGTCTTGTAAGCACCCTATGAGGGGTCGGGGAGCTTACAGACCACTGTCGATATAAGAGACACCTGGTCCTGCTAGGCATAGAGAAAAACTCGACATGTACTGCATATGGTGAGGATATTTATGTAGTTGTGAGGCTAGGGCAAGGCATATTTGATGCTGCAGTCTTGCCTAGGAATTTTAAGATCTCCTTTAAAAGAATATCCAGATATACGTGAATAGGTCTGGCAGGTTCAATGAAGAACTAAAGGTTGGGAAGATGGTTGGAGGTGAGCTCTCGGTGAAGGTTGCAACGGCCAGTTTGTTCTAGCAAGTTCTTCCTCCAATTTAATATCCAGTACTTTCTGCATCTGTTCCTTAAAAAAATCGTAAAATGGTGAATTAGAACGCTTTTCTTGTTCTCTATCGCCTGTACAATTCAAATCCTGTATACTAACGATTCCTTTATTTTTTTCTCAGCAGAACATTACACACTTACAGCAACATTACTCACAATGCGTGAAGCTAATTCAAATATAGGAAATGCTTGAACGAATTTGAATCTGTCTAGATTACAAAAAAGATATGAAAATAGAGGATTCATTCCACGTTATCAGGTTTAGTTTAGTAGTTTCTTTAACACACATGGAAGAATGTGTTTATTGCTGCCACTTTTCAGAAAAATTTTCCAAAACAGGAAGTTGTTTGTTCTTTTATTTGTCTGAAATGGTACCTGAACCTTAAAAAAATATGTTCTACGAAGAAAAAAAAAGTTAAAATTTGAAATATTTTTTTGCAAAAAAAAATTTTGTGTTGAAATAAAATGCTAAGTTAATACTAAACGTCTCGTCACCAATAAAATTTCGTTTCTTAGAAGCTTGATGAACAATGTTTAAAACATATTTTTACGTAGATCCTATTATAACACCATAATTTAAATTAATAAACTATTAAAGAGGGCCAATATAATGTCAGATAATGTTAATAACAGCTGAATTGTGAAAGTTGTTTTGAGCAATGAAGAAGACTTGCTAGAAATAAGGTAGAAATATGAGACCGAACTGTCACAAAATCTGTAAAACTTATCCAACAGATTAATTACTTCACACCTAATGTAATAAGGGATACTTTCCACATTACTATCAAGATAATTACGAAAATATTATTAGTATTGCTCACTAATGTAGCGTATGCAGAAGCGAGGTTTGTGAATCTAAAACCACACTGTTGGAATGAAAGCTTTATATTCAAAAATTACCCTTCTTGAAAAAAAGAACAATTTGCCTTTATTCGGCACTATGCCCCCTAAAATATATAAAGCATTGTGCAGAGAAGTTCTTTCACCCGACACGAAATGTTACATGTTGTTGGAATGCTAGAAGCAAAAACATGTGGCTACAATTCTTTATACGTCACGTTTTTGAGTTGTTAGACAGTCGGTTAGGACAGTTTTATTGATTAAATATGTAAACGAGGTACTACAATAACTGTTCTAAATAATGAATCGTGTATTTGAATCTCAAATATCGCATTTGCCAATTTAAGAATTAGGATAAATTTTACGAAAATGGGTTGCGTACAAGATAACCATTGAGATAATAACACCAATCAACAAAACAGGATTATTATCCAGGAGACCCAAATTTTGTACACCGATAAAATCTTGATTTGGATTGTACATAGATCTAACAATACTAGAAGTTTGGAAATAATCTAGATTAGAAATATTCCGGAATTTTAAATAAAATTATGTGATTCAGTAATCATGTGGGCTGGAATGCGACTCGAGGAACATCAGGTTTTCCTTAAAAATGTTGAAGCCCTGATATATGGAAGAATTATTGAAGTTGCCTTATGTTATGTAAGGCATCCCCTTCCTTTTGTTATAATACAACGCCTTCACGGCGGCGAAATATGCAATACTGCCGTTTTGCTTTGATGAACTTTAAGGCATCACGTACAACTTTTTCACATGCTGTGTTACTAGGAGAGTTGATTTCGTAAATATACAATTTCTTTATAATAGGTACCACCTAATGACAGAAAATCAGAAAAAGGTTGAAATGATGTATTTATAAAACCAATTCGAAGAAATAACTTTACGTTATTTTAAACGGCAATATTTTTGTGGTATACTAAACATGGAAATTGACGGTATTCAAAACAGTTATATGCATTTAAAAAAATAAGTATCAAACAAAAATAAAAAAGAAAGAATCTAACTAAAAATGCGCTATTAAAGGAATATGTGTGTGGAGTATCGCAAGTACTATTCATGAACTTCAAATGTGATTAATAAATATAATATAGACCATGTAGAGAGGCTTTGAAAAAATAATATTAATGGTGGTTTTGGCTTACGTCTAGGTGTATTAACTTAGCATGTTGTTTAACTGCAATATCCTAGACGCTGTAGGTAGATTTAGTTGTTAAAACTAAATAATCGAGGCAACTATAAATATAATGTTTCCTATGTTGGAATTCTTTAACATAAAAGTTTATATTGATACCTGTGAAAAAAGAGGAAATAGGTTAAATTACGAAAATATTTGGCGCCAGTTTTTCGATATATATATAATCCTATACATAGTAGTTCAAAGTACTAGGTATTTGGGCACTCTGTTCTATTATAAAAAAAACTGAACTGGTGGCTAATTGACTAATAACAAAAAACTAAAACATATCAACTATTCGTGTCGCCGTTTAATTAGAACGCATGCAACAGTATGTGGATTGGTGTCGTCAGAAGCGTATACTTGGCAATCGGATGCAGTATTTCGTGGACTGGCAACTCTGGGCGTTGTTCGAGGACAACAGCGTCGTTCCCGGTCGTTTTGCTATGCCGAAATCTTTCGATAGATCCTAACTATACGGAATACATTACAAAGTTGGGATCCATTTAGGCCTTGATTTATTTTACATTGGATCTATCTATTCAAAGTATTATTTCTTAATAAGCTATTTGCTCTAATAATTGCCATTCGACGAACTATCATAAGATTTGGATAATTTAATTTTAAGTAAAATAATAAAAGTTGAGACGATGTAATAGAGGAGGACATACTAGCAACTTAAAATATCTGGTTACTGTTTAGAATACTGTTAAATCTTGTTTTTGATACTAAATGTAACTGAAACCTGTATGTAGATAGAGAGCCACTTACTTGATTTACTTTCCAGAAAATAATGATAAAATATTGCATTTTCTTCAAAAATTAAAATTGAAATCCTTGTTTAACGTTTTTATTTATACATTATGTTATGTAGATACTGTCAATGATAAAATTTCCTCATTAATCAAAAATATTATTGCAGGGTTTGTATCAAGATATTTTGGGAATCAGGAACGTAGCACATTTAATCAGAGTCGCACTACTAAATCCATTACCTTAGCTCTGTCTTATCCATAATTGGTTAGGAGATCGCATTGAATATGTCACATCGAATAGCTTTTGAGATAATGGAACGGAAAGGGGTGCTGCTCATTACGATGGAAACCGCGACATGGAAATTTGGCCCAACGGTTGAAAGTAAGGGTTATAAACTAAGAGCGTGCCATTGGTGAGGGACTGTGGTGATCTATATATGCACGGTTGTATTTAACATCGGAGAGGGTAACAAAATTTATCGGCCTAAAGAAACGTATATAACCTAACCTCCAAGTAATTTCAAGGCGTTCCTCGCCCCTGGATATGTTCTAAACAGTCTATGTTCTATGTAACATTTGTTTCAATGTATTTTATACCAGATATCGGTTTTGAATTTTCTAAATAAGCCTGGGCCCTTGTTCTTGTAGTTTTCTACAAATTTTCTTTTCCTATAGGGTCGTAGCCAGAAATCTAACTTAGGGTGGGCAACTTTTGAAGTAAGGCAATTTTTTTAAGGTATATAATATTCCAACTAAATATCGAATACCACGGAGAAAGTAGAAATAACACAAAATTATTTTTAATTTCAAACAATTGTTATATTAAGTTAATTATTTAGAAAATTAACAAAACCCAAAACAAAAATAATAAAAATATAACAAAACAAAGTACGTTAAATCATAAAATGCAAAACTGGTAAAGGTATAGCCATTGGTTAGTCTCCATTTGAACCTAAAGACGTCCGCGGCTATTTTGATTTTATAATAGAAATATCCAATTTTAATTATTTACTGTTATTTTGTGTTTGAGCACGCGCAAACCGTCATTAAAATTCAAAACAAAAAAAGTAAATGATTTGATATCGAAAAATTCTGAAAGCGATTTTTGATTTTGATGTACTTTTTTTCGATTATAAATATAAAAAAAATTATAATATTTCGAAAAACGACGAAATACGGCAAATTTGTTTTATTTTTACTTCCCTTGTAAAAGGGAAGTATTGTAATAGTAAAAAAATTACCCTTAGAGATATTTTCAAATTTTGGTCAAAAACTAAGAGTCATATGGGGATGACCTGGAAACATTTAAGTCAAAATCTAATATGGCAAAACAAAATGGCGGCTAGCAAAATGTAAAAAAAATATTACTAAAAAGCTACTTATCCACTTTAACCCAAATTTTGCACAAAAATCAAGTATTATGCAGGAATTAACTGCTAAAATTTTGGTACGAATCGGAGATAGCGGAACAAAATAGCGGCTCAGTAAAATATTTAAAAATTCAGCTTGAAAAAATACTTAAGGGCCTGATTTCAAATTGAGTACCATAAATAATTGTAGTAAAACTGTGGTACTAATTCAAGATGGTGGAACAAAAAGGCGGCTAAGTAAAATATTTGTAATCGTGTAAAAATCGCCCTCTCAGGTTTTACATATCTTCCCGTTTTAGCGTCCCTACATGCCAAAAAATATGTTTTATCAATTCCGTCGGTCCGTCTGTCGGTTTGTCTGTCTGTCTGTATGTCAGTTCACGGCTACTTAGGTGACTGAATTTTGGGTAAAAAATTAAGGTGCATATAGGGATACCCTGGTAACATTTTGATAAAAATCCAAAATAGCAAAAAGAAAATGGCTACCCAGTGAAATGTTAAAAAAAATATTACTTAAAACCTAGTTAGCCATTTTATCTCAAATTTGGTACAAAAATCAAGTATTAAGTAGGAATTAACTGGCCAAAATTTTGGTACAAATTTAAGATGGCGGCTCAAAATGGCGGTTTCGAAAAATATCTCAAAATTCAGTCTGAAAAACTACTTAATGTACTGATTTGAAATTGTGTGCCAAAAAGAATTGTGGTATGCAGATGAACTAGTAAAACTGAGGTAGTTGCCGGAACAAAATGGCGGCAAAATAAAATATTTGTAATCGTGAAAAAATCAGCTTCTTAGGTTTTATATATCTTCCCGTTTTAGCTTCCCTAGATGCCAAAAAATATGTTTTATCAATTTCGTCGGTCCGTCTGTCGGTTGGTCTGTGAATGTGTCTGTCAGTTCACGGCAAAGCTTAAAAACAGTTCTTGGCAAAGCTTAAATAAAATGGCGGCCTACTGAAACGTTAAAAAAAATATTACTGAAAAAACTCCATTTTACTCCAATTTACCACAAATTTTGCACAAAAATCAAGTGTTTTATAGAAATGAACCGGTAACACTTTGGTATGAATATAAGATAAGCAAACAAAATGGCACTCTTTTAAAATATTTAAAAAATCAGCCTGAAAACACTACTTATTAGATTAATTTCAAATTTAGTGCAAACCCTAAGTGTGATATAACTGAATAAGTTGTGATATGATTTCAAGATAGCCGAACAAAACGGTGGACAAATAAAAATTTTGTAAAATCAACGTAAAAAAGTCTTATTCAATTGACTTTAAATTTTGCAGAAAAATTAAATGTGATATAGGGACAAACTGGTACGAATTCAACATGACGTAACAAAATGTGTTAATATAAAAACTACTTATCGAATTTATTTTAAATTATGCCCAAAAATCAAGTGTAGCATAGGTAGAAACTGGTAAAATATTGGTAGGAATCCAATATGGCGACGAGTAAAAATGTTTGAAAGACAGAATATATTTGATACTAATTGACTGTGTTGTGAACTAAATTGGTCACACTTCACTATTTCTAATAAAACGAAAGACTCATAACTCATAACGAAGTTCCGGGTAAAGGAAATTTACCGGTTTTTTTATATAAAATAATTTATTTCTACTATACAGGGTAGCTCTAAATAGATGATGCAGACCTTAAGAAACATTATTGTTTCAAAAAAGAAACGGTGAGATCAGACAAATTTCAAATATATAAGGTAGCCCTAAAGAGATCAGATAGTCTCCTAAAAAAATATTTTAAAAGAAGTTAGGTTTAAAAATATAATACATGTCAAATTTCTTTTATTTTTTGATATATAAAGAAAAACCGATGAAACACGTCAATTTTTTTATCTCTTTGTATATAAAATATTCCACAAAGAAGCCCTAACGGATAAAAGAGTCCATTAAAAACACATATATTTTATTTTCATAACGCTTAGCTTTTTTGAAAAAGGGTGAAAAAATACAAATGTATTTATTTCCTAAGCAATTTTTTTCTTTAAAAGGAGTTTCTTTACGAGTGTGAAAGAGGTCCCTAAAAATAAAATCAAAATTATATTTTTTTTAATCGTGAAGGACGCCAAATTATATTTTCTACATACATTTTTTTTACTACTCTGGGCGATCTTAGGAGTGTAAAATGGCTTTTACTTCGGAAAATTTTAAAATTTTTAGAAAATAGCAAAACATGTCAATTATTCAATATTTTTTTGCTTATAATCCTAAACTAAAAAAAAATGATGGACTATTTGATAACTTACGATTAGCGATGTTCCCAGGGTGAATGTACAGGGTGCGGTAAAATATAGCCCGCCATGGGACATTGTTATAAATTTGTTATTTCTTTGGAAACTCTCAAAAGAAAAGTTTTATATCTAACTAGAAAGATATAGAATTTTGTTATGAAAGATTATTTGCCTTAAGAACGTGCAGAAATTTTTAAAATGTATTACCAAAACAATTCCTCGACTATTGCAACTTTTAGGAGAGTGTATCCCGGTCGAAGAGCTCCAAAACTCCCAAACAATTCGGCGTTTTTACAGACTGGTACAGTAAGTGATGTAAAGTATATTGGAAGATCTCGTTCTGGTTGTTCAAACGAAAATATCAAGCTTGTTCAGGTTGATCTTTTCGCAGAACCAAAAACTTCTACAAGAAAACATGCAGAGCAAAAGATGTCCGATGATTCGCTCCTAGCATTTTACGCATCATACAACGACTTGTTGATCAAACTGTTAGTTTTCTTGAACAAATGAGGGTTTTATCTTCCCCAAAAATGATTATTTTGCTTGTCAACACGACCACAAGGGCAAAAATTTGCTTCAGCGGTAATTATAAAATTATTCCAAAAAAGGGTTCTGCTTCCACTAAGTTACAATTTAACAATTTATCCGCATTCTTGAGGTGATAACGCTCCATAACAAAAATTCTTTCTAATTCGATATAAATAACAAAATTATAACAATATTTCATGGCTAACTATATTTTGCCGCACCCCATATGACGGACACAAGTCTATAGTGCTGTTGCTCTAGTAAGCCAGTCCCATCGTACTACAGAATACAAAATGGAAATGTTGTGATATTACATTATAATGCAAAGCAAAACCAGATTTTTTAAAAGTATGTATATGCTACATGAAATAAAACAATATATTGCAATATTTTTGTAACATTTTCATATGAGTATAATTAGGTAGCTCTCTTCCCATTTATTTTGATCAAGGGATTGGATCAGAAAATGCAATCGATGAAGTCTGGTGAAGCTGTAACAAAAACACACGCCTGAATAAGCAATGGGGAGTCCTTTAATTAAAATTTAAGGAAATATTAATGTTGTCATAAACAAAAAATTAAAGAATTCTAAAGTATCAAATTAAAATATATTAATAAACGTTTCGAACACACAATTCCAAAAATGTAAGGTAATAAAAGTAATAAATAAAACCTGAACCAGTTAAAGAAATAATGTTTTTGGAATAACCTGCGTATAGTGTTACACGCCTTTGATGTTGGGATTTAGAAAAATTACCTATGCCATTTTTGTAAAACCTAGTTAATATGTTTTAAGAAGGTTTCCAAAACACATTTATTGCCATGCGAAAATTCGATATATTAAATATAAAATATGTCACAGCTTATAATAATATACTTAACTAGTATATCTTTATGGAAATGGAGTAAGAGAGTTTATTAAATCAGAACGGGGGTAAGACTGTTAACAGAAATGTTAGAAGAATCATACTAGGTATCTAGTTTAATGTAAAATTCTAGGTATTACTTTTTCCAGTCCTATAATTTACAATATTGCGATACACTGGTCTTCCCTACAGTTTATATATTAACTTTGCATATTATTTCTCTGATGTGTTTTTAATTAAACAAAAACCAACAGATCGTTTATTACTTCGGAGTGTAAATTGCTAAAAACACACTGCTAAGCATATTATTGTCCCTCTGCTCAATTCTTTGTTTGGTCGCGAAGACAAAGGGACACATTTATCAAGTCATACGTCATAAGCAGGCCATGAAATACTCATACATCTTTTAGCACCCTTGAAAATTATGACATCTGATTGTGCCTCGTTATTTATGGAACAAGAAATAATGACCTTTATAGGGTGACTGGCTTAATTACGCAGGGCTCGTGTAAAAACGACAGCTCACAAAATTTCAAAGGATTATTTGATGTGATTATTGGCTAATTAGTGAATAAATATATGTTTAGTGAATAAACTATGCAAAAAAGCGAGATTTCAATTATTGGTGGGATATCATTTTTAAGTCATATTGGATCCATTTTATAGATCCTTTAAAACTATTTACAGGGAATACTTAGGAATAAATATCTCAACGACAACAAAAGTCACAAAATATTAAAAAGTTTAGTATTTTTTAGTCATTTATGTAGGTTTCCTTTCCATTATACTTTCTCTTATCGTAATCATTATTTTCTCTTTATAAGAATACAAAGAGTACCTTCAGTATTTCCAGAAGTGAAAGATTTAAGTGTAGGGCGTATTCAACGAAAAAATAAAGATTTTATGTTTATTTTATTTATTTACTAAGGAATACAAAACGAGATAAACCCAGTAAAAGCAAAAAGATATAAAACATAATTAGCAGTAATGTGCATAAATAAGTTTGAAAGTGTATGATAGGATTTACAGCAGCGATATAAGGGCGAGTTTAAGTGATAGTTACTATTGCTTGGTTGAATATGGAAAAAAAATTTCATGTTGTATAATGGAATATTTATATTTATTAAATTAATTAAAGGCACTGAATCGATCATATTATTTAGAATCTTATATACAAATTTTATATCATACATTCCTCTTCTATCCTCAACTGATAATAGACTCAGGTTTCGTTTAATCAGAGCTGTATAATCGATAGAAGTTGTATAACATTTATTATTAAGATACTTTATAAACTTTTCCAGCACTCCATCTATTTTACTAATATATACATCGTATTGAGGATTCCAGATTACTGATCCAAAACAAAGCACGCTATTAATATAGGACATATACAGAGTATGAATGGATTCTAACTGTTTGAAACTTTTACAAGTTCTAATTATAAAAAAACCAAGATATTTTTTAGCTTTTGTGATTGTGTCAAAATAATTAAATACCATTTTGCTATCAAAATATATACCTAGATCTTTTAAAACAGAAACCCTTACTAGTGGTATTGATCGTATAATTGAAATGTATTTTATTTGTGCTTCTAGAGAATGTTATTGTGTGACATTTTTTCAGATTGAGATATAGACAATTTCGCGGACAGTAAGAAAAAATATTGTTTAGGTCATGTTGTATGAGCGACGTATCAGATGAGTTAGCAAGTCTATGAAAAGTGGTTAGTGATGTACAAAAGGAAAATCCGTTTTGGGTATAAAAATACAAGTTGATAACTTAGTTGAATTGGTCAAGTCAGCAGTAGCATAATGATGATGAATCATTAGTGAATAATTTACTGAAATAGTTAGATGCTATTAAATTGATTAATAATTTGGTGTAATTAATACTAGTTTTCTGTTTAATCATTAAATAAAAGACTATATCAATTATTACATTCTAAAGCTACCGAACGATTGCATTTTAATTTGCGAATAATATTATCAGCCTAAATTAAAGGAGTAAATAATAATTTTTAATACATTATTTTTAAAAAATGCATATTAAAGGACTTGTATGTTTCAGAAGCTAATTAAAAAGTTATTGGCCTATAAAAGTAGTATTTCGAGAAAACAAGCATAATTTACTTTAAAATAACGTAAATATTTGCGATGGATTTTGAGCCTTGAATTACATTAGTCTGATGTAAAAAACCTTAATTAAAGCATTTTTGCTTTTTAATGGCTGGCTTTAAATTAAATTAGCCTTAATGTAGGCTTATATAAACCATTATTTCTAATTATTTCGTGCACAAATTGCCTTGCCGCGTTGCTTTTTTAGTTGCGTATTTCTATAGTCGAGGTTGTAGTCCATATAGTAAAAAAGATGCAATATATATCACTTCATAAATGCACCCCAAAGCACGTTTCCATTATTCCCGACGTGTTCCTTCCACGACATGGCATGGCATCTCGCGTGATACACAGTTATTTTCGTTGAAAAATAAAATGTTTCTGCTACTGTCACTGCTTATTTCAGGGCTGTCATTTCATTTTAAGGAAATCAGTCTTTCAGACGGAAAAAGCCAGGCAGAACTCGCAGTTTGAAAACATACATTTATCATTGAGTTTCATATTTTAACATTTCAAATATCAACATTGGCTCACATATCTTGCAAGATATTTAAGAGATATCTCAGTTACGATATTTAAACAAGAGAAATGCCAATTGACATAATATCTATTGTCTTTGGCACATATATGTTAGATAGATCAGAAATCAAAGTGTGTCTGTAATAGCATATTACATGTTGAAAGGGGAAGTTTTCAAACGAGGAGGTATTTAGCACGAGGCGCTAGCCGAGTACGGAAATCCTTTCAACACTTTCACATTAGTAATATACTTACACTATTATTTCTACGATTACAAACATTCTTTATTAGAACTTTCATTTTTATCATTTTTTTACCACAATAGTTTCAAATCAACACTAGTGTTGAAATAGTGCATATATTAAATCACTAGTTTCATAAGACATGATTTTATAGCATCAGTTAGATTAGGCGAGTAAGATTTATTGTCTTATGAAAGAGTGTTATATGTCTTCTATTTTATGCATTATATTACAAGGCATTATGTTCTCAAATTAAAATAAAATGGGTGATTTACAGAATGAATTGAATCAAAGTAGAAGTTGTACTCCCCAGACCTACGGGAAATTGCAAAGAGCAGTTTAGATAATTTGTTGCCCAAAAAATATAAAACTCTATGAAAAAGAATATAACATTTTCAAAAAATGGTGCAGAATATCACAATATTATCAGAAATTGTCCTAATTTCCTATTTTGATATTGAGATCAATTTAAAAAAGCTTTGTGGTCTATGTATATATATTTATATATATATATATATATATATATATATATATATATATATATATATATATACAAAACTAAAAGCAAGTAATTATGAGAATATCGATATATCTCAATTACGTAAAATTGCAAGTTTTTTAAAGAGAAAAATCCCAGATTTGGAATTTAAAGATATTACCATATTTATAAGTGATGTTGATAACAACAGTTATTTGCCCTTAAAGGTAAATAATTAAAACAAAAAATTTGTATTATTGTTTATTTATTAATATTTATCAAGCTATGTAATTCAACTTATACATATTCTCAATAGGACATCGATCGAGGTTCTTCAGCTATATAAAAATTTGGTGACAGGAGGTGTAAAAATTTTACATTTCCTGTCAAAGTAGAAATTGATAACTAAAAACCAAGATAGGAAACTGCTATCTATTTCGTAGCAAGTTAAGTCGTTTTGGAGTTACAGAGCTTCAAAGAGTCAAAAATGTAAATTTTCAAGCCCCATTTTCTCGAAAACAATTTCAATTTAGGAGGAAACATACACAAAGAGTATTAAGACTGACAATACAAAAATGCAATAATATACATGACATTCCATTTAGAAAACCGATGTTACCACCTGTTTAAGGTAATAGCAGCAACTCCGCACATTTGAAATTATTTAAAAAGAAAAGAGTTTGTGTTCATCTGTCCCAAGAGTCAAATTTTCATTGATTTTCGAGATACTTCTAATAGGTCACTGAGTCTCATTTAACAAAAGTTTTATTATTTTCGCTGCTCTGATTTATTATATTATTTTTTACATTGCAATAAAGTGTGTGTCTTAATTTGCCTGAGGTATTTGAAATTACTCTTTTCCTTTTCTATTTTTTCAGTATTTTCTACTTTTTTACTTCATATTTTAATTTTTTTTCCTACTTATGTCGCATTGTGCAAATAGTTTTTTTATCTTTAAAAATCTTTTTAGCTACAAATAATTACAGTAATCTTGCAATATCTGAAACTTGGAGTTTGTTAATGTTACTACCATCACTGCTGCTGAAAATAATTTTAATTTTTTCAGACAGGATTGGCCGGGTAGGGATGGAAGCGTCGCGTCAGCGTACACATTAAATCTGATCTTGTTTGTATCATTTTACGTGTGAGTGCAGGGATGTAGTGGAATATATCAGGATTAAGATCCAGTTTCGCAATCAATCTTTACTTATAAGAAATATTTGTAGAACTCAAATTACAATGAATTTTTAAGTTACATGAAGGACACTTTTATTCAATTTTTTATACAGTTTGACAGGATTCTATAAATCGTTGATTTTAATATAAACATGCTGGGTTATGACGCACCACAAGTGACTCAACTGAATCATATCCTAATTATTGCTGCAGTCCAGAAAATGTGTAAACTGTAGCGGTTAAGGATATACACGTGTATTTTTCTGGATTTTAACACAGAAAAATACCGTAATGTTTTTAAAAACTACAGACGGTTTAAACGCATTGGGATTACCTACTTACTAATTCGATTATAAATCGAATTAATACGCATGCACCTATTAAGATTTGTAATGGTAATGAAAAACTTAATTGCTCTTGGATTTTATGCAACCACTATTATAAACAATTCAAAAATTTAACAACTTTGTCTATCAGAGCTGAAAAAAAGGCATGCTTCAATTACAAGTTCCAAAATTGGAACCCTAAAGAACAAGGGTCTGTGCTAAAAAATAAATATAGACATATCAAAAATAAGACTATTCTTAAAACTCTTCAAAGAAATAATCAAATACTTATTTTACTCAAATTAAAAAAAATGTAAACGACAGTTAATTGATTTTTATAACAATAAATTTTACTTGACAACCTTTCAAAATATTTCCAAAGAACTAATCTCTAGAATTATTCTTTATAATTTAAAATATAATGCGTTTGGCGTAAGTATACTATAGGCGTATTTCAATAGTACCCACTCTTTCTAAAGTCCTTGAGAAAGTAATGGAATCCGAAATTTTATCCTATATAACTAGTAATGATATTGTTCCCAGTAAACAATTCGGTTTCATAACTCGAAAATTAGTGAAGTAATGGTGTCTATGAACACTATCAATTAACACGTAAAGAACTACATGATATCAATTTTGTAGAAAAATTAACCGAAACCATTTGTCATAAGAAATATTTGTGAGACTTTTTATGTTTCGTTTTTGTGACATGTCAACTCATTTTCTTTTAATTTAACAAATAATAGAAATTTACTCCTACAAAGTGCCGTTTCTGTGGACCAAAATATTTCCATTTGTTTTAAAATTCACACTTTGACCATAAGTCGTATATATTAAATTATTCAATTATTTATATAATAGAAGTAAAGTTCATTATGTGGCTTAATATTGCTTTTACAAGTAATGCGAAGAGCACCAAAATTTCGTAAACACATTTTCTTTTCTAAGGCCGGCATTATCGGTATCATCAGCATTCCTTTATTGTGTATGCCGCAATTTCATTTTTAAGAGATGATAATTCACCTCAAATTCTCATTTCTTATTCGAGAGCTCGTCGCCGACATAACTGTTATGAACATAAATCCCTTCCATTATCATTCCGGAATAATCCAGACATTGTGGAATATTATCTCTTTCCATTTTGTCTCCTTTTGCCAAACTTCTTTGGGGATGTAAATAAAAATTATCTTGGCTTAAAATATAAATACAGTTTAATAATAAATAATGTTAAATAAAATGTGTAAGTTTTAATAAAATAATAATTTAAAATGAAATTATATTTTGTAAGAAAATGCCATAAAATTTAAATTATTTTATATTAATTTAAATTTTGATTCTATTTTTATATGGTAAACTTTGTTTTTTGTTTGTCTAAACGCAAAAAAGTTGTAAAAAACTGAAATATAAAAATAATGATAAACACTTTTATTATTCCAAACTAATTAAGAAGCACAATTGCAGCTAATGAACAAAATGTAGTTTATGGGAATAAATGGCCATTTTCACCATCCTTCACTTGCAAGATACTGTTGAAGCTAGGGATTTGAAAATATACATTGAATTTAAAAACTCATGTATTTCTATATATGTTTGTATATTTCCATATATTTTTGGTACTATGACTAATGTCAATCCAAAGAGAGTTTTTCTTTACCGGTTGCGTCCCCGTTAATCTTCCCGAACTTTCTTCGACACCAAAAGAAAACTTCTTTGCCCTTGCATAATATCCCGCAAACTTCAGTGTGAACCAGAAATGGAAGGTCAAAAATCGTTTATTTTAATTTTTACTTCCCTCGTAAAAGTATCGTAATCGTGAAAAAATCACCCTTCGAGATTTTTTCAGGTCCTCACGTTTCAGGGTCTCTAGATGACGAATAACATGTTTTCTCAATGCCGTCGGTCGGTCTGTTTGTCTGTTCGCGGCGTAGCCCAAAAACTACTTACCTGATTGACATAAAATTTTAGTCCAAAATTAAGGATCTAATGGGGATGACCTGGTAACATTTTGGTAAATATCCAATATGGAGGAAAAAAATGGCGGCCTTGTGAAATGTTAAAAAATTATTAATAAAAAGTGAACTATCCAAATTACCGTATATTTTGCACCAAAACAAATGATGTGTAGAAAGAATATAATTAATATTTTGACACCAATCCAAGATGGAGCCCTAATAAAATATTTTAAAAAATCAGCCTAAAACAACTTATTAAATTAATTTAAAATTTTCTGCAAGCATTAATTGTTATATAGAGATAAACTAGTAAAATTGTGGTACAAATTTAAAATAGCGGAACAAAACAGGGGCCAAACAAAATGTCTAAAAAATTATCTTAAAATTTTTTTTATTTAACTACTTCAAATTTGCACAGAAATTAAATGTATTATGGGCACAAACTAGTACGAATTCGACATCACAGAACAAAATCGCGGTCTTAAAAAATCAGTGTAAAAACTACTTATTAAATTTATTTTAAAATATGCCCAGAAATCAAGTGTGGCATAGATAGAAACTGGTAAATATTAGTATGAATCCAATACGGTAGAACAAAATGGCGACCATTAAAAATGTTTGAAAAGACAGTTTATGTAAGTGTATGAGTATATGTGCTCCTAAATGACTATGGCCGGAACTAAATTAGATTAATTTCACTATCTCTAATAAAAAAATTAAATCAACTTCACTATTCCTAACAAAAGGAAAGATTCATAACTAGAGATGTTCCGGATAAATTTACCGATTTTTCTGACCTCGTAAAAGGGAAGTATTATTGTGAAAAAATCAGGAAATGCAGATCTTTGTGTTTTAGGGCCCCGAAAAATCGTTTCTCTTATTTCTGACAGTCTGTCTGTTTATCTATTATGCATTATTATAGATTGCAAATAAATATTTTGTAATATTTGTGTTGCATGTATGTCCTAATATACAAATTGGTATAACTTTCCGGTTAAAGGAAATTTATCAACGTTTATATGTGAAACTGTAAAATATTGTTGTCACATGAACTGTGTTTACATTCTTTTAATGTTGCCCGAATATATATAGAAGAAAAATCATTTAAAAGAAATTAGTACTTTTTTGTTTTCAATTTTCATTATGGCTACAGCTAAATAAAATAAGAATATTTAAAACTACAAGGTATAAATTCATTAAAAGAAATAGTCACCAATTTACATTCGTATCGAATTCGTTTAGCATTCTATTTTCAGCCCTAACTCGTCAGCCTCCCCACTAATATAATTATTATTTCAAATAGAGAGGCTTTTAAGAAATCGACTATGTTTAAGTTCTCCCCTTTATTATGATAAATAAAGTCTGTTCAGTCATAACAGTTTAAACAAACAAATAAATTCCCGTTTGTTGATTCTGCCTGTGAAGTTTCGTATTTTAAGATAATTTAATTTAACAGAACCAAAGTTTACACGACACGCACATATTACTATATAAAGGTTGTTCCTAGGCAAAGACGGCCTGTATTCAAACATTTACGATAACCATGGATGATATTTAGGGATACAATTGTAGCAGTTCTTTTAAAATATGTATTTTAGCAAACTTTCGCTGTATATTTATTTTTGTTAAACAAAAAATAAACATTTTATACTTTTTCTATTTCTTTTTTTTCGATAATTAAACAAGTTAATAGGATGTATACCTTGTTTTGTTATTTGAATCAACTCCAATTTCCACAACATGTCAAAATGACGATCTAGAAGCAGTAATCCCGATAGTACAAATTTCAAAAAATCTTTTAAAATGCAATAAAAGCCTTTATATACACGTCCTGTCTTTTCCAAAACTAATATTTTTTATGTCATTACCCATCTCACATTTTTCATGATGTGATGTGGTATGTATTAGATCATCAGAGCATATCATGAAACAAAAGCTATCCCTTTTAAATATTGATACCTGTCATATCGCGATATTAAGAGAAATACTAGTGTTTTTTTGATTATCTTACTCTAACAAAATGAGTAATTCTTCTTTCAAAGAACATATAAACTATTATTCTAATGCAATAGACCCTTATAACCGAAATTAGAAATAGTTGATAAATACAGGTAAAAATAATATCGTAATATTTGGTTTAATATGTTTAGTATTAGTAACTGTACCAAACTTTACAGCTCTAATGTAAAATATAATACAATTATACATTACTAAAATATTAAATAATGCAGGCATCTCATGCAAAGAGTGCAATCTAAAAAATTAACATTAAACCAGTACTAATCATGCTGTACAAAGACTTATTTCAAGTAACACTAATATTTTAATATTTCTGAAAGGTTTTACTGTCCGGCGCCGCGCCGTGCCGCCGGCGTGTAGCTTATTTGTAGAACTAATTACTCTAAGAGAACTAATGCCCTCCGGAGGGGGTTTTGGTAGAACTGTTTACATTGCAGCGGCTAAGATCAACACCTTCACCTGAGGCGGTTTGCACCTGCGTTTGGGCTGCATTGTGAAGCAGTATCACAGCTCAAAGCCACCCTAACATGGCGACCGCCACTACCGTACATAATGGTTTTTTAAACGTGGTTTAACAAAAAACTATCTTCTATCTATTTTTTTTCTATATATATATATATATATATATATATATATATATTAAAATATATATATATATATATATATATATATATATATATATTAAAATATTTCTTTGATTTTCCCTCGCAAAACGATTTAAGACCCCTTTTGGATCAATTTTAATGTTCTTAACGCGCTTAAAAGAGCAAGACCTGTTAGCCGCTCTTGACCAGTAGAATTAAGCAAATAGCCTTTTAAACGTTTCAACGATGAAAAAGATCTTTCCAACGAAGCTGCAGATAGAGATAAAGTAGCAAGAATTTTTAAAAGACTATGTATATATATATATATATATATATATATATATATATATATATATAATTTTATAATTAACATTTTTTTGTTTTTTTTTGCGTTAGAACCCATTCAAAAATAATAGTTTTTTTTAAACACTTAAAAATTTTTCAAATGCTACTGCTCTAACCCCGCTCAAAATTTTGATCTAGATACGACTCTGGTAAATTGGACAATATTTGTAATCACCTAAGGATATGTTTACCTTCCAAATCGATGGAATATATGAAAATCCTTGTTCTTGTGGTGATATGTATATGTCGATCTATATCCACAATGCTTGAGGGAATATGAACGTTTATATCTCTGTTTTAGATAAACCGATTACATTGAACTTGGTGTTAAAAAAAAGAGCTTTTTTTGCTCTTCACATAGAGCTATTAACTGTGCCATAATGATTCTATTAGTAGTCACTAGATGGCATTTTTTCGTAATTCTTCAAATAATACGGATTTTCTCAAAAAAATCAAATGGTATAATATGACTTTTCAGTTATAATTTAATAGTATACAACAGTAAAATAAAAATGAAATATAAAATAAAAAATCCAGGTCCGTATTTCAATTAAAAAAGTTGTCGACAGTCTCCCGAATCCGAAACGTCAGATTGAAAAGATAACCTCACCAACTTGTAGAGGAGAGAAAGTGACAATGATGAAGTAAAAATTATTTTCATCTGTCACTTCAACCACTTTATTATTCAAAATAGAAAAAAAAAACAAGATAAATAGCCAAAAGTTGCACAATTGCCTGAAGAATCCAATGCCTATATTTTCGACAAACCTTAGTTAGGAAAATTGAAGAGAAAATCGGCATTGCCATTTTTGAGTTGCTGTTACGCCCCTAGCGGTTCTTTTTCGAACTCGAAAATAATTTCCAGTTATTTCCTTTGGCCGATTTATAAATAAATATTTGTTTCCCATAATTTTATGATCACAGTTATCGAGATTTATTCTTAATGGATCGCCCTGTATATACATATATATATATATATATATATATATATATATATATATATATATATATATATATGTATATATGTATATATATATATATATATATATATATATATATATATATATATATATATATATATATATATATATATATATATATATATATATATATATATATATATATATATATATATATATATATATATATATATATATATATATATATATATATATATATATATATATATATATATATATATATATATATATATATATATATATATATATATATATATATATATATATATATATATATATATATATATATATATATATATATATATATATATATATATATATATATATATATATATATATATATATATATATATACATATGCTTATATATATATATATATATATATATATACATATACAGGGCGATCCATTAAGAATAAATCTCGATAACTGTGATCATCATATATATATATATATATATATATATATATATATATATATATATATATATATATATATAGTTTTCAATTACTTTTGGCGTTGATTAACAGGGGTACCCCAAAAATTCAAAATCAATTAGACATAATCGCAAAAGTAATTTTCGGGTGATTGTGCTCTTTTTATTTTTAGACATTTTGTTATGTCATATATTATATAAGAGAACACTCCCAGCATATCCTATCGCCACTTATTTAATTATAGCATCACGCAAATATGATTAAAAGAAGGGAGCCTAACGAAATGTGATTATTGTCTAACTCGTTAAGAAAGAAAGATTCCATATTGCGAGACTCAGCACTAATTGATGTACGAAAACGTATGAGATAAAAAAAAGTTAAACAATTTATGTTGACATTCGGCTTAGAAGATAAACTAAAGTATTTTGTGGTTAATTCCAGGCTATTAAGTTTCCAGTATTGTGTAAAAAATGGGAGATTTTTCCTAACCATTGACAAAGGTGCATGTAAATTAAAGAAAATATAACCGAACTAGTATTCGTTCTTTAAATGAACAATATCTGATGATCTGCTTAGTTGGAAGTTAACCATGTCAGATTCGGATTACGATATAAGAATTAATATGCGTTTCATAGCTAAGGCGGGATATTTAATATTTTTCTTGAACCTTCAAATATATATTGTAATTAGGTACTTCTTACATGAGACGTAAATCAAGAGGTCAATAACACCAATTAACATTTAAGCAAAATAAAATACACATAGCACATTGTCATTTTGTCGAACAAATACAACACAGAACATCTATTGATAGATGTTACTTTACTTTTATATAAAGCAAGAAACCAGTTCATACTTTTTCAACCTCTATTACATCATAATTCATCTCTGTCAAATTATTTTCTAAAAGTTTGATTAAGAAAACCTTACAGAAATTTTACTTCCATTTAATTGAATTCTTTTCGGAGTTCTTTCATTTGTTCATTTTATTTTGTAACAACAATGGCGAATTCGACGGATGTAATAAACAAAACGTGCGTTTTACCAACTATTTTTAAGTAATTCAATCCTCTCAGCAGATAATTCATCCTCTAGGAATTTGCATCATCGACACTGACCACGAATATTCTTTTATGGTTCATTTACCTTCTGTAGGAATATGTACGAATAAGAAGTTTATTTACTCCAAATGAATAAAAATATGAACTCGATCATCTGCTTCTGTTCGCTCTAATTTAAATGCACCGTTCGTCCTTCAGATGCGTTTTCGTTTAACAACTAACAATACACTGTTATTATTTGATTCTTTGTTTTGCTGATATACCATTATTCAAACAATTTTTGCCTTTTACTGCTGCTTCACAATATTACCTTTTTCCAAAAGACGACTATATACGATTTGATAAAATTACTACATATGACTGACTGATTCTCGTCAAAACTTGGCCTGTTAGCGATAGTCGCTATGCAAAACCTGGCCAGATTATTCGTCCGTGACAAAAATTATTCGGAAAAAAAACGCAGGTCATCTCTTGGATGCGAGTCAGTCGAATAATTTCATCAGCAATTGTTTAGGCGGTACCTTCGACATCTTAAAACGGTTTTTAGTAAAACAATTATATGCTACTTAAATAAAACTTGCTCGCAATTTGTTAAGGATTTTAACAGCGTAACCTATGACCAAAAATAAGATAAAAACCGAACTAAATTTAACTCGACCATGCTTCCTTAGAGAACTTTAAAAGACCCTAAGATCGATTATCTGTGGATGCGTCTTCGTCCGAATTAATTTCGTCAGAAGTCGAACGAATGATTTTTGTCAGATTTCACAGAGAGAAGAGGTGTCGTTCATAATATCAGTGTAATATGAATTAAATATTTAAACGGAATAAATGAATGACTCTGATTTCATATATACTTTTTATTTCAGTTCTTTAAGGAAACAATCAAGCATATTATTTTGAGGTTTCTCAAAAAATTGTTGGATGGTGAAAATTTTCTGTTGAGGTACGGGTCTTGGATTTATTTGGGCTAGCAGGGTTGGTTGGAAAAATATTATTTGAAAGGCTAGCTTGAACTAGGAAATCTCGGTGGCATTGCTAAAGAAAATTTTCTAAAGAAATTCTATGACATTTCTTGAGAAGGAAGAATTTCAAGGAAGTCTATGGTATAGGTGTTTTAAAATTGGGTGAAGGTAACTTTCTTCTTTTAACTTTAGGGACAAAAAAGACATATTTCTTCTTTAAACTTGTGAATCCCAATAAGAAAGTTGTTTGCACATTTTTTATAAATTAATTTATCATCAATAATTTTTTTAAAGTAGTTGAAAACGTAGTATACCACAACATTTTGTGGTATCTTTATCTTCATATGTTTTTGAGTGTACTTAAAAGATCTTCGAAAATTTTTTGTTATGCTAAAGGATTAGGATTCGCGAAACATTAAATAAGTTTTTTTATATTTTCAAACTTTTTTCAAGATAAATTTTATTATACAGGATTGTTACAATTCCTATAGATGTCCTATATTTGTTATCCTAGTTCCCACGAAGTTTAAAATACTCTTTATTTTGTTGCAGCAGGACATTTATATTCAGTGCTCAAAGTTCTTACAAATTTAGCAAAATATCCCTAATATATTCCCTCATTTTATTATGATTCCCTTTTTATTCATTTTAAGCAGAATACAATCAATGTGATAAACGTAGTGTAACGCTCTCCATGTGGTAGTTTGCTATGATGGTGGAACATTTCAGGCAAATGTGTTCAAACATTCGCATGAAAGAACTAATAAGAACGATTGAAAACTATCCGTTATAATTCCATTCGACCATTTATTCACCTATGATTACCATATCATCCGAATGCGTCTTAAGGATAAACAAAACTTCCTGTTGCCTAAAACAACGAAGAACTTTTCACAAATCTTCTCGGCTTCATTATCTCATTTGGATTAGATAACATAATAAAATTGTGCTCTAACTAGTTCACTTTGACATTTGAATATACTACACTTTTTTTATCAATAAATATATAACTAAGGTTATTATAAACGACAAGACAATAAAATACAAAGCCGTTACATAACATTCAAAATAAAAAGATTTAAATTTTAAATAAAGTTTTGCTGTAAACAATAGTTGACTTGAGTCTTATTTCAATAAGAGTTGAAATTTTTGGGCGAAGGCAAGTCAAATAAGAAAATTACTTAAGTCTTTTCAGTGGAATAACATTTTTTATTGACTTAAGTCCTGAGTACTGTGAACTAAGTTTTTCTCAGAATTTTTTTTGACTTAAATCAATTTTTAACAGACCAAAGTTATTAGATTGACTTAAATCATTACTCTGGCTCAAGTTGTTTCTGTTCGGACTAAAATCCTTGAGAAATCTTAAGCTAATTTAAAAAAATTGGTATATTTTAGGAATTTCCCTTGTTATGAATTTTCCCCTTTATTAGGAATAAAAAATTGTGGCTTAGTTTAGTTTAGTAACATTGTCTTTTCAAACATTTTTATTGGACGCCATTTTATTCCATCATATTGGATTCTTACCAATATTTTACCAGTCTCTACCTATACCACACTTGATTTTTGGGCATAATTTAAAATACACTCAATAAGTAGTTTTTACATTAACACACCTCGACATGTTGAATTCGCGCCAGTATATTCTTATATCACATTTATTTTTCGTGCAAAATTTAAACTCAATTGAATAAGATTTTTTTATGTTGAGTTTTTTAAAATTTTATTTGGCCGCCATTTTGAATCCGTACCACAATTTTTCTAGTATATTTTTATATCACATTTACATAAAATTTTAAGTCAATCTAATAAGTAGTTATTTTTACACTGATTTTTTAAATACTTTATTAAGCCGTTATTTTGTTTTGCTATCTTATATTCATACCAAAATGTTACCAGTTCATTCCTACGCAAGACTTGATTTTTGTGCAAAATCTGAGGTAAATTAGATAATTAGTTTTTTCCGGCATATTAGATTTTTACCAATATATTACCAGGTCATCCTCATATTACTTTTCATTTTGGACTAAAATTTGAAGCCACTCTGATAAGTCGTTTTTAAACTATGAACTGACAGATAGACAGACAAACCGACAGATAGAATTGATAAATATATTTTGTTACGACATCTTGAATTAGTACCAGATTTTTCCATTAAGTAGGTTTTTCAGGTTGAATTTTTAAATAATTTATTAAGTTGCCATTTTTTTCCGCCACCTTGGATTCGTATCAAAATTATATCAGTTGATTCCTACGGAATAATCGATTTTTGTGCAAAATTTAAGATATCTTGGATAGATAGTTTTTTAGTAATAATTTTTTAACATTATATTAGGCTGCCATTTTTTTGCCATATCGAATTTTCAAAATATTACCAGGTCATCCCCATATAGCTATTAACCCGCAGAGGTTTTTCAGCCTCTAGGAAAGGTAAAGATCTGAAAAAGTCTAGGAGGGTGATTTTTTCAGGATTACAATACCTACTTCCTTTTTACAAGGGAAGTAAAAACGAATTAAAATGAAAAACTGATTTAAGTCAATAAATGACTTTGTATATTATTTTTTTTATGACTGGCCCTTCTGACGACATAAGTAAAACAAAACTGGCGAAATAAAATCTTTAATTGTGATAACAATAAAATTAGAGACTCTAAGAGCGGGTCTAACGCTTAAACCTTTTGGGAAAACTGTAATACTTCAAGAACAGAAAATTTTAACTATATTATATTTCGTTCTCTCTTATATTAAACGGATAACTGAAAAATGAATACAAAATTGTGGGTTCACATTTGAAAAGATATCTTAGTTAGATCAGGCCGTGAGTTATTGTATGTTTAGAATTATTGTCAAATTACCGATTGCTACAATTACATTTTTGGTATGTAATAATTTTTTCTAATGTTAATAGTTTTAGACTAATTGGCTATTCATCCGATACCTATAAGTATTAATTTTAGTACTCTAAAGTTATGCTCTTTCTTCTGCTAGTTCAATCTAAAATAACTCTGTCAATAAACTGTTCAATCCGACTTAATACTAGGAAACTTTACGATTTACGAAGTTTCTAAATTATCTTGACCTCACCCGAATTAATTCTGACCACGACAATAAGCCTAGACGAAGGACTTCCCTTAACCCCAAGCCACGGTCATTCCTCACCGGCCTGACATCCGGTGACAGTTGACAACTGGGCCGTGTTTGCTGTATTTCGGGGGCTACTATAGATAAGTGAGTCCCTTTTCCCTAAAAAGGGCAGACAGTTTCCATCAACGCCTTGTCGAGAAAATCATCCCCGAATCGAATGATACATTTTCGTAATGGACTTGAATATGAACACTTCAGTGTGAAATTTTTTTATGAGTTTTACATATCATTCACATATTTATATTGATTTCTGACCAAGCAGTTTGATGAAAAAGGGATTATATGAATACATATATAGACACTTTAACAAATCTAAGTACACATCTGTTGCAATAAAGTGAGGCACCCATTTTTTTGTTAAATTTCAAAATAATATTCAAGTTACAGAATATTCTTAGTGGTTAAAAATGTATCTTTTGGGAACTTTTACACATAATCTTTTTTTATACAATGGTGATTTTTTTAATTTATTTTTTAAATTTTATTACGATATTATACAAATGTTCTCAAATACTATTAGTGCAGGTGTTGTCAATTTTTATACAGGATGCTTCAATATTAAGCATTATAAACTTCTATTTAAAAGTTTGATATTAATCCAATGTAACAAAATTAAAAGTGAGAAAACGTTTATCTGCAACAATATTAACAAACACCCAAAAAAGGCGATATAATAAACCGAAAATAACACTAAAAAGAATTAAAATAACACTGCTGGGACTCTTAATATTTAGTTGGTCCTAAATAAGGTTAAACGACTTCTGGGCATGCTTGAAATTAAATTATTTGTGCAATTTTGAAGATTGGCCTCACTGGACTTTCGCAGAGAGTATGCGTTAATTCCTCGAATTTCATAGGCAAGTTTTCTCTCTGCGACAACTTTCTGTTTAGTTTTTTGCTCTATTAGGTTGCAATCTGGGAAATGTGGCGGCCAAGCGTTGACAATGGCCTCTAAAATCTCCATTTCTGATTTTTCTTTAACCTCCATGTGCCATACTATATTTAACTGATTTTTTGATTTTGATATGCTTATGGCTACGTTTCCTATGCTGTTTATTTTTTGAGATCGCCTTTGACGTAAATCACATGACAATACATAACAGGCAGGGGTAATATGCAGAAAGATGGTAAAAATGTTACCGAAAATCATCAAAGAATTTTTCAAAACTTTGATGTATGTGATTCTTGCAGAAATGCAACTTTGCTGAATGGATATTTCAGACAAGCAACAAAATGGATAAATTCTAGAAGAACAACAGCTTGTCAGCAATATTATGGTAGACAAACATTTTCCATAATTAATTTTTTTACTTTTGGCAGATTGGTATTTTTTTAAATATTGGACTTTTACAAAGAAGTCTATAAAGCTTAATATTGAAGAATCCTGAATATCAAATTGACAACAGTTAACCTAATAGTGTTTTAAAACATTTGTATAGTATGCAAATAGTACAAATAGTATAAAAATCGGTAAATTTCCTGGAACTTTACTGGGTATGATTTTTTTCCATTTGTTGAGAATAGTGAATACATAATCACAGTATATATTTGTTACATATACTGTCTCCATTTTTATTGGGTACCATTTTCTTCCATCATATTGGATTCCTACTAATATTTTGCTATTTTCTTTCTACCTATGCCACACTTGACTTTTGGGCATAATTAAAAATAAATTCAATACGTAGTTTTTAAATTGGTTCGGTGATATTTCCTAACCCTAAATAATATACCACTCTAACAACAAGAAGATCGTTAACGAAAACTATAGAACCTTAATATTTGGGAAATATCCACTATAACATAACAACAAGAGGTTTCTGTAACCATATAATTATACCTGGAAATCTTATTTTCCTGGATCTAGGTTAATAATGAAACACAATTTTAAAATTAAGCAAGCCCAAATAAAGTCTTGAAAAAGCTCAACACTATGAGCGAAACGTTGACTTGATGTGAAAAATTGTGTTTCATTATTTACCTAGACCTAAGAAAATAAGATTTCCAGATATATATATATATATATATATATATATATATATATATATATATATATATATATATATATATATATATATATATATATATATATATATATATATATATATATATATATATATATATATATATATATATATATATATATATATATATATATATATATATATATATATATATATATATATATATATATATATATATATATATATATATATATATATATATATATATATATATATATATATATATATATATATATATATATATATATATATATATACATAGATATGTATGTAACAATTAAATTGCAAAACGTCGACAATTTAAAAAAAGACTGTTTTTTTTTAATTGGATTTTAACCCCCAATAATACACCACTTTAGCAAATGTTTTTTAACATTGTTCCGTTATATTGGATTTTTGCATTTCTGTAAAAAATCATCATAACTGATATTGTTTCTATATCTTCTTTGCAGTTTTTGGCAACGTGATCAAAACCTGAGTATCTAAAGCAAATGTCCAAATTTACATGTTCTTGGACGTAAATCGAAGCAAATTTTCTGTTTTTTTAAACCATTTAGCTTTTTTTGCTGATGCTGATGCCTGGAGGATCCAGTTTTCCTTTCTGGGATTTCTACAATATTTATCACCTTAATCTTATCTTTTTTAGTGCTATGCAGCTTCAGCATTCTCATAGTTGAATTTTTCCAATTCATCAAGAAATTCTTCTTCTGAAAAACATTTCTGAATACATGTTATATTGGCTTCGTACTTTTTTCTTTGACTTTGATGTTCTGCATATCAACTATGGCCATTTTTAGATTATTTTATTGGTTTTTGCCAACATTGTCCATGATAATCGCCCTATTTTTGGTTTGTGTTATGTTTTTGAAAGCTTTTCCAACCTCTTTAATGCCTATTTGCTTTTTAAATGTTTTCATTGATTCTAATTAAGGTTTCGTGTTTTTTAATTGTTTCAGGTGTTATACATTTATTTTCTTTTTCTGATAAATATTTTTCTGCATTTTCTCTTCTAATTAAGTTACAATTGGGCCTTTCGGTATATGTTTCTTTAACCGTTTTATTGCTTGGAATAGTATTTTGACCTTCCTCATTGACATGTTTTGATTCAATATCTGTCTGTCTGTATTCCTGGTTTTTAAATTTTAATATTATATTCTCCCTTTCTACTTGTCCAGCTTTTTAGTCTTTAAA
This sequence comes from Kuschelorhynchus macadamiae, assembly GCA_030620095.1. Classification (NCBI taxonomy): domain Eukaryota; kingdom Metazoa; phylum Arthropoda; class Insecta; order Coleoptera; family Curculionidae; genus Kuschelorhynchus; species Kuschelorhynchus macadamiae. The sequence continues at coordinate 319,704 of JAUTXW010002212.1, read as the reverse complement.
CTAAATGGGTTAAAAGATTAAAACATTTTAGAGATTTTTTGTTCTTTAGTAATTGATTGATTTTTTTCCTTTTCTATAATTTGTGAGATTTGAATCTGAAAAAAATCATTAATTAATTGTTCAGAAATACAGGAATTTGTAGGAAGATTAGTGTGTTTAAAGGCCTCATAATTTTTTAAAAGGTGTTTGTTCTCCTCACATTGCCGTTTTACGGTCTTTTCTTGTTCTGAATGTTTCTCGTCATCTAGGGGCACAGAAACGTGAAGATCTGAAAAAATCTCGGAGAGTGATTTTTTTACGATTACAATACTTGCCTTTTACGAGGGAAGTAAAAATGTAAAAGTAAACACTTCTAAGAAATCGCGATTGTATAAAAAGAGATTATGTCTAAAGTTTCCCAAAAGATACCTTTTTAACCACTACTGTATATTTCCTATACTAGTTTAGTTCCGACGGTCGACGCTAAACATATTCTTAGTGTGACTTAAAAATTGTGAATATTTAATGGGTTATTTTAGAATCTAAAAAATAGAAAATAAGGATAGAGGAGGTAATGATATTGGGAAGCCAAGCATAAAACTTAAAAAGCAATAGGATTTTCTTCAAACACAAAAACAGCGATCTAGTTCACTCGGGTTCATAAAATTATCAAAAACAGAAATAAATTTCATTATGAACAATAAATTAAATTTATTAAAATAAATAAAATTTGTTTTCTTGTTTCTGTAAGTGTAAGTGATAATTCGACGAAGATTAGTGCTATAAGAATGACCGGTAAACAAGCAAACCAATCGTTGATACCGGAGAGCATCGAAAACTCCGAAGACGATGCGATTGCCGGTGATAATAATTTATATGAATCGGCATTTAACCCAGACTCTGTTACGAGGACGTCACCGAAAGTAGATACTGCTGTAAACAATGATGGCAATTGTAATAAAAGGCTACTATCAGAAACGGGTTCAGAACAAGAAAACACTGTAAAACGGCAATGTGTGGAGAACAAACACCTTTTAAAAAATTACGAGGCTTTTGAACACACTAATCTTCCCACAAATTCCTGTATTTCTGAACAATTAAATAATGATTTTTTTCAGATTCAAGAGAAAATCTCACAAATTATAGACAAGGAAAAAATCAAGATAAAAATATATCAATTACGACTCAAGAACAAAAAATCTTTAAAATGTTTTAATCTTTTAACTCATTTAGTCTAAAGACTAAAAAGCTGAGAGGGAGAATATAATATTACAATTTAAAAACCAGGAATACAGACAGACAGATATTGAATCAAAACATGTCAATGAGGAAGGTCAAAATACTATTCCAAGCAATAAAACTGTTAAAGAAACATATACCGAAAGGCCCAATTGTAACTTAATTAGAAGAGAAAATGCAGAAAAATATTTATCAGAAAAAGAAAATAAATGGATAACAGCTGAAACAATTAAAAGACACGAAACCTTAATTAGCATGGAAAATATTATTGATTCAAAGGAGTCAATGAAAACATTTAAAAAGCAAATAGGCACAAAAGAGGTTGGAAAAGCTTTCAAAAACATAACACAAACCAAAAATAAGGCGGTTATCATGAAAAATGTTGAGAAAAACCAACAAAATGATCTAAAAATGGCCATAGTTGATATGCAGAACATCAAAGTCAAAGAAAAAAGTACGAAGCCAATATAACAGGTATTCAGAAATGGTTTTTAGAAGAAGAATTTCTTGATGAATTGGAAAAATTCAACTATGAGACTGCTGAAGAATTGCATAGCACTAAAAAAGATAAGATTAAGGTAATAAATATTGTAGAAATCCTAGACAGGAAAACTGGATCCTCCGGGCATCACCAAAAATAGCTACATTGTTTAAAAAAAAAAACAGAAAATTTGCTTCAATTTACGTCCAAGAACATGTAAATTTGGACATTGGCTTTAAATACTCAGTTTTTGATCACGTTGCCAAAAACTGCAAAGAAGATATAGAAACAGTATCAGTTATGATGATTTTTTACAGAAAAGCAACTTCAAGCTGCCCAAAAACCTAAGAACAAAAAAATACCCTGAACAATCTAGAAAATACACCTTCAATAACAGAAGTAATTAAATAAAAGAATTGTACAGCCTCATACACTAGAACGTGCAGTCGATTGGAAATTCTGTTGACCTAATAGAGGATTTTTTGAGCAAACATACAGAGTGTATCTTTTTCTGTATTACTGAGCATTGAAATACAGTTTAAGAATTATAGTTTAAGAGCATAGAAACGATGGAAGTGCTGTTTTCGTAAAAAAAGACATTCAATATAGCTCGAGGTCAGACATAAAATGTATAAGTGTTGAATCTAATTTTGAGTGTTGTGGATGTGAAGTGAGGACAAAAAATAAAAAGGTGATTGGTGTATCTCTATATCGCTAACCAAATGGTGAGTATGACCATTTTTTAAATAAAATGGAGCAATTTTTATTACTGTGGCCAAGAAATCCTAATCGCATAGTTATCATTGGCGGAGATTTTAATATTAACTTCCTGTCAGATTCTAAAAATATTTCAGACTTTAACTTAGTTGTTTCCTTTTCCAATGTAAAACATACAATTTTGGATTATACACGCATTACTAGCATAAGTAGTACATGCATTGATAATATATTAACAAATTTTACTGGTTACATGATACCCCAAATTCTACAACTCACTGATTTTAGATCAGATGAAAAAGAATAACCTTTATTCATTAAAAAAGAAGATTTCATACTTAGAATAAAACATATTTCAGAAATGTTCTTCAGAAAATTAATTGGCAGTTCATTTTCTAAATTACCATTAAACTAGTGAATAACCAGTGGTCAACCTTCATGAGGATTTTTTTAAAATAACTTTAATAAATGTTTTCCTAAAATAAAAACCCCATTAAGAAATTACAATAAAGCCAAACGTATGCAAAATAGTCCTGAAATCATAGAGTGCTAAAACCAATTAAATATTTTATATGCTGTAAAAAATGTAAATATTAGATATAAGACTAAGTAGACTAACAAAAAGAGATTTTACTGGAATACTAGAAAAGTGTGCTTGGACAATCATAAATGAAATAAAAGGAAAGTCGCGGGAGAAGAGTATTAAAATTGAGGGTAACAAGGATAATTGCGATTAATGATTTCTTAACAAAGCCTGCTTCTAAATTACTAAGGCAATTGAAGAACATTCCTTTTAATTCGGAAATAGAGTGCAATTCAGTATATATTGAGGTACAATTGGTAAATAGCGAGGAAATAATTCAGGTTTCATCAAACTGAAAAATAAATTCTAATAGTTTAATAAAATTTGTGATATCCGATTACAGAGCCATTAGTATATATTTGAAATAACTCGCTTAAGTTCGGTATATTTCCGAAATAATTAATGAAGGTGATGAAAACAACAGAAAATTTTGAACTATTTGAACCTGTTGTGAGTCACGAATTTTAAGCTTCATAATGAAAAATAATTTACTCAATAACAACATGAATACTTATAGGTTAAATCAACTGAAACAGCTATGTTTGACTTTGTACAAAATTTACTTGACTTCCGGGAAAATGGTTAGACTATAAATAAAAAAAAATAAAAAATGGAATACGAAGAGCAATCCTGAAATGGATTGAGTCATATTTATCACAGCAAATAGTAGTAATAGGTAAGGGCAGTGAGAAAGGGACTTCTCAAAACAGAAATGTAAATATAGAAATTCCACAAGAAAGTGTAACAGTTCCTATAGTATTTATTTTGGATGTAAACAACATAGCAGAACTGATGTCGATCAATAATAATTGTAAGACTACTAACTCTGCAGATGTTTTTATGACATAAAGGGGTATCTTTTGGAATAAAATTATTTCTAATAGTTTGGCCAGTGGCGTGGGTGGCAACATATAGTGAGATTTTTCACGAAAAAAATTGGACGCCATTGCTTTTCTTCAGAATTAATCTATTTTTTTCATCTGATACATAGTTTTTGAGTAATAAATTAAATACTGCTTTAACACCTTATTATCAATTATTACTTCAAATGGTTTTTAACAAGTTGGCATTGAAATGTCAAAGTCGATTAATAGCTCTTAAGTTGATTTGACATACTTAGTTGCACTTTCATATAATATTGATATAATAATAATCGTTTCCGAAATCTAAAAAAAAACGGATTTCTTTAAATTTTCTTCTACACCCTGTATCTCGAAAACTAAGCATTTGTGGGCCTGTAATTTTTTAAGTGTTTCGATTTTCCAGACATATTCTTAGAATATTTCCTATATCTCTCGAAACACCCTATATAAAGTTCCTCAGTTAGCATATACAAGTGCTGATTCCGCATATATACGAAAAATTCAGATCTCTTTGTGTGGTTCACGTATTTCACTATTTGTAGTGCTGAATAAAACACTCTTGAAGTAAAAGAGTTGCTTTACAAAATAATATACCACATTTGCCAATAGTATATCATTTCCTTAATTTTCAACACGATTTTTGATAAACGCACGAATATACAAAACTGAAATAATTTTGATTTAAAGTACATCTGTTTAATACATCGGTTATATCGAAAACACCAGTTTCTCAAATTTTTAGATGGCGGCTACATAAAATATTTTTAAAATGAGCACGAAAAATTTATTTGTCAGATAGATTTAAAATTTTGTGTAAGAATTAAATGTCGTATAGATATGAAGTGATAAAATTGGGATGCTACTTCAATTCAATGGTGGTACAAAATGGCAGCCAAATAAAATATTTGTAATCTAGAAAAAAATCAGGTTTTTTTAATAGAACTTCACGTTTTAGGATCCATATGTCAAAAATTAGGGGTCATATGAACATAATCTGGTAACATTTTGGTACGAATCTAAGATGGCAAAACAAAATGATGGCCAAATAAAATACATAAAATATTAGCCTGAAAAAAAGTACTTATTAGATCAATTTTAAATTAGGTGTGATTGATAAACTGGTATGACTGTGGTACGAATTCAAGATAATGAAAACAACAAGACGCAACAAAAGAACGTTCTAATGAAATTTTTAAAAAATCAGTGTAAAAAAGATACTTCTATGTCATGTTTTAACGATCCAATATGATAATCCTTCGCTGTGTTATTTAATTTATTCTACGTTTCGCAGTTTATTATTGCATCTTTAGGACAATTTGGGGATTTGACTGTCATTGTCAATCATATGTCATTGACAATCATATAAAAAAATTCACGAACAACGCGTAGGTAAAAAAACTCAAAATCACATACATGCGCTACAACAATAAAATGAAACACCACAACTAATTAAACCAATTCAACCCAGCTCGTTCAACGGTTGTTTGCTGTTTACGTTATGCCCGTATTATCCAAATTTTGAATATAAGTATTTTATCAGTTTGTTTTTAAATTTTCAAACATATATTTTTAGAAATATTTATAATCAACAGCAAAAGTTATGGTACGAGCAGCGATCGAACCCGCACCTCGGGATCACTAGTCTAATGCTCTAACCAATTGCGCTCTACTACTACTGATAAGCAATTCGTTAGAACTTGTACATATTCAAACCCACCAGTATCATAACCATTGTTGATACTGCCAAATATTCTAACCTTATGGCGCGGTGTTCCTGACTGGACGTCAAACCTGACATCGCTATTAGGTACCGTCCAGACTAGTGATCCAGAGGTGCGAATTCGATCCCCGCTCGTACCATAACTTTTGCTGTTGATTATAAATATTTCTAAAAATATATTTCACAATTTAAAAACAAACTGATAAAATACATTTATTTAAAATTCAGCTTATACAGGCATCACGTAAAATTTTAAATTTACTAATATGGACGGTACCTAATAGCGATATCAGATTTGACGTCCAGTCAGGAACACCACGCCATAAGGTTAGAATATTTGGCAGGATCAACAATGGTTATGATACTGCTGGATTTGAATATGTACAAGTTCCAACGAATTGCTTATTAGTGGTACTAGAGCGCAATTGGTTAGAGCAAGGGACTAGTGATCCAGAGGTGCGGGTTCGATTCTCACTCGTACCATAACTTTTGCTGTTGATTATAAATATTTCTAAAAATATATATCACAATTTAAAAACAAACTGATAAAATACTTTTATTTAAAATTTGGCTTATACAGGCATCACGTAAAATTTTAAATTTACTAATATGGACGGTACCTAATAGCGATATCAGATTTGACGTCCAGTCAGGAACACCACGCCATAAGGTTAGAATATTTGGCAGGATCAACAATGGTTATGATACTGCTGGATCTGAATGTGTACAAGTTCTAACGAATTGCTGATTAGTGGTAACAGAGCGCAATTGGTTAGAGCAATGGACTAGTGATCCAGAGGTGCGGGTTCGATTCTCACTCGTACCATAACTTTTGCTGTTGATTATAAATATTTCTAAAAATATATATCACAATTTAAAAACAAACTGATAAAATACTTTTATTTAAAATTTGGCTTATACAGGCATCACGTAAAATTTTAAATTTACTAATATGGACGGTACCTAATAGCGATATCAGATTTGACGTCCAGTCAGGAACACCACGCCATAAGGTTAGAATATTTGGCAGGATCAACAATGGTTATGATACTGCTGGATTTGAATATGTACAAGTTCTAACGAATTGCTTATTAGTGGTACTAGAGCGCAATTGGTTAGAGCAAGGGACTAGTGATCCAGAGGTGCGGGTTCGATTCTCACTCGTACCATAACTTTTGCTGTTGATTATAAATATTTCTAAAAATATATATCACAATTTAAAAACAAACTGATAAAATACATTTATTTAAAATTTGGCTTATACAGGCATCACGTAAAATTTTAAATTTACTAATATGGACGGTAGCTAATAGCGATATCAGATTTGACGTCCAGTCAGGAACACCACGCCATAAGGTTAGAATATTTGGCAGGATCAACAATGGTTATGATACTGCTGGATTTGAATGTGTACAAGTTCTAACGAATTGCTGATTAGTGGTACCAGAGCGCAATTGGTTAGAGCAATGGACTAGTGATCCAGAGGTGCGGGTTCGATTCTCACTCGTACCATAACTTTTGCTGTTGATTATAAATATTTCTAAAAATATATATCACAATTTAAAAACAAACTGATAAAATACTTTTATTTAAAATTTGGCTTATACAGGCATCACGTAATATTTTAAATTTACTAATATGGACGGTACCTAATAGCGATATCAGATTTGACGTCCAGTCAGGAACACCACGCCATAAGGTTAGAATATTTGGCAGGATCAACAATGGTTATGATACTGCTGGATTTGAATAAGTACAAGTTCTAACGAATTGCTGATTAGTGGTACCAGAGCGCAATTGGTTAGAGCAATGGACTAGTGATCCAGAGGTGCGGGTTCGATTCTCACTCGTACCATAACTTTTGCTGTTGATTATAAATATTTCTAAAAATATATATCACAATTTAAAGACAAACTGATAAAATACTTTTATTTAAAATTTGGCTTATAGGGGCATCACGTAAAATTTTAAAATTACTAATATGGACGGTACCTAATAGCGATATCAGATTTGACGTCCAGTCAGGAACACCACGCCATAAGTTTAGAATATTTGGCAGGATCAACAATGGTTATGATACTGCTGGATTTGAATGTGTACAAGTTCTAACGAATTGCTGATTAGTGGTACCAGAGCGCAATTGGTTAGAGCAATGGACTAGTGATCCAGAGGTGCGGGTTCGATTCTCACTCGTACCATAACTTTTGCCGTTGATTATAAATATTTCTAAAAATATATTTCACAATTTAAAAACAAACTGAAAAAATACTTTTATTTAAAATTTGGCTTATACGGGCATCACGTAAAATTTTAAATTTACTAATATGGACGGTACCTAATAGCGATATCAGATTTGACGTCCAGTCAGGAACACCACGCCATAAGGTTAGAATATTTGGCAGGGTCAACAATGGTTATGATAGTGCTGGATTTGAATATGTACAAGTTCTAACGAATTGCTGATTAGTGGTACCAGAGCGCAATTGGTTAGAGCAATGGACTAGTGATCCAGAGGTGCGGGTTCGATTCTCACTCGTACCATAACTTTTGCTGTTGATTAGAAATATTTCTAAAAATATATTTCACAATTTAAAAACAAACTGAAAAATTACTTTTATTTAAAATTTGGCTTATACGGGCATCACGTAAAATTTTAAATTTACTAATATGGACGGTACCTAATAGCGATATCAGATTTGACGTCCAGTTAGGAACACTACGCCATAAGGTTTGAATATTTGGCAGGATCAACAATGGTTATGATACTGCTGGATTTGAATATGTACAAGGTCTAACGAATTGCTGATTAGTGGTACCAGAGCGCAATTTTTTAGAGCAATGGACTAGTGATCCAGAGGTGCGGGTTCGATTCTCACTCGTACCATAACTTTTGCTGTTGATTATACATATTTCTAAAAATATATTTCACAATTTAAAAACAAACTGATAAAATACTTTTATTTAAAATTTGGCTTATACAGGCATCACATAAAATTTTAAATTTACTAATATGGACGGTAGCTAATAGCGATATCAGATTTGACGTGCAGTCAGGAACACCACGCCATAAGGTTAGAATATTTGGCAGGATCAACAATGGTTATGATACTGCTGGGTTTGAATATGTACAAGTTCTAACGAATTGCTTATTAGTGGTACCAGAGCGCAATTGGTTAGAGCAATGGTCTAGTGATCCAGAGGTGCGGGTTCGATTCCCACTCGTACCATAACTTTTGCTGTTGATTATAAATATTTCTAAAAAAGAAAAGATTTCATAACGAAGAAAGGCCGGATATTCCGAAAAAGATATTTTATGTCATTCCTGACCCTTAAATCTGGCCGTTCCAGAAAAGAAAACATAATCTTTAATTTTATTAACCACTTAACTAACTAACGCGTGTTTACTTGGGTCAGTGGAAATGACCATAATTTGATTTTCTTTGAAATATTATACGCACGTACTAACACGTATCATGAAAAATCGTTAAGGGGCTTCCCCAAGTAGACTCATGCGGCGAAAAAATAATGATGATGTACTTAATATTATTCGTTTCTTTTGCATGGTACATAATAAGAATCAGTTACGTCAAATGTGCAGCCAGAAGAAGGATAAAAATGCTAAGAGACTTAGACCAAAATTTAGATACTGGTGTCCAGAATAAGAATGTCGTGTCTGTGTCGCTCCATGTTTCAAAACTTTTCACATTGTAGCACAGTTTTAAGTACAAAACATATTAGATCGTGCGGCGGCTGTATCCAACCGTAAACGCAGCTAGTTAAAGAAAATGTGAGGAATGTAGTAATAGTTTACTATTAGTAGATGCCAGAAAGCTTTGTCATGTGAAGCTTGTCTTGTTGGGGTTTTAGTAAGGGCTCTTACCCCTCCTCTGAAATTGCACTAATGACCCATATAGTTAAAGAATAAAATTAGTATTTTCTAATTAGTATTAAGTAGCGTAATGTAGTTTAAATGATCGGCTGCGTGATATTTTGGTGGGTGGCATTTGCCCGAAAAGGGTAGTAATTTTTAGGGGCAAAATCCTTCAGTTTCAGTCAGATTTTTCTTGCCAAACAAATTTATCGGTGAATTTAAGATCACGGGTTACTTTTAAATAGGTGCATCACTTGTAATATGCAGCCCATTTAGTATGAATGAGAACATTTCCAATTTTTGCAAAGTATTGCTTTTTACACCATTATTTATTTTATTATATATTTACATAGAACCGATATTTCAGGCCTTCGCCCAATAAATAAATCATGGTCCTTGGGATTACACTGTATTAAAATGAAATCACTTCCCGAATTCTCGCCGAATTTACGATGCATCTTCATGAATCTTAACATCAGAATACTGAATGGATTTAGGGTTTAGGTCTCGTAGAGTTTACTCGTGCAATCGAAACGTGGATCAGTGATTCTATGATGTTAACATGGTCTAATAAAAAAAGGACATATTATAGTGTAAGTTTTGGAAAATAATTCGTAATTGGTATCCTTAATTTAAAGACGTTTTACCGCGTTGTAGAAAACGCATGGGTAGGGTCTTTGAAAGTATGCCGCTTAAATATGCCACGTATTTTCAAAATAAAGGGGTTCAGTTAATATTGCAGAACAGGAATCTTACTTATTTTAGTTTATATAATTGTTTCAGCGAAAGCAATTCATTTAACATTCTTGCTTAACGCACATATGACTATCGTAGGTCAAAGTAGGAATTCATGTATAACTGTCGAAAAATGTTCATTCCGTAGTCAGTACTTCAGCACTTTCCACGGAACTCTCTGAAAGAACGCTAGATTGTGTCTCACATCGACATGACCCTGATGTAACGCAGACGCGATTCTACTCTCGACGCACTCAACATGACTAGGTCCTTAAGGTTGCCGCGCTATTGGATTTTTAATCGAACTTTGTATGTGTTCAAAATTTGAAAGCTTTATTTAAGTGGATAGTTTAGTTAGAGATAGTTTAAAATTAATTTAAAAGTGTGATCAAGGCAAATATTCTAAAATGCTTGTATTATCAGGCCAATGTATGGGTACTAGATTTAAAAGCAAAAAAGCAAAATATTAACTGAGATGAAATTAACTTAAAATACTAAAAACGCCACGCTCAAAGTCAAGTTCGTCATATTTTTGTATTATTATAGAATACTATAAGTGCACAAAATTTAAAAGAAGTGGAGATGGTTCAAAACTGAATTTTTAAAACGTATGAACTTGTCATCAAACCTTTAAATGCAACTAGCAAGCAGCAGGTTAAGTTAAAGTAGTTCAAATTGATTTAAAAGATTGATCAAAGTCAAGTTTAAAGTCAATCATCAAATTTCTGTATTGTCACTGGATATGTGAACAATATATATATATATATATATATATATATATATATATATACAGGGTGATTCATGAGGAAATATTACTACAGAACCAAAAAATAAACATAAAAGTCTATATAAATAAGTGTCCGCAAGGCCTTAGTTCTTGAGATACAGGGTGTTAAAGTTTTTATTTAATTTTCCTATTTTTTAAATAAAATCTATGATAATGTAAATAATGGAGTGAAAATGCATGTATTGTAAAAAAATAGAAGTGTGCCTTGCCTGACAGAACAACTGCTGGTTGGTGTTCTCATCGTTTTTCCTATTACTTAGCAATAGTAATGTCAGTTAATAATAAGATCAAACTTTGTCACTGTTAATTTCTGTTCATAACTTTTATTATCTGACAATAATCACTTAAAAAACTTTAGATCTAAATACGTCATTATGCCTGTGATATTCTCGCATCGTGAATATGCAGATATGATATTCGTCTATGGCTTCTGTAATGGGGTCGCAATTCAAGCAGTCGCGGAGTACCAGCGTCGTTTTCCAGATAGAAGGGTGCCAGATAGAAGAGTTTTTCAACAAGTTTTCACTACTGCTGGAGAATCTGGGATGTTTCCAAGTGCGAAAATTGTATCTGAAAGGGTATCGGGACCCAACGTTGAAGTAGAAGAGGCTATACTCAATGGCGTCGAAAATGATCCAAGCATAAGCACTAGGCGGATTGCAGATACTTATCAAATAACACAATCGTCTGCTTGGAGAAATCTTCACATTTATTGTTTATACCCATTTCATTTACAACGGGTTCAACATTTGCAGGAGGGTGATTTTGAGTTGAGAATGCAATTCTGTAACTGGATTAATGAAGATCGAAGGTTGTATAGGTATGTTTTGTTCACTGATGAAGCACAGTTCACGCGTGATGGTATAAATAATCTTCACAATGAACACCGGTGGTCCTATGAAAATCCTCACGCTACAGTAGAACATAATTTCCAACATAAATTTAGCACTAATGTGTGGTGTGGAATGTTAAATGGTCATTTAATTGGTCCATTTATAATCGACGGTAGTCTTACAGGAGAAAAATATTTAAACTTTCTTGAAAATCACTTGCGAAATCTATTAGATGTTCCCCTTAATGTAAGACAAAACATGTATTTGCAGCATGATGGAGCCCCTGCACACTACAGTTTACTCGTAAGAGATTTTTTTAAACCAAAACTTTCCAAACCGATGGATTGGTCGGGGAGGTCCGTTTAATTGGCCACCTAGATCGCCAGACCTTAATCCTTTGGATTATTGTGTTTGGGGATGGTTCAAATCACTGGTATATTCCACTACAGTAAATACAAGAGAAGCATTATTGGATCGGATAACAAACGCAGCACAAACACTGAGAAATGCGCCCGAATGTATCCACAGAGCAACCCGAGCTATACACCATAGAGCTGACCTGTCCTTAGAAGCAAATGGTGGAATTTTTGAAAATTATAAAACGTAACCTAGATTTTATTAAAAACAACTTAATAACAATTTTAATAAAAATTAAATACCTTTTGTTTAGTTTATGTCTGAGGCACTGAATACACACCACAAAAAAATGTGTTAGTCTTTCATTTCAAAGCTTTTGTACCAAGTTGCGTTTAAATTTGGACAAAATAACAAACTTTTAAAATTTTGCGATAAAAAATTACATGCGCTGAAATTGTTTTAAATCCAAATATCTTGAAAACGGTTGCTCGTATCCACTTTTAACAGGTATCCCTTTTTGACGTAGGAATGGCAAGGGAATAATTTGTTTTACTCAAAAATGTAATAAAAGACTGTACCAAAAAGTTGTGATTGTTCGAAGGAGTAGAAAGACATGTGGGTGGCGCCCCCTACAAGTAAGAGCAATACTAATATTAGTTTCGAATTTGTCATACCAAAAAACCCCCGTATATCAATTTTCACTCCATTATTTACATTATCATAGATTTTATTTAAAAAATAGGAAAATTAAATAAAAATTTTAACACCCTGTACCTCGAGAACTAGGGCCTTGCGGGCACTTATTTATATAGACTTTTATGTTAATTTTTTGGTCCTGAATATGTACCTAAAGTATTGACATTTCCTCATGAATCAACCTATATATATATATATATATATATATATATATATATATATATATATATATATATATATATATCGCATTGTATAATATAATACGTTATGACCTTTGAAAGCATTGAAATTAGAATATTTCATATAGAATTCATGTCATATAGATATGAAGTGATAAAATTGGGATGCTACTTCAATTCGGTGGTGGTACAAAATGACAGCCAAATAAAATACATGTAATTTTGGTGGGAATCTAAGATGGCAAAACAAAATGATGGCCAAATGAAATACATAAAACATTAGCCTGAAAAAAAGTATTTATTAGATCAGCTTTAAATTAAGTGTGATATAGAGATAAACTGGTATGATTGTGGTACGAATTCAAGATAACGGCAACAACATAATGGAACAAAACAATGTTCTTGGACGGTACCTAATAGCGATATCAGATTTGACGTCCAGTTAGGAACATCGCACCATAAGGTTAGAATATTTGGCATGATCAACAATGGTTATGATACTGGTGAGTTTGAATATGTACAAGTTCTAACGAATTGCTTATCAGTGGTACCACAGCGCAATTGGTTAGAGCCATGAAGGATTTTCCTTTAATTTGGCGTTAGTTTCAAAAATGCCATCCTTTTCTGGTGGCCTGCACCACTCGTCAACAATTTCATTCTTAAACTATATGGGTCATCAGTGCAGGCTTAGAATAGGGCAAAATCACCCCCGTTACACAAATTTCTCCAGGACAAACTTCGGTCGACAAAGCTTTCTAGAATCTACTAATAGGAAAGTATTACTACATATATTCTTATTTGCCAGGGCTATATGTTCTACCTTGTTTGAATTTTTTCATTTCTTGCATATTTTTGACTAAAACTTTCAGGTTTTTCATGTATTTTCATTTATAACTCTCGTGTCTCGGGTTAACACGGGATATAATAATGAAAATAAAATACAAAAGAGGTTTCTAAAAATATTCCTGCCGCTACTACATATTCATAAAAGCAACTGTATCAAAGAAACATCTTTTTTTTTGAGTTTTTGTCACACGAATTAATAAGTTATTCTATATAAGATTTAGATCCACCTCCTAAGGGCGGTTTTCATCCATTTCTAACTAAAAACAAAATCGTTTTCTAAGGAAAAATCCATATAATACACACATAATTATGTTTTTAAAAATCGTAATAGTATAATACACTAAAGTGTACCTTACCTTCATATTGAGAAGACGTTTTGTTATTTAAAATCACAGGTAAGCCATTGTTGTCTTTTTGCTGGAGTATCTTAGGATCTCGCTAACAAATTCGCAGGTTTACTTTCACAGCACAGCTTTTTACCGAATTGTGCATGAAGGGGCGGGTAAAGCGTTATGTATGTATTTATGTATATATGTATGTATATACGTAAGTCCATTGCTTGTTACCACCTACTGGCTAAACGCATGGACTGATCTTCATGAGTAAGGCATCCAAATATTTTACTGTATCTCGCGAGTGTTCTTTGCTGGCTACTCAATTTTGTCGTAGGGTGAAAGAGCTAAATACACCGAAGAAACTTGTATGTTCCTTCTAGAGATTAGTATAAAATTCAGCGGAGTTACAGATGATTTTTGAGACATATTTTAAATATTGCGTGCACCACAAATTTTTGTGCTTGGTTGGTTAGCCTTTGCATCGGCGTCAGCGCATCGGTACCTACTATTTTTTACTACAAGACATAGTTTTACATTTTTTTGCCCTAAGTCAAGTATCTGGGTAAAATCGAGTTTAGAAAACAAATGCACATACCACTTTTTCAAAGTAGGTTTTGCCAACGCGACGTGATAAAAATTTTAACAATATGGAACTTTTACCTTGACATGGGTGCAGAAACTTGCCAATATCTCCTCATATGTTTTTAGGGGCGGCACAATTGGACATAAATCAAAAACTAAAATGTATTTGACTGATCATTTCCAAATTTTGTAAAGTTTTAACATATAATTCATACCGAATACAATTCAAGTAGACGTAATTATAACAAATAAAAAATGGATGAGTAGTGGCAAATATGGCATCAGAGTAGATGCTTCTTTCGGTATACGGGATTCAGAGTAGTTTTATATTTTGCTTTATACGTATGTTATATAAAGTAAAATGTGATCTGATTTTTCTTCCTATATTAATTTATTAGTTCTAAGCAATCAGTTTTTTTCTTTTTCAAATAATTTATAATTATTCAATGATTTGCTCCATTGTTTTAAATGGTGATACCTGGATTTAAAAATAATTATACTAGCCTTCTTTCTGGTAAAATTGTCGTGTTATTAAAATTTTAGGGCAGTCAAATACAGTATTTCTAACTGCAGTCTATATGGCTCGATTTTATATGTAAAAAAAATTACACAAATTACACATTTAATATTAAACCACAAACTCAAAAAAAAACTGCATTTTGGCAAAATTTTAATAACAATTTTAGTACTGAATATATGTATATCTACAGCTAATCAGAACTTGAAAATATGTTACACAGTTTGAGTAAATATAGACTATAAGACACTTCCGATACCTTAAAGCATGTTTTACAGTTTAATATAAGGTTCATTCTTTAACTGCTTTAAAATCTCATCTTAAAATGCATCCCATATTACTTCCATAAAAGTGTCTACTATCTAAATAATATATCTTACATACCTTCCGCGCTGACCAACTATAGTAGTTTTGTTGACAGTAAACTATAAATTCCACCAGACTGGAGTAATAACTCGGACCGGAGGTAGCAAAAACTTTGGCAAATTATTATTTGTTCCGTGTTTTATTATAAAGCTCACTGGCACACTTGAATATATTGCAGTGTCTCGACCTGTATGAAATATGGACATTGTGTTAAATTCTAGTAAATCTGGGAAGTATTTTTAATCTTTAGGAATGGCGTCTGAACTAGTATACTAGCCATTTGTATTTAATTCAGGACTATTAATAACTTTTCCATATATATATATATATATATATATATATATATATATATATATATATATATATATATATATATATATATATATATATATATATATATATATATATATATATATATATATAAAATCTATTTTTGACCCAGTACAGGGTGTCCCATTTTCGTAGGTTTTACGGGGTTTCCACCTTATGAGTAGAGATAGAGAGATGCGGTTTTCGCGACACCGTGCTACTTTTCGATGCAACTAAAGAGGCCGCAAACAGATTTGCCCTAACCATTTTAGTTTCCGTGCTACAGGGTGATTTTGAAAATTTGTCATTTTCGGACACCCCCTGTAACTCAGCTATCGTAAAATATATTTAAAATGTTTCAACTGGTATTTATAGATTTTTTCACGTAGAATTCAGTGGCGTACTCAGATTTTTGCTGAGAGTCATAGTTTTTGACATATTGGCATAACCTACTATTTTTTAAATGGGACACCCTATATATTATTTTTTCATCTTATTCTTCGTGTCGAGAGCTTTTCAAAAACATACCATAAGTCATATTTATTTTCATAAATAACATGAAAAAATGCATTTTTCTTTAAACGGATTTATGGCATAGCAGATCAATCGAAATAAGAGAAGGTGGCTGTGGAGCCATGGAAAAAGTTAACAAATATTTATTAACGAAATAACAAAGTAACAGCATCAGAAAAAATTAGGAAGTAGGTAAAAGGTAATAATTATAATTTCATTAAAACTACAAATATTGTTCAAATTGTAGACCATTATGTGTCCTACAAGTGTGACAAACTTTAAAAATTCTTTTTATTGCATTTTCTATTGTAAATGACTGCCTTTGTAACTCTGCAAAAGCGTTTTCGGTGGCCATTCTTAGTTGTTCTAAGTTTTCGTATCGCCTTACATAAACCTTGTTTTCTAAATAACCCCACAAAAAGAAATCTAAAACTGAGAGGTCAGGGGATCGTGGTGGCCATCGAACAGGTCCGTGTGTTCCTATCCATCTTCCAGGAAAATGGTCGTTAAGCCAGTTTTGACTTATTCTGGCATTGTGGGCTGGAGCTCCGTCTTGCTGGAAATAAATCCTATTTAGTTGAGCCAAGGGAACATCATCCAAAATTCCTAATGCGTCTTCTAGGATTCGCACGTAACCAATCGAATTCAGATTTCCTTCATATATTTGGTAAACTATTTTTCGGTTGAAAATAAAACAGGAGACATTGAATCCAAATCTGCCCTGACGCTCCCTAGGAAAAATAACATGGTTGTTTTCTTGACTCCAAAATCGCGTGTTGTGTCTATTTAAAATCCCTGAACTAGTAAAATGTGCCTCGTCTGACCAAATAATCTTTTTTTCAAAATCGATATCTTCTGCCTTCATATTTATAAACCAATTGCAGAACTCCAATCTGCGCTCTGCATCACCAGGATGCAGATGATGCACAAGTTTGTATTTATAGGGGTTGAAGTGGTTTTCGGTACACCCGCCTCTTCGTCTATTTTCCTGCAAGATGTTTCAGGAGCTGTCTGAACGAGGGCTAAAACGTTGACCTCAGATTCTTCGTTGTCTTTATTGTAAGTTCGCGATCGAGGCTTGTTAAAAGATCCATATTGGCAAAGATTATTTTTAATTTTTTGAAAAATTCTTTTTTCTGGTTGTCTTCTCTCGGGATATCTAAGATAAAATAAAGCGAACCAATAAAGTCAAAATGCAGGAAGATAAAAAAGAACTAACCTGTTCAGATAAAGCTCTGCCGCCTGATCTGCATCTTCATTAGACAATATAAAACACGCGTTCATATCATATTTCTCAAAATATTCAAATTTTTGATTCTGAGCCATATTAAAAACAATAATTATAATAGACGTCAAGAAAAATTTAAACGCAATAATGCCAAAAATGACAGCAGTAATGGCTGCCTGATCATATTTTTGTTGGCGTTGCCATGGCTACCACAGCCACCTTCTCTTATTTCGATTCATCTGCTATGCCATAAATCCGTTTAAAGAAAAATGCATTTTTTTATGTTATTTATGAAAATAAATATGACTTATGGTATGTTTTTGAAAAGCTCTCGACACGAAGAATAAGATGAAAAAATAATATATAGGGTCTCCCATTTAAAAAATAGTAGGTTATGCCAATATGTCAAAAACTATGACTCTCAGCAAAAATCTGAGTATGCCACTGAATTCTACGTGAAAAAATCTATAAATACCAGTTGAAACATTTAAAATATATTTTACGATAGCTGAGTTACAGGGGGTGTCCGAAAATGACAAATTTTCAAAATCACCCTGTAGCACGGAAACTAAAATGGTTAGGGCAAATCTGTTTGCGGCCTCTTTAGTTTCATCGAAAAGTAGCACGGTGTCGCGAAAACCGCATCTCTCTATCTCTACTCATAAGCTGGAAACCCCGTAAAACCTACGAAAATGGGACACCCTGTACATATTGCATGTTTAATCAAAAGTATTATAAACAAATTTTAGGCACCCCCATGGGGGCCACTCTTTCTCCCATCATTTCTCAATACGTAATGGATGATTTGTTGGATGACTGTATTCCTAAACTGTCTTTTTAACTACCGTTTATAAAAAAATACGTGGATGATTTAATCACTTCTGTACCTATAGAACGGGTAGAAGAGGTCTTACAAGTGTTTAATAGCTATAACCAATACATTCAGTTTACAGTAGAAAAGGAAACTGACAATAGTGTTCCGTTTTTGGACACCAAACTAATCAGGAGTGAAAACAACCAGATTTTACTAGACTGGTACATAAAACCTACCAGTTCTGGTAGATATCTTAATTTCCATTCCAACCACCCCAAAAAAATAAAGATCAATCTAGTATTGGCTCTCCAGGATTTCTCACCCTAGCCTACTTAGAAAAAACTTAAAAAGATTGTATGATATTCTCCTCAAGAATTCATATCCACAAAAGTTATTAAAAAAACTATTATATAACACAGCTCCAATAATCAACCCTGGAGAGAGAAATGATGGAATAAGTCCCAACATCAGTGCCTTTGATTCTCAAAATAGACCCAAGTACTATTTTTCGTTACCTTACATAAAAGAAATTTCAACAAAAATAACTAAGTTGTTCAAGTATGAGCGTTCAATTAAAATCGCCTTTAAACATAATAAAATAGTAGGCAACACTTTTGCAAAATTAAAAGATAGAGATGAAATACAAAAAACATCAAACATTGTATACAGTATTTCTTGTTCAGAGTGTGAGGGTATTTACATAGGCCAAACCTCTAGGGTCCTAAAAGACAGAATAACTTCGCATAAAAGCGACTGTAGATTAATGAAAAATACTTGTGCACTTTCAGAACACACAAATCAATCAGGGCACTTATTCAACTTTAATGATACCCAAATATTATGTAAGGAAACTAATTATAACAAGAGACTGTTTCTGGAAATGGTGGAAATATTTCTGAATCCTAATTCGTTAAATAAGAGAGCTGATATCGAAGACCTTAGTTCTATTTATTCAAATTTACTCAATCTGAACAATTATACGAACAACAATAATAGTTTAAATAACACAGAATTTTCCTTTTAAAAAATATAAGTATCTGTACGTATTATATCCATATACCTTTCTATAGTCAGTCTCTTCAATTCGAGTAGTTTGTCGTGGGCATAAATTCGACTTTTAATTCATACTTGTTCTGGTTTGATTAAGATATTTCTCAGCTACTGATTTTTCTTTGTATCTGGATGTATATCGATGTGATTACATAGCTAAATCCTAGATCTGTGTTTCAATCATCCTGGCAGAACGTACTATAACATTCTTTACATGTCAAAAAAAACCTACATAAGAAATTTACTTGCTTCGTATTTCAATATAAAAATATATGGAGAACAGGAATTCCTGCCAGTATGTAAAATCTAATTTTAATGTTAAGGTCAAAGTGTGTTTGTTTTTTGCAAGAAGTTATCGATACTAATTGCAAAGCAGTGAGTACAATTTTCTATTTTTTTTTCCTAAAAATCCTCAAATTCTAATTAATGTGCATACAGAGATAAAAAAAATTTCTTCTCATATTGCAGCCCTGAAGAAGGTAATAATCATTACCGAAAGCTTGGCGTAGCTTAAAAGCAATTGAAATCTAGCCCTAAATTAGGACCGATACCCCAATAATTAGGTTACTTGTTGTTCAACTAGTCGGTCAAGACTACCCTTCTCTTTAATATATATATATATATATATATATATATATATATATATATATATATAGTTTTAAAGGCAATTATATAAAAAAGAAGTATCCACTATCAAAGAAATAGCAGTCAACCATCACTTTGATGAATCGTTGATTGATAAGTTATTGCAAAAAAATAATTAAACAATTTTTTCCTCAACCAACCACTAATAATACGGACCAACATAATTATGCAGCAATAACGTTCAATGACTCTATAGCCTATAAAATTCTAAAGTATTTTAAAAAACGTAATTATATAATCGCCTTTAAAAGTAATAATACAATAGGTAATAAAATGGTAAATAATAAAGATAAAATAGACATATTATTAAAATCAGGTATATATATAAAATTGTTTGCGACTGTGAGGCTACATATGTTGGCAGAACCTATAGAAATTTTAAAACCAGACAAAAAGAACATCTCAGACATATAAGAAATAGCTCAAAGGAATGTCTGTTTGCTAAGCATATTTTAGAAAGTAATCACTCATTTGATATTAGCAAAAATTTCAAAGTGTTGCATGTTTGCCCAAAAAATCAGATCTTAAATAATTTAGAAATACTAGAAATACTTAGACACAATAGTAGTCAGAATATAGGCTTAAATTGCCAGCAAAACTTCGACAGTTATTTTATTTTCTCCTTCTTTTTTTAGAACACATTAGACATAAACATTTAAATACTCCCTAATTTGGTCTACTTAGTTTTACTATGTATATGCCAAAAATGTGTTAACTTGTGTTTTATCCGTTGTTCCCTTTGTTTCTTTTTCAAAATTTATTTTAAATTCAAATATACCAAACAATTGCCATAGCATAACTGCACTTAGTTCGGCACCATCTACTAAATATTAATTGGAACCACGTTTATCTAAAAAATCGATTTTTATTTTTGACAAAAACATTAAGATAGATTTCTTATATCAGAACAAATAAGAATTTGCACTTTCCGTTCGAAAGAGGACAGAGTCAAAGCTTAATATAGAGGTAAATTAGATTTAAATTAGATACATATTTATTTTGTTTCGCCCGGTTGGTTTTATTTGTGGTATCTTTGTTTTTTAATTAATATAGACAGATATGTGTAAAAAAAGGACTGTTATTGTATGACTTCTTGGAAAGAGAATAATCCATGTAAGTAATATGTATTTTTTATTTATTTTTATATTTTTGAATAATAGCATGTGATTGGTAGGTTAGAATACTCTTTTAATGCACTATATTCTTGTAGTGGTTCTGAAGAAGGGGAGCATTATTGTAAGCAGCCGAAACTGGTAAAACTTAAAACTGTTTTTAACTATAAATGTATATGTTCAAATGTAAAGGTAAAAAAAATTAATACCTGCACTGAACTCAACAAGGCTTATAGTTATTATGAGGAATGGTTACATGACCTCCGCCACATTATCATGGATCACAACTAAAACACGCACTCAATAGATATATGACAAATCTTACCTCGACACTAACACCTCCGGCCTAACATTGGGACGTTTTCGACTCACTCACTCAAATCTAATTCATCCTGACTGAAGATAATTTTTGGGAGTGGGTCCAAAAGCAACTTTAATCTCCAAACAAAATTTGCACCTCTGATTATTAGGAAAAGTTCGCAAGTTCTACAACTACAATCATGCCCAAGCATCACTCAAGCAACTGTGACATGCTAGAAAGCATGTATGTGCAAGAACCAGCAAAAACTGATTATATTACAAAATACCCCTAAATGGATTCTAAATTTGTAATATATCCCCTATAGTTAGAATTCATCGAGAGATTTGCGAGTAGGTCAATGCTCAGAATTGCCAGTCCGCGACGCACTCCATCCCATCGGCTGGTTAAATTCGTTCATAGCTCGGTTTTACCTGGAAATGCTATTATCCTATAGCATAATTTTTATATTGCATTTCTAAACGCGCTTCTGGTAACACTGAGCTAAATATTGTTCCGTGCATTCTAATTAAACGGTGACACGAGCAACTGATGTGTTTAGTTTATTATATATTTGATGGTCTGTCTATTCGAAGTATAATCGGTTTTTAGCATCACTTAATCAACTGTAATATCCTCCAGAATGCAGGAATAAAGCATGAATCATTAAAGAGATAAAAAAATGTTTCCAATTTAAACATAAAATCCGAACTAAAAAAGTTTTCTGATAATTAATCCATGTTTACAAAAATATACCTTAAACTCATAGTCTCTAATAGCACACACATCAAGCACGTTTGTCCAGTTTTATAGAATTCAATATTGTGCCCATAAACGCATCTAACATGCAGCTGCTGCAGACAGCTTTTCGAATTGAATGTTTCTCTCGTGACTTACTTGAAAGACATATCCATAAAATTATACCGATAGTGTTTTAAAACGTTAACCATTACTTTAGTTTTGTTCACTCATACGAATGAAATTGCTCACTGAAATAAAAATTGCCAAATCTGATTCATTCGTAAGAATATTTAAGACATATTTGGATGATTATTTCTTGGTTTACTTCATTGGTTTGTCTTCTTTCAACAGGTTGAAGATTAGTCGAGTTTAAAAACTTTGGCACAAACTTGTAAAATACTATAGACTATCGTTCTAAAAACTCATGCCGTATCTACAAAAAAAATGGATAATCGAAATTTTACTGTTAATAGGTACCTAAATTCTCTTTTACCTTTCGAAATCTGTGCTTTAGCGGTTATCCCTGAAAAAAATATTTTTCTACTTTTATAATAAAATTCTTGCGACGTGAATCTTTTCCTACTTTTGATTTAATTACTTTTGGGTTATGAGTACTACTCCGAGGTAAAAGAAAATCAATTCTGGCTAAAATTTCGAATGTTCTATTGGTGACTCTGGTGTGGTTTTGTAAGTTAAATTTGGCGCTATTTGTACTTGTAACTCAACTAAACATCTGGACACATTAAATGATCAACAAGGCTCGAAGTTATTATAAAAAATAATTACGTGACCTCCGCCACATCATCATGGATCACTAGTAGGACACGCACTCAATGGATACATGACAAATCATACCTCGGCGCTAACACCGCCGGCCTGACATTCGGACGTTTTCGATTCAATCATATCCAATTCATCCTGACTTAAGAAAATTTTCGGGAGTGGGTCCAAAAGCAAAACTTAAACTCCAAAGAAAATTTTCACCTCTGATTATCAGGAAAAGTTCGCAAGTTCTACAACTACAATCACTTAATTGGTATTCAATCAAAAGCACAATACTAGTGATCGGTCCGGCAGTATATTTAATACGTGTGGGGTATTTGCCAAGAAAGATGTATGCCAAAGCATCACTTAATCAACCGTGATGTCCACCAGAAAACATGTATTCCCAAGCATCACCCTCTAAATGGACCCCACATTTGTATCGTGTTTCCTATAGTTGGGATCCATCGAGAGATCTCTGCGTAGCTCAGTGCTATGACTTGTTGGTCCTCGACGCATTGCATCCGATCGCCTGGTTAAATTAGTTCTTAGATCGGTTTTACACTGTCAATTCTATTGGTCTTTTCAAAGCATAATATTTTTGTATTGTATTTCTAAACATGCTTCTGGCAACACTGAACTAAATATTGTTCGCTGCGTTCTAAGTAAACGGTAACATTATCCTTATAACTACATACAACTTTGGTCTCTTATTCACGTTTATACCATAATATATGAATTTTAAATTGTAAAACCATGAAAAACTTGTCATGCTTTGTAATTTCGGAGTATTGAATATCTTGGGAAACTTCAGCAAAACGAAAGATGCTGGCTATTTAGTTTAAACCAATGAAACACACAATATATATATATATATATATATATATATATATATATATATATATATATATATATGTGTTTCATTGGTTTAAATTAAATAGCCAGCATCTTTCGTTTTGCTGAAGTTTCCCAAGATATTCAATACTCCGAAATTACAAAGCATGACAAGTTTTTCATGGTTTTACAATTTAAAATACATATATTATGGTATAAACGTGAATAAGAGACCAAAGTTGTATGTAGTTATAAGGATAATGTTTCGATTTCTTTCTTTTTTACTTTTTTTTCCTTCCTTTCTTTCTTTCTTTTTTTTGTAATAATATTTTTAATATTTTATTTTTACTTCATTCTGTTTTTTTACACTAAATCTATTTACGAGCTATCATCGATGAGAAAAAAAACAATGGATCTACTATAATTCTATTTTGGCATTAATTAAAAAAATATATAATGTTTTATATATTGTAATGTTATTTTAAGAAAGTAAACAATTTAAATTGAAAGGGAAGTTAGGTAAATTTAACAAATTATCAAACAAGGTGTTTCTAATATCTTCATATGTCCTACACTCAAGGATACAATGTTCTACATCTCCCACCTCACCACATTCACAAATATCTTGGTTTTGTAAACCACTTCGTTTTATATGTTTAGGGTATAGCGCGTGATAACTTCTAATAAGGGATATTATTCTGATGAAATTTTTATTGGTTTCTCCATGGAACCATGTTCTTTTACCTATGCATGTAAAATTCATTTTATAATTAAGTCCCTTGTTTGAATTTTCATATAGCGCTTGCCAATTCTGAACTAATCATTGTTTAGCCTTCGCAATTATATCAGAATAAGGGATTTTAAAATTACTATAGTATTCATTCATTTTCGTAGCTGCTTTAGTCATTTCATGGACCAGCTCATTTTCCGTAATACCGACAGCTTTGATCCGAACAAAACAAATATTTTTATTAGTGTTCCTTAAAAGTTCATACATATTAAGTATACTAGAAACAATATAGTTATCTTGAGAGGTATTTACTCTATTAGAAAGTTTCATTAAGGCGCTTTTACTATCGGAGAAAATTACAATTTGAACATTGGACACATTATTTATACAATATTTAAGCGATTCCAAGATAGCCCAGAGCTCTACCGAATATACGGAAGATCAATCCAGTGATTTAATTTTTTTTAGCTGCCTGTTTTCCCATTAAGGACTCAACCGTTTGTGAAGATTTGATCAAAATTTGCCCAAACAGTAGCATTTATGCTTTATGGGGGATATCGCAGTTAATTAACTCAGGCTTGGGCATTCCTGCATTCTGGAGGATATTACAGTTGATTAAGCGATGCTAAAGAACGATTATATTTCGAATAGACAGACCATCAAATATATAATAAACTAAACACATCAGTTGCTCGTGTTACCGTTTACTTAGAACGCAGCGAACAATATTTAGTTCAGTGTTGCCAGAAGCATGTTTAGAAATGCAATATAAAAATATTATGCTTTGAAAAGACCAATAGAATTGACAGTGTAAAACCGATCTAAGAACTAATTTAACCAGGCGATCGGATGCAATGCGTCGAGGACCAACAAGTCATAGCACTGAGCTACGCAGAGATCTCTCGATGGATCCCAACTATAGGAAACACGATACAAATGTGGGGTCCATTTAGAGGGTGATGCTTGGGAATACATGTTTTCTGGTGGACATCACGGTTGATTAAATGATGCTTTGGCATACATCTTTCTTGGCAAATACCCCACACGTATTAAATATACTGCCGGACCGATCACTAGTATTGTGCTTTTGATTGAATACCAATTAAGTGATTGTAGTTGTAGAACTTGCGAACTTTTCCTGATAATCAGAGGTGAAAATTTTGTTTGGAGTTTAAAGTTGCTTTTGGACCCACTCCCGAAAATTTTCTTAAGTCAGGATGAATTGGATATGATTGAATCGAAAACGTCCGAATGTCAGGCCGGCGGTGTTAGCGCCGAGGTATGATTTGTCATGTATCCATTGAGTGCGTGTCCTACTAGTGATCCATGATGATGTGGCGGAGGTCACGTAATTATTTTTTATAATAACTTCGAGCCTTGTTGATCATTTAATGTGTCCAGATGTTTAGTTGAGTTACAAGTACAAATAGCGCCAAATTTAACTTACAAAACCACACCAGAGTCACCAATAGAACATTCGAAATTTTAGCCAGAATTGATTTTCTTTTACCTCGGAGTAGTACTCATAACCCAAAAGTTATTAAATCAAAAGTAGGAAAAGATTCACGTCGCAAGAATTTTATTATAAAAGTAGAAAAATATTTTTTTCAGGGATAACCGCTAAAGCACAGATTTCGAAAGGTAAAAGAGAATTTAGGTACCTATTAACAGTAAAATTTCGATTATCCATTTTTTTTGTAGATACGGCATGAGTTCTTAGAACGATAGTCTATAGTATTTTACAAGTTTGTGCCAAAGTTTTTAAACTCGACTAATCTTCAACCTGTTGAAAGAAGACAAACCAATGAAGTAAACCAAGAAATAATCATCATCATCCAAATATGTCTTAAATATTCTTACGAATGAATCAGATTTGGCAATTTTTATTTCAGTGAGCAATTTCATTCGTATGAGTGAACAAAACTAAAGTAATGGTTAACGTTTTAAAACACTATCGGTATAATTTTATGGATATCAAGTAAGTCACGAGAGAAACATTCAATTCGAAAAGCTGTCTGCAGCAGCTGCATGTTAGATGCGTTTATGAGCACAATATTGAATTCTATAAAACTGGACAAACGTGCTTGATGTGTGTCCTATTAGAGACAATGAGTTTAAGGTATATTTTTGTAAACATGGATTAATTATCAGAAAACTTTTTTAGTTCGGATTTTATGTTTAAATTGGAAACATTTTTTTATCTCTTTAATGATTCATGCTTTATTCCTGCATTCTGGAGGATATTACAGTTGATTAAGTGATGCTAAAAACCGATTATACTTCGAATAGACAGACCATCAAATATATAATAAACTAAACACATCAGTTGCTCGTGTCACCGTTTAATTAGAATGCACGGAACAATATTTAGCTCAGTGTTACCAGAAGCGCGTTTAGAAATGCAATATAAAAATTATGCTATAGGATAATAGCATTTCCAGGTAAAACCGAGCTATGAACGAATTTAACCAGCCGATGGGATGGAGTGCGTCGCGTACTGGCAACTCTGAGCATTGACCTACTCGCAAATCTCTCGATGAATTCTAACTATAAGGGATATATTACAAATTTAGAATCCATTTAGGGGTATTTTGTAATATAATCAGTTTTTGCTGGTTCTTGCACATACATGCTTTCTAGCATGTCACAGTTGCTTGAGTGCTGCTTGGGCATGATTGTAGTTGTAGAACTTTTCCTAATAATCAGAGGTGCAAATTTTGTTTGGAGATTAAAGTTGCTTTTGGACCCACTCCCAAAAATTATCTTCAGTCAGGATGAATTAGATGTGAGTGAGTGAGTCGAAAACGTCCCAATGTTAGGCCGGAGGTGTTAGTGTCGAGGTAAGATTTGTCATATATCGATTGAGTGCGTGTTTTAGTTGTGATCCATGATAATGTGGCGGAGGTCATGTAATCATTCCTCATAATAACTATAAGCCTTGTTGAGTTCAGTGCAGGTATTAATTTTTTTTACCTTTACATTTGAACATATACATTTATAGTTAAAAACAGTTTTAAGTTTTTTCAATAATAAAAACTTACATAACACAATAATTCAATAAGTTCTTTTTTGTAACTTGAGTTATGAATAAAGTTTGCCATACTTTACTTTATTATAACAAATGTGTTCGACATACAAAATCACAATGATATGCGTTTAATACATTTAGACGTCAATTGGCTCTCACGGGAAATTTCTAAATGTAAATCAGCTAGCGTACGGCTTGTTTTCTGATAAATCAATATGAAACTCTAAAAATAACTAACAATAAACGTTGTCTAAAGCCGTAACCGAAAACTCGTATTCAATCCAGATTACTACTAACATTCGAGCAAAATGGAGATAAAATAAAGTTATCTTTATATTTCTGCAGTCTGTATATTTTGTTACACAAATAAAATGCGGTATAATTCATAGAACTGTTACTAGGTAGCGTTAAATGCCTAAAATAGAAATAATATTAGATGCAATACTGAATGCTTTAAGGCTTACAAACATAAAGATTATCGATTTCCTTTAAGGACTGTGTGTACTATTTCTATGTTTTGGTATTCTCTTGGGTTTATGTATTATGATCTTAATTAAACTTTGTTTAAATTATTTCCAGGTTCAGATGCTCATGCGTGAGCTTGGTGCGTTTTTGTAAAGGCTTGCAAAAGAATTGGTTTTGTGACTATCTTCTAAAAGAACAAAAATAGTAAAATGAGATTGTTAATTGTATACAATTTTGTTTATTGTTATTTATGATTGGCAATTTGCGCCATTTGGTAATTTTATATACTTTTGATCATCTTGGAAACAAACGAACATAATATATTTTATCGCTATTTTTTTTGTTTTCAACATTAATGGTACGATTTAGAGCAAAACGAATTGTATATTTTTATCTTAGTTTTTTTACTCATTCTTAAAGAGCTGCTTTCTAATTCAACATGACAATACATATTTTCCTTTATCTGGATAATTTTGAAAGTAAAATATCATACTCAAACCAATAAAAAGGTAGGTGGGTAAAAATAGGTATTGTGTGCATTAGTACTACAAATTAGAAATTTAGCCAATCAACTACGGTATACTCGATTAGTTAACTAACTGTTTAGACTGACTATTTGATTTTTTTTGAATATGTCGAATAAAATCATTTTTGAAGTTTTATCCCTGTAAAGAGTTATATGCATCATCATTATTAGTTTCTCTTTAGCGACTGGAAAATATTGCTACAATGTGGCCTTAAAATATAGATAAACCTTACGGAAATTCTTATCAATATTTCAAGTTCGGATTTTATTCTGAAGACTTACCACTAAAACCTGCTAGTAAATTGTTATAAGAATCACATTTAACTTTATTTTATAAAGCCGGAATCTATACATGAAAGGGTACGATAACGACTTGGTAAAATTTATATGTGAAATATTTTAACACTTACGTATGGTCGTAAAATCAGTAACTCATGCTGGTTCTCTCTAAAATTCTGTTTTATTTTCTGAAATGGATATAATAAGTATAGAACTACTATAGCCCGCTACTCACTATTTTGCTCGATTCTTTCATTCGATTCATCAATTCATATGAATCAACGAATTGGTGAATCAATAAATTGACGAATATTTCGTCCACACTATTCGTCAATTTTTATTTAATACGTTTTTATAAATTTCATGCGTTTCGATGTTTGAAAATACACAAGAAACAAAACATTTGATTTGCCGAGGTCAATGCCTACTTGATTATTAAAAGATGAAATCACCGTGGGCTAAGGCCTGTCCACATGTGTACATTCCCGAACAATGGCGTAGTAATCACTACGAGGTTAAAAATCTTATGCTTCCATTTCAATATGCCTACGAGAAGGCCATGTCAATGATCTAGTCAGTAAACTGGGAAGTGGCGTCTACTCCAAGGTTATAGTTCTGGGTGTGTTCCTGGATATCAAGTGGGAGTTTAATAATACCTTCGACACGATTAATGAAACGAAAGGCTTGGCGTCGACAGCGTTGTAATTAGGTGGGTCCGCGACATGCTTCATCTTTTTTTTAGAGCATGACAGTGTGAACGTCCATTGCTAGATGATGTAGAGCGGAGTTCTTTCTCCGTTTCTGGAATCTGATTATGGATGAGTTACTTCATCCTCTTAATGAGAGTGGAGTGTATTCTTAAGGCTACGCTGACTATCTTGTTATTACATTACAGTAATAGGCAAGTTTCCAAGCACCATTAAAATGCTTTGACAATGGTGGAAAAATGATGCCAATAACCCGGTCATGGGCGCCACAAAGGGAAATGGGTGGAGGCAGTTGTCCCTCTCGGGGGAAGTCATCACTAATATAAATTTATTATCTTCTTTTTCAGTCAGTCAATATAATCTTGCCCCCACTGGGTTTTTTTTTTCTATTTCATCGACCTAGCGCAAGAATCAGTTTTGCTGTCGGATGTTTTACGACTGTAAAAGTCAAAATCAAAATCAATTTAATCAGAAAATTACATAAATACAAATAAATGCGATATATAATTGAATGATGTGGCGTCAATAATAAAATAGTTGCTTAAAAGAAAACACACTAACCATCCAAAACATTAATTATTACAAAAATTAAATGCAAATTGCACATACATTTTTTTTTGTAGATATGCACACACATACATGCACATATATAAACATTTACATATACATACATAGGTATGCCTATCCCAAAAATTCGTTTACTGAATCACAATCATTTCAAAAATACAGTTTTTAAATGATCTAAAATCAGTTTGCGACTTAATGTGATTTGGTAACCTATTAAAAAATTTTATGCACGCATATGCAGTAACTTTTTCAGTTGCACTGAGTCTGTGAATCTGGAAATTGAGACAGGTATTCCTAGTATCGAATTGATGTTGTATTTTTAGATCAGATAATGTATGCCTGTTTTTATGAAAGAAGATCAAGCATATATATATATATATATATATATATATATATATATATATATATATATATATATATATATATATAGTCCTGGCACTGTAAGTATATTAAGTGCCTTAAACCTTCCTCTACAAGTCTCCCTACCCTGTAGGCCCGAAACAATACGTATTGCTCTTTTTTGCACAATGAATGTACGATCGGTGTCAGAGCTCGCTCCCCAGAGTATGATCCCGAATCTAAGCAAAGAGTGAACATTTGCAAAATATACAGTTCTTAAGGTATTTACATCAAGGTATTTAGACAATATTTTTAAAGAGTAGCATGCACAATTTAGTTTCTTGAAAATGTTTGAAATCTATTCTACCTAATCCAAATTTTTGTCTATTACTAGGCCTAAAAATTTTGTGCTTCTGAATAGGGACACACTCTGGTCCCCGAGCTCTGCCTCCTGTGGGATATCACCATTCCTCTGTTTGGTTCTAAAACATACAAAGTTCGTTTTTTGGGTATTGAGATGTAATCTGCTCTTAAACCATTCTTGTGCAATCCTGAGGCGATCTGTAGCGATATTGAGAAGCTCAGACATGGTTGATCCGATGGTTAGGATGTTTGTGTCGTCAGCAAAATTTACCAGGTAGAAGTCCCGACAAACGATTTCCGAAGCCAAGTCATTTACAAAAAAATAAAGAGTAAAGGGCCCATGACATTATTCTGTGGAATACCTAGTTGGAGATAACCCTCTTCCGAAAAGTGCTGTTCACCATTTCGTCCAACTACCACCTTCTGCCTTCTATTCATCAAGTATGATCGGATCCAACTTAATGCCGGTCCCCGTACACCACACCGCTCAAGCTTCTCCAATAAAATTTGGTGGTCCAGACTATCAAATGCTTTAGAAAGATCGAGGAATGCACCCATAGATGCACTACCCTTTTCAAAGCCAATGATGATCCTATCTACAAACTCATAAACAGCTGTCTCCACAGATTTTCCCTTCAGGTAGCCGCGTTGCGAATCGTTTAGTAGTTTTTCAGTGTAAAAGTAGCATAATAGTCTACTGCACATAGCTACCTCAAAGATTTTTGAAAATGTAGGTATCAGACTGATAGGTCGATAATTTTCAAGAGATGTAACGTCACCCCTCTTATGAAGGGGTTTAACTAAAGCCAAGTTAAGGTTGTCCGAAAAAATACCATATTTAAAAGAATTATTAATAATATGACACATGGGGACAGAAAATTCTTCGGCACACTTTTTGATTATGTTAGAGGAAAGCCCATCATAACCTGCAGAAATCTTGTTTTTAAATTTTTTGATTATGTTCAGATTCTCATGGATAGTGACTGGGGTCAAAAAGAGCGACCTATCATTTACTGGAATATTACATGAAAAGGGACCTACATTGGGCAAGTCACTCACAAGTCTCGGAGCTGCTTGAATGACAAAGTTGTTGAAGTTATTGGCAATAGTCTTTGGGTCACCAGGAATCTGACAGTCACTATGTCTCTTATTGCCGCCCGAAATTTCCCTCACTATGTGCCAAACACATTTAGACTTATTGTCGCTGTTATTTATACGATTGTTAATTTGAGATTTTCTAGTATCAGCAATAATATAATTATATTGACGTTTCTTTTCCCTATATGCCTCATGAAATTCCCCCCTATCAAGTACCAACAACAAAACCAATTCTCTTTTACATGATTTGATTTCTAGGTCATGTGTATGTGGAACCCTTTTTGTGGAGGTATTAATTGCTTTCAACGGAAAGCAGTGATTAAAAATTGGAGACAGGATACCCACGAAAATATTCCATTGTGTGTCGACTAGAAATTCTGGCACCTGAAAAACACCCTCCCAGTTTTCTTCTGATACCATGTGCTTATAATATTCTTTATTATTTGCATTAAAAATATGCCTTTTGATCTTAAGATTATTGATCTTACAGAATTCGAGTTTAAATGAGATTTTTTGAGATGTATGATCAGATATATGAGTATTTAGTATCTCTGACCCGAAAGAATCACAGTTTGTGAAAATATTGTTATTGCAACTTCCAGTGGCACCGCATATTCGTGTAGCGTTTAAAATGGATGGACAAACATTAAATGACTGTAACATAGTCAGAAAATCACAAACATTTTTATTATTACTATCCTTAATATCTAAATTAAAATCCCCAGCTCTAAAAGTTAAAGCATTTTCATTAAAAATCTTGCTTAATATTATTTCCAGTTTAAATATTAGATCATTAGCTGGTGCAGTAGGAGACCTATATACACTTAAAACTATTATATTATTGCGACCTATTTGTACCTCTATGGCTGCACATTCAAATAACACATCTTCAGAAAATCTAGTAATGTCATTTCTTACTTTCCAATTCTCACTGTCCTTGATGTAAATTGCTGCACCTCCATAGGTTCCCTCCTCCCTGCAATGAAACGATGCGAGGTTGTAGCCCTGCAAAGTGTAGCTCGGAAGTTGATTTGAAGCTATCCAATGTTCACTAACACAGATGGCTAGACAGTCTTCATGTTCATTCACCAATTCCTGAAGTGCATCTTGGCAATTGCCAATGGACTGAAGATTTTGGTGTAAACTGGAAACTTCTCTATATGTGCTTCTGTTCTCTGATGAAACACTATTTAACCTCTCTTCACAGGTATTGACCTTTTGAGGTTTAAGAATTTCTTTATAAGGATGCCTATAGGCCAAAAATTTGAATTTATTATTTTCCCTTCCTATTCTTTCAACACATCAATTTTAAATGAACTGATTATATCCTGTCTCCTTGTTCGGAGTTTTTCACAATAGCAGTTATCTATACTGTTGCTTTTTAGATAATTTTCCACATCACTAGGTGTTGAATCTGCTGATAAACCTGATAAAAACAGCCAGGAGTATGAGCTTGAAATCGGGCGAGCTATTTTGAGGTTAGCTGTATCGTCTTTTATACCTTCAATCGGGGCTGGTCTTGTACCCCTGTTGAATCCCCTCTTTTTCTGCATTTCCCATTTCTGATCGTTTCCATCTGGTTTCTGTTCTGGAACAAACGTTTTTGTTGGGATGATTTTTTTCTTTATTTTCTGGAGATTTTTGCTTGACGTCGACATTGACAATCGACGTTGACTGTTTGTAAATGTCAATTAGTGCTGGGCAACAGTTTTTTTAAGTTGTTTGGCGGCTCTAGTCTAAAATTTTCATAAGAATTTGATATAGGTGCGCCATCTATAGTCGACTCAACAGTCCCTTGAGAGGGCCGCGCAGGTGCGGAAGATATGATTTGGGCGTGATTGATGGGTATTGTTTACCTTTTTTTTCGTTATTTGTTTGGTGATTTTCTTGCATTTTCAAAGATTCTTCAAGATTCATAGATTTTTTTATCCACAACTTGCAGTTTTCCTTGAGAAGAGTGTTTTTTCTTCAAGCTCTTGAATGATCCGCTTCAGTAACTTTGTCTCGGCGATGTCATCTTTGGAGGTTATATCTTCTACACAGTATGTTAATCTGGTGTTATCTATAATATTTACTTTTTCTATCCAGTCTCTTTTAGTGCAAGAGGAGTGGTACACTTTGCCACACACTATACACAATAAACTACTGAATTTTTTCGTTTTACAGCATTCAAAATGCGCTTTTTTAGGACTACTACTTCGATGGTCGTCTTTAGAGGCTGCCATCTTGGAAAATCAGATTATAGCAATCTTCGCCTGCGTATAGGAGAACTTTTCCAGAAGGTATCATGGTAAGTATATCTGTATATGCTGCGACAGTTAAGTGGCGATCTCTTCCAGCAGAGTATTTTCGTTTCTCATACTTGAATGCAGGAGAGCTCGAGAGATTGTGTCAGTCCAACAGGGTGCTTCATCCGGATGCATGATCTTTAGGGTATTAGAGGTAATGGAGTAGATCAGCTGACTTGAGATGGTAGTACCTCTACTTTCACTGGGTCGGAAACTGCTTTTATAATTGCTGCTACAACTATCCAGACTAGGATTAGGAATTGCTGTGTGGAAAAATTCCGTTTAGAATGGCACAAGAATACAGGACTCAGAGAGTCTAGGTTCTTCATGTCAGGCTCTTTCAGTCATTTTGTCAGTAATGAAGTTAAATTGAGGCTAATTTAGAACCAATTGTACTAATTGGATACTGGCCGGTAAAATAAAATACTGCCGGTTTTGTGTTAAGGTAGATGAAACTATCGAGTATTTGGCCGATGTGACGCTTTAGTCAATCAGACTGCTTTGCTTGGGGACACGTACATTGAGTCCGAGCTAATAAAACGTGCTTGGCCCGAAAAGGCCATTCCTTTCTAAAAAGGAGTGGGTTTTGGATTTATGGCTTCCTAGGGGATAGTACAATGGGCCCAGCGATTGTAAGGCTACTTTTGGCGGGCTCCCCCATTAATTTCTAAGGCATTTCCACTATTTTCCGAAAGAGGAATTTCTTAAGAGGATATCGGAGTGAACTTAAATTCTCCATTATGCTGCGATATATAAATCACATGATATCTGCGGACTAACAGGTTGATGTGGGTTACGAACAGAAACCTTATTACTCTAGCGAACAAGCCGGATGTAGAGCTAAATGTAAAATATGGCAGTTGACCACGGAAACTGTTGTGTTTTTTTTAATTAAATATAAAATAAAATTTATCTAAATTTTATAACAGAATATCTGAAAGTCTATAGTTTTTCAATAAACAAAAAGATAAACTTTTTGGAAATAGATAAAAATAAAATATGAAAAATACTGACTTTAGCATAATCTTAACGATTAAACAACACATCTTTACTTCAGACATTTTTTATTTGTCGGTTAATAAGACTATAAGAAGCCGACTCGTTTTAGAGCTACCCTGATATTCTCTTGAAATGCAGAGAAGTAGTTTGAACATTTATAAGAAATTCAAACCGATTTCAAAGATAAAAACTAAAAAGTAAATAATAAACAAATAAAATACCTAAATATAGAAAACTATTATAAAAATTTACTATAGTTTTTATTTAAAAAGTTTAAATAAATTAATTGTAACTGCGCCGAGAAGAATTAAATTTGTGTAAACGATGCACTACGGTTTTAGCAAGATCATCACATAAAATTTGACAACCTTTTGTTTGGCTACTAAATAAGACCTGTTACTCCTGTTAAATATGGTTGATGGGCCCAACTTGAAAATAATTAGTAATGTTTGAATATAATGACATAACGAGAACAAAACTCTTAAATATATCGTGGGTTTCCTACCAGAAGGATATATTCACAAAGGTTGACAATTACTTTTTATTTGATAAATTAATAAAGTATTTTATGCATGCCCATAGACGCTATTCAGTACCTTAATAATGTCCACTTACTGTTGACGTATCAGCATTCTAAATTAGCACTGCCAAAGGTATCTATGTACAAGGTTTTTGGTTATAAATGCACCCTTCTATTAACATTCGTATTTTTATAGATATATAGGATATTGTATCGTAATAAGGCGACAGGACATTATATCGTAATAAGGCGACACATTTGATTTATCAATAATATACAGTGTGTTAACACTTATAGAATCAAAGATATTGTTGATTTGACCTATAACCCTGCCCATATGTATTTTAGTCAGCTCGCTTCTCTGGCAGAAAACCTTTGAATTAAACTCTCATGGACATACATTTGCTTTATGTTTGGCAAGATACATATCAGTGGCGTATTTAGAGGGGTTTCAGAGGGCTGGACCCTCTCGGCATCTATTAAAGAAAGGAATAATTAACACGGACATATGACGATATCCTTCCGCGATTTTAATTAGCAACAAAAATAATTACTCGAACACCTCGAAAAAAGCCATATATGAGTTTTTAAGCTTATTTTATGTTTAGATAGATATACGAAACAATATGTATATTATTAAACGGGTATTATTGAGACATATTTGTAACCATAACTACTCAAAAACTTTCCGAGGGTTTTATTATTCGACAAGGATAAATTTTATATAGGCGGAGTCCTTAACAAGTCTGTGAGCAAATACACAAAAAATTTGAAGGTTGCCAAAAAATACAAGCTACCTTGTTTGGCTGACATGTAACAAAACCTATTAGATATTATAATAAATTGGCTCAACTTGATTTTTATTTTGACACAATGATTTTAATTTAGAATGATTTTGATACGAAACAATCTGTTATTGATATATTTTTCATTTTAATATCCCTATTATCTGAAAAAGGCTTATGAGCACTGGTACTGGCATTTTTTTATGTTTTCCTTTTTATTTCGGAAACTAACTGCAGCAAGGTATCATATCAAGATGACCATAATCTAGTAAAAGGACAAAAAAAAACTTAAATTTGTTTAAACAGCTACGTAGACCATTTATGCAACGTTTTTAATAAATTCCATTTATACGATATTGAGGTGCGGTTTCCGAAATTGTCTAGCATTAGATCTAGACTCTATGGCCTAAATATATCTGTTATATAAAATGTTTTGTAAGGCCTCTTTTTCTCAAACATTTCTTAAACGATAATTTTCAAAATGAGGTATTTTATTATTCTTTTCTACCGCAAATAATATAGGACTAAATATCAAAAAACAATTTTTAGCGATTTTTAAATTTCTTTCGGTTCTTGACAAACAGGACGTTTTCAATAAATTGCAGTTTTTTTTGAACATGTTGATTTTCTTATCTTCTGTGTGCAATTGATTTTTACCTCACCTACGATCAGGAATAATGTTGTGTCATGGTACATAAAGGCTTCTTAAATGTTGAGCGACATTATTATAGTAAAAAAATCTATTTCGCATATTTTTTAGTTTAAACTATCTTTCATGTCTCGTTAAACGTCCAAACATTAGTATCTACTATTGTTTTATATAAATTAGGTAATAATAGATCCATTTGCTAAAACGGTTTTTAAAAATTGAAATGGCCTTCATTTTCAAACTGTCAAACGACCTTGACCTGCAAGAAATAATTTATATTTTAATAGATTACTTTGTATCGTATTTGGCCTTA
Source organism: Kuschelorhynchus macadamiae (assembly GCA_030620095.1). Taxonomy (NCBI): domain Eukaryota; kingdom Metazoa; phylum Arthropoda; class Insecta; order Coleoptera; family Curculionidae; genus Kuschelorhynchus; species Kuschelorhynchus macadamiae. Next base: position 282,056 of record JAUTXW010002212.1, on the reverse strand, counting down.
AATTAGGCTTCGTTTTGGTAGTTATATTTTATTATTATTTATAGTTCCAGATAAAGGAAATTTACAGATTTCTTATTTATCGTTACCAATGTAATTTTTTTTATTACAAATCTGAATGTTCCAGTCTATTTTTTAAAAGGTAGCTACCAATAACCTCGAAAAAGAGTTAATGCTTTTTGGTGTAAACACCATTTTAAGCGAATTTTATCTTTTAAAAACAAAGAAATTACATTTGTTTTCCTTAATATGATAATTTATATAAACTAGTGTAAATTTTATCAATTTGACAGAAAACGATATTAATAATATTATTTTTTGAGAAGTTATGTTAATCTTTTATTTATGCCTAAAAATATCTTACATAAGAAGCTATATTTACTTTCAAAACAAATTTTACCATATATGAACATATCATCTAAGTTTTGATAACCATTATTTTAGATTATCGTATTGACATAAAATTTTCTATTTCTAGAAGTTTATACTTCTCTCCGTTATTTTTGATCTAATGAGGCTATATTATCTAAAACATTAGTTCCCTTTAAATAACTGTATACTAAATTATTATATTCTTTTAACATATTAGTGCTTGATATTCAATTAGATGATTTAATATAAAGAAAGCTGTATAAAATATGGTTTTTAGCATTTTATTAATTCCATAATTCTTCGAATTTTTGTTACTTAAGATATACCTATATAGTCTAAGACATGAAAATACAAAATGATACCTAGAAGCATCTTTTAAAAAATGTGATAAAAATATACGTCCATAATAAAAAAAGATGATATCGATAAATAAAAATACGAAATACTAATATTTTCGTCTAGTAAAGAAGAAAAACATTTTAAGTACTAATTTTAAGCAAATTTGTTTAGTCATATTTTTCCCAAGGACTCTGAAACTAAAAATAATTTGTCAACACTGCCAACGAATTCCTAAAGACTTCTATGATAGACAATATTTTTATAATTTAACCGACATCATCTAGTTTGAACAACTTGTATATGACTTATTACAGCATTTTTAGGCTATATGTACTTTTGGCTCGTGACAAAATGAAATGCACAAATCAATGAACTCAAATCGTTGTGATAGCCAGACAGTTACCGTAATTTTTTTTATTTTTAATACCTCTTAATTGCGGAAAACCGCATCTGACGGCTTATGAAGACGAATAAAATATAACGGTTTTGTTTAACTTACTTTATTTAATTTTCTTTTGTAGTAGTATTATACGTGTTATCGTCGCAATTATTATTAAAACAAAAATGAATTCCGTGACGAAAAACAAATAATTTCTTCGTGCTCAATAATCCCTGTATTATACTTGATTTGTCTCCACATAAACTTTCCGAAGAAAAAAGATCCAAGAACTTCTCAATCCAACGAAAATGTCACAAATGTGTCAAAAGATCTGGGAAAAAAACTAGAAAGCAGATTTATTTCAGCAAATCCACGTTTCTAAGTGAATTGGAGTTTTGTTGTTCGTAAAAAATTAATATCTCCAGAGAACATAATTTATTCAATTAGAGAGTTGCAGTATTTCTACATTTTACGATAACCTTATTGAAGTTGATTTGCGCGTGATATTTAACATGTATTAATAGAAAATAATAATATTAGTAATAATAATAACAATAATATATAATATGAACTATAAAAAGGCATTAGATTATGTGCCACAGACATGGCTCATCCACGTGCTCAAGATATATAAGATACATTCTCTTATCACAAAATTCGTCTAAATATTAATGAAGAGCTGGTCAACTATGCTGACTCTAAATTCAGGTGAAAAATCATTGCAGACCAAAGATTCTGCTGCGTAGGAAAGACTCTCTCAATACTCTTTGGTTCTGCTTAGCATCAAACCCACCGTCCAATACCATCTAAGCAATAAATTATGGCATTAAAATCAGACACTACCAATAATTTCTTCGACAAACTCACTTATTCTATATGAATGATCTTAACATTTTCACCGACAACGATTCTTACTTAACCAGCCTGCTAAAATTGGTCCATAACTTGAGCAACGATATTGCTATGACCACTTAAGGGGGCATTTGCAGTTAATTAGCATTGAGAAAATATCGCGTAAAATGACCAAAAATAGGTTGTTTTCTGTGATAGTCTGCGAAGTTATAAAAAGGAATTTGGGGATCAGAGTTTAACACATATCTTCTAAAACACCTCTAAATTAAATTGAGTATGTTGAATTTTTCATTTTAGCCTTTAAAAGTAAAAAAAATCTGTTTATATGTCTAGTAATTTTTCGAAAACGATAGCGGTACTAACCTTGAGCTTTTCTATGCTCAGAAGTAATTTCGTCAAATTCCAAAATGCTCAAATTGGAGAGCATACATATAGGTACATTTCTAAAAGAAAATTGATTCGAAAAATATAGTAGTTTTTTTCGAAACTATCACCAAAGATAATTACTAAAATCTTGGAATATTTTTCGGAGAATACGTTAGGTTGGCAATTGCAGTTGGTAACAGGTAAAGTTTGAACCCCTACCGCAAGAGGTCGGCCCAAATTTTTCAATATTTTTTAATGGAAGGGAGAGCGCAATGACGTCAAAGAAAATGGAATTCCGATCGCGTGTTGTCAATGACGTCAGATAAATAAACATTTATCTCTCGCATTGTCTTTCGTTTATTTTTTATCAGATTCTATGGTTTTTTTTAAATAACGTTTAGAATGTTTTAATACATATCATGTTGGAAAAACTAAGTAATCAGTAGATTTGGGCAAATGGAAAAACATAATTTTTTAAACAATATTTGTATTTTAAGGGAGAAAATCGATCTTTCCTTGAATTATGTGGGATATTAAGGAAGAGGAATGTATCTTTAGGTCATATCTTAGCTTGCTACGGTGGGTTCGTGTAACAAATTTTAGTTTTATCTTTTTCTTTAGTTAATAAGAATTCACACCGTTATTGGTTGTTTTTTGTCATGTATTATAAAAAAAAAATCAAACTATTCTTAGTGGCAAAAAATTATGCCAAATACTAAATTTTTGAAAGGATTTCTTATCTCAAAATTGTTCTATTCTAAAAAATAGAAATATATAGATTTATTTGACCCTACGCAAAGAAAACGAATTGATGTTTCATATGTGTTTAGTAAAGTATCCCTAATTGGACATTTAATTTCAAAATAAACAAGTTTATAAAATTTCCTTCGTGCCTTTAAACGTCCCAAATGTAGTTTATCATTTTTATATCGAGTATGCAAAATAGTCCAATGTTGTATAAAAAACAAAATACGCCTTGAGCGGGTGAAAACCCTTCTACCTCAAACTGTTAAGAAAATAGGAACAGTTGTACAGAATTTAAAAATAAAGTAAGTATGTAAATGTGCTATAATTCCGCCATAGCACAAAACATGAATAAGCATGTTGTTTCTACTCTTTTTTTGCAAAATTACAAACAGCTTTTTATGAACCATAACAAATTATTTTAGCATAAATTAAGCACTGAAATTTATTAGTCATGAAATGTTTTCAGGTATATCTGGGTAGAAGAGTGTTTTTTCTTTATTTTGATTCCAACATCTACAATTTGTTATAAAGGTCAGAAAAAAATAAACTTCAAACAAAAAATTTTAAAAAATATCCCCAAGATTCTAAACATATTTAGTCTCGTTTGAAATCTTAGAATTGCAATGTCAGTAAAATGAAAATTATTCTACTAATGGTTTAACTTCTAGTCTAAGCAGATAAAAAAATTATTCTGCTCTTACAAAAATAAAAAATTGTTTTGCAAGTTTCTGATGGGATTTTTCTATCTTCTGATAGGTCTAAAAGATAGCAAGAGAAAAAGTTTGAATATAAAGTTTTTTCTTTTATAAATATTGAAGATGAATGAGAAAAGAAACTCTGTTTGCAGGGTTAGTAATTTATTAGGAAATAATAGCATTTACATAAATGGTATTTATATATTACAATATCATCATATACATTTTTAAGAGTAAAAAAATAGTATCTATCTTTAGTAATAATGATTTATTGAAGAAACCAATAGATCTTTTATTTTATATAAAATGTAGTTGCTTAGTTGCTAACAGAACGAACTAACTATATTTGTAGTCTAATTAGTATATTTAAGCATTGATTAGATTAAAAAAAAACAATAAATCAAATTATGTGCTCGAGTTAGTTAAAATATAAAATAATTATTTTTGAACTACATATATAACCAAATGTACAAATGAACATATTTTTTATTGGTATGCTAAAATTACTAAACTAAATATTCCTAACTTACAAATCAGTAATTATCATTTTTTTTGCTTATAGGATTTAAATAAATAATATGTAAGATAACATTTTAGTAGCAATTGAAAGATATTTTTTGTAGTTTGGCTGGGTATTCATGAGTATGCTATCAAACTGTGGAACATATACACTACAACTGTATAGTAGGTATATTAAATTATAAAATTCTGAAAATGTTTGACTTTCTTGTGTGTATTGTAGTGTAGAGGTAACATTCAGCCTATTCTGAATGGATTTAAGTTAAAACCTCCATACTCCAACACAAAAACAGCCAAACTCTTAGAAAGAGCCAGTTAATAGTTAATACTTATATATATATATATATATATATATATATATATATATATATATATATATTAATTTTTTTATTAGGTCACTTTCTCAAAATTTAACATAGGTAATAACTTTTGCTTTAATAAGGATTAAAAATGGCTGATTCGAAAATAAATATGTGACCTGAGTTACCTGTCATACCTGTTTTATTTTATTTATTAAGTATAAAAAATGACTTAGAGGGAATCGTCACCTAACTTGTGTTCCCTGCCAGAATTAATATATTTCTTTAAAGATGTCGCAGAGAAAGGGGTTATTTGCTAAAATACGAGAAAGTGCTATAAAAAAAGGTGTTTCTTTTATAGTTCTACATATGTCGAATTTTGGTCAGCAATTCTAATTTTTAATTTTTATAACTTTGTCCAAGGCACTTAAATATTAAAAAAACAGTTCGATTATGCTCCTAAATTAGTCAATTACGACTTTTTTGTATTAAGATATCTATTTACTATCGAAAATCTTTAATTAATACATATATACCTAAAATTCCCAAAATCACGACAACTTTGCATCAAGCTTAACATACTTTTGAGAAGCAATTTTAATTTTTTTCCAAAAAAAAACACTGTTTATGGAATATTTAGGTATAAGAAATTAACATTATGTTAAGGTTACTAACAGAAAACTCTCTTTTTTTTTAATTAGACAATTATTATTTTTTTAGAATTTTCAAAAATCAGGAAAAAGTTAAAAAAAATATTGGAATTTTTGACCAAAATTTGGTATGCGTATGTAAAATTAAAAAATAAACAACTTTTCTTAATACAAATTTTTTATATTTTAGCAAATAAGATCATTTTTCTGTAATTTTTTTAAAGAAATGTCAATTTTGACAGGTAATGCAAGTTTTCTGATGTAAGTTTTTTATAAATATACTATAATGTAACAAATAAACTTGAAAATCACACCAGTATAGGTGAACAATCAAATTATTAATATAAAGACATGACTGAGGCAAGCATTGGATAAATGGTCCTTATGAAATGTACACTCCAGAACGCTTGCTACACATACCACATGGTATGACTTGGCAAACAACACAAATAAGTAGTAGTGAAACAATGCATGAATACTGAACCACTTACAGCGTATACAAAACAACAAACTCTCAATATAACATGACTATCAGCAACAAAATTGGAATAGCTATGGGGTCACCTTTATCTCCATTTCTAAGTAGAAACTTTTTGCATTAAATATAATTCAAATATATCTACATAAAGAGATCTTATTACTAAATTCTGCACACAACAAACACGCCTACTCTTACTCATAAGATGCATTAACTAGTCATCGGGATTTACTACAAAAGGCATAAACTGTTCTACTAACGATTACAAACTTCTAAATCTATAAATTAAAATATATTTTCCTTTTCTGCTTTCTTCATCGATGGTGAGATTCAAAATTACATGGTCTATTGGCTTGTACAGTTCGTAGCAATAACAGTTTTCTTGTGATATGGAGTTTTCTTTGTACCTAGAGAAAAAATAACTAGAATTAGTTTTTTACTTGTTTATACGAAAATATGGTGTTTACTCTCTACAAATAACCTTAATACATACCTAACAAAATAAAAAAATTAAATTCTGTGTCAAAATTAAATATGTTTTATCAGTACTACACAAAAGAGGTCCAAGTAAAATAGGTATAAGTTAATGTTTAATTGTAAAAGCTTTGGAAGTTTTAATTTAACACTAGGTAGTAAGCAAATTTTTAAGAAGGGTTTGTTGCATTTTACTTTCCTACATATTAGTAATAGGCAAAATACCTTACATATATTTTTTGGCCTATTATTAACAGTAATGATATAGAACAAATTTTCTTTAATACTAATTAGTAGAAAAAAAAAGACGCAAAAGCTAGCTTCATTAGCGAGATGGGCTCGATGTAATAATAAAGCCAGAATATGTAAATATTATTTATATAAACTGAAAAGAATGAAAAGAATTTTATTTATAATTTCAACTTAACAGGTGTTTTCCATTAGATTCAGGCAAGGCCCAAGCAAATAAAGAAAAGCAAGGGAAAAGTGTGTATAAAAAACCATGTTTATTTTAATCATTATCAACTGTTGTCATACATATAAAAGTAAATTATAAACTATAACTACTATTAGGACAAGCTACAGAACCCTTAAAATAGAACAGAAAAAATTTAGCAAGTTCTTTGAAAGAAAACATAATTGATGTACCACACCTTAGACCTAAAATTCTTAGTTATTGTTTTTTAATAAAAAAATCGACATTTTGTGTATTTTGAATACGTACAAAGAAAAAAATGGTTGGAGATAAAAATAATATTTTAGTTTGCTTCAATATGATTTAAAGGTTATATTTTGAAAGAATAATTATGTTACCTGATAATAATAAACGTGATTTCTTTCTATACTATATTTAATGTTTAGTCAAGTACTTAATATGTAAAAAGTCTAAATAAACAAATAGAATTTTGGGAATTTATAGTTATAATAAAAAGTATTTTACCATCAGGTGTAGCAGCTAAGTGGTTAAATTCTTCATGAATAAAATTGGCAGGTTCCTTGATTTTTGCATTTGGTCTTGACTGTGCAAATTTCTGCCTTGCAACACTCTCTTTTTGCTTTTCATAAAGTGTGTAATAGGTTTTAAAATGCCTTAGATTTATAATGGAACTGACCAGCTTATTGCAGGAAGAGTTATGTCGCCTTTTACATACTGTGCTGTTAATATGTATTTTCTAATTTCTCTCTAAAATGGATTATTCCACTGCTCAACTGTATTTCTTTCTATAGGCATAATATCCTCTGAAGTAACCTAGAAAAATGTTCATATATGTAAAAATATTAGAGACCATGTAATACACCAGAGTATTATATAGAAGTATAAATGAACAAAGCCTAACAGAAAATGAACACTATGCAAAAACATACTCGCAAAGAGAGATGTGCCTACTCAATACATAAATGTCATTCAGTTGTCTTACTATATTAAGTTGCCCCAGAATCTTAATACTCTATATAATATATTTCTAAAAATAGTAAAAACTATAGACTTTTGTGTTGTACCTCCCACTACTATTACAATCAGTATAAGTATAAATGAACCAAGCCTACAGAAAATGCAAGCTATACAAAAATATGGTCACACAGAAAGATGTGTCCACATTTTCTCTAAATCAATACATATATTGCTGCCCTTCAGCCTAAAATTAGTGATGGTCAATGTAATTCTTAAGGAGGCAATGTCTAAAGTAAATCCTATATGAAATGCAGCATACTTCAGGCATCGTTGTTTAAAAACCAACTTTAGCTATGTGTTAAATCCTATTTCAATTAATTAATAATTTTTCTTTTTTTCTGTAATTTCTGCCTTGCGCGAGTTTCTCCAATGCATACCAAAAACAAGCTTAACATTGGATGAAAGTTACAAAATGAAAAACCTAATATTATTGAGATATAGTAAATATAGAGTAAAGAGAGAGAACAAAAAAGGCGAGTTTCAAAAAACTGTAGTTTTAATCTCTTGATCTAAACCAAAATAAATACTTTTTATAAATCAGTGGCATACTTTACTTTTTCTTTAATATGAATTATATTGCCCTTCCCCTAGACGCCATAAAATGGATAATTATAATCCTAATACTTTCAGCCCCTTGTCATCCAATCAAACTTGCAATGCTTGACCAAAATCGTCGCGAAATATATTTAAAATATCTATAAAAAATTTTTTTTTTTATTAAAAAACAAAACATAGACTATAGGAAACATGTTTATACGAATTGTCATAAAATACGTCAAGGAATGACCTACTAAAGGATATATATATATATATATATATATATATATATATTTTTTTTACTAATAATATTAGTAAATCCAGTAATAATCAAGAACAAATAAAATGGGTGTTAGAATTATATAAGTGTTAGTCTTCTTATATGCTGCTAGATTTTTTTCACATCATCAAACTATATTTCTCTTGATGTGAACACCTTCCCTACCCCACATATTTTAACGGCCTATACCAAGACAAATTTTTACTTTTTAAATGTGGTTATAAAACAGTACAACCAAGTGCCCAAAATTATGGAATAACGTCTCTACAGCCAATACCTTACATTTTGCCACCTTGCATTGTTTGCCCTTACAAAACTTGTCATGGCAAACACCACTTGTGCATGCATAATTTTTTTTTATTGTAATTTTGTCAGGGTTTTAGTATCAACTTGAATTATCTAAACCTTTAAAAGATTTTTTCGTAATTCATTTTGGCACATTGTATTAGGAATACTTTTACTAATATGTGATACTTTCAAATATTTTACTGAAAGATCTCTTAATTTATACTCACAAAGATATCCTTGGAGACCTCGCTGGAGACTCATCTTGGAACTTTAAACTCTCAACATCATTACCACGCTTCTTTGCAAAACTGGTTGAATATGTATGGCCTTTGTTAATATCATCCCTACAATAAAAATAAACAAAAAACATGTAGTTGAAACTGTTGTAATATTATCTGAAATATTAGGGAACTATATTTATTTTTTCTCTCTATAAATATCTTTGGCATGTCCAACGTGCTATTATATAAAAATCGAAGAAATTGTCCATATTGCTCAAAGAGACCTAGTTTTAATAACAAACATAGAAAAAGACTCCAAGTCTCGGTCTCATTAAATTATAATTTTACAATTCACAAGAAACATAACACGTGTTTCGCCCTTTCGAGCATCATCAGACCTACAAACAACAGAGAGAACCTTAGTAAATAATCACACTCACAAATCCTAAAACAATAACTTACAAATAGAATAAAACACACTAAAGCACAACAAAACAAACAACTACTTATACATATTTGATGGACATTAAAATGATTGTGCTATTATATCTTAACAACATGGTAAACTGACTAGTATACCTATGGTACTTATATGATAACGCCCAGGGGCATACACTTTTGTTTTTGAGGGAACCAAGTGAGGCTCCAAAAATAGAGAAAGCGGTGAAAGAAAAAAAACGTCACGTGGATTTTAAGACATACATTTGAAGTGAAAAAATTGAAATAATAAGACTAAGATTCCAAAAAATATATTTTATTATAAAAATATATAAGTAATATCTATAAAGTAGTAAAAGTAATCAAATCAATAAGACTTATAAATTTTTTGGAACATTAAATTGATTAGTTGATATCTTGGTGATACAAGTTGTAGGATATTTTTTCTTGTTTGCAGTTTTAAGCGCATACTTAAATCATGCGTCTTTAAAGCCTTTCACAGATTTGAATAATTCAGGTTATTATGTCTGAAAAAATATTAAAACATGTTAAGTTATTTATTACATTGCGCTTTTGACTCTACATATTTAAAATTCAGTTCAATTGTTTTTGAGATATGACATTTGAAAAATGACAATTTGATATTTAGAAAGGCTGTAAAATCTAAATAGTTCTACTTAGAGCAGAAATTGTATACTCCTACCTCAGTTTTGTATGATCTTTCTTATGGTCCCGTAAAAGGGAAGTATTGTAATCGTGAAAAAATTACCAAGAGATTTTTACAGATCTTTGCATTTTAGGGTTCCGGGATCCCAAAAAAAACATGTTTTCCCATTTCGATTGAGATTTAGAAGAGCAGAAATTATGCACTCCTACCTCAGTTTTATATGGTCGTTCGTGTGGTCTCGTAAGAGAATTCTGTACGAAGAAACTTGTTGGTAAAGGTGTATTTATCGATTTTTTTTTATCAGAAAAACTCTTTCTTCTATATAGACTAAAAGCTGATGCTATAAGAAAGACCTTCGGAAAGACCTTAAAAAAATTAGCATGAAATAGAAAAAATGGTATTATATTTAAAGAAAATTACCATCGATATTAGCATCTGAACCTTGTATAGTGATAATGTTAAAAAGAAGCAATAAATAATATTACATGTTTTAATATTTCTGCTCGTATTTCTGTCTAAAATGATTATTCAATTTTCATTGAATTTGTGTAAAACTTAGAGGTTTCATATCTTTTTTAGGCAGTTGTGTTGTAGGCCAGATCTCTTACCATGTATACTTTTTTTTTTTCAAAAAATGGATTTAATAATAATCATGTATTTATTCCTGTGATATTTGTTGACTTGCACACTGCCTTAACAAATAAAATACCATTTCTGGATGGCACAATTTCGTTCAAGTTGATAAGAAATATGACAATACAGAGTAATACTAGTAATACCTGGAATTTTGAACTAGAAACAATTCTGTATTAAAAAACATGCCAGTTAAAAAAAAGAGGAATACACATTTGGATGCTTATTTTCTTTACTTATTTTTGTTACATTTTAGAAATATTTTTTAAATAAAACAAAAATTCTTCTGGGTTTTGAATTTTGTCCCAGATTCTACCTATTTGTATGTAGTATCTTTACTTGTTTTTGAGATTTTGACTTCATAAAATTTGAATTTTCATATTTGGAGAGGATGTAACGTCACAAAACAGATCTCGCTTATTGCAAGAGATAGAATAGATGGTTAAATATAGAAAGTTCTAGACAATTTCGTTACAAGTCTAATAGCACCTGCAGGCAAATTCTAGCCATTATGTTCTTGAGATATTTAGAAACGAATAAAATATTGTATTTTTAAAATTATGCAGTAACTTTTTAATCCTAAAGTTTTTTTAAAGTTGTAAACATATTACCAAAGCATTTTTTTGTCTAACATTTTATGGGGCTGTCATTTTTTGAATCTGATATTTCGTAAATGAGGAGCCATCATCAACTTTTAAATACACACCTGGATTTTTTAATTTGTTTTGTAACAAACCTTTGCATTCCAAAATCCAATGATGTAATGCACTCATACATTAAAAGTATTTAAAATTTGAGGAAATCAAGGTTATCCCTCTCTCTCTAAAACATTGTCTCTGATGAGAAAATCTTAAATATGTGCTGTCCAAATATTAAGTCTGTTATATTATTAGTGTGGGAGGGTCAAATGCTTATTAAAAAAATTACTGTCAATTTTAGCTCGTAAAAAATGAAAAAAAAAAATCTGTCAATTTTACAAGATATTACTATAAATCATATTTTTCAAATGGGACATCCTGACTATTATATGTCCCTCAAATGAGTTTCTTCTTGCAGATTATAATTATATCTGGTTTGATACCTATCCACTCCAATCCAATGTTGTCTGTCTCTGTCTAACACACTGCCTCATATGGTTTTTCTTAAATTGATCGGGTGTCTTTGAAGATAAAGTTATCAAACCAGATATTACATTTATAATCTGCAAGAAGAATTCCATTTGAGGGAAATATAGTATAGAGTGTGTGCCGAGGTGTGTCCGATTTAAACATACAACTTATAGTGATATCTTCTAAAATTAATAGTCTTTTGTTTTTCTAATAACCAGAAAAAAAGTTTTAAGTAACCCTACAATTACTTTTTTGTTCACTCCGATAAGTTAAAAAGTAAAAAAGTTATTAACATTTAAAATGCTATCAAGATAAACTGATCACACTGTACATACATAAATACAGTAACATACATTAGTACACTAAATTACTTGAGAAATGAAAACTAATATCCCCAATTTTGTCTTACTTTTCCAGCGATGCAGGAATCTGTATGTACATTTTTGGTCAAGACTGAAAATATATAAAAGGTCAATTTTTATTTGTTTGTAGAAACAAAACTAAGATATTTAATATGTTACATATGCATAGCCATGCGCAAGAATTATTTTCTCACTAGAAAGCAATGCCTTAGTAAATTATGTAGCGATAAAAAGTTGCTTCCCAATAATTTTCTCTTTGTGATATGATAACTGTGGGGGTATACACTGTTAAAGCCTGCTACTGTCTGCAACAGCAAAACTTTCTAAGTGGAAGTCACATAAAAAGGATCAATATAATACTGATAACTAAAAACTTTATTCTAGCACAGATTGTCATGGATCCGGTGAGTTAAATTGCATCAGCCAGCATTATGAGACTACCACTATGAAAGTATTAGTGTTGCATAAAAAGTGTCTAATTTTATGAGCTTTTAATTTCTACCACAATTATATGACCAACAGGAAATAAGTTTTTATACCTTCCGAATTACTATACCCCTAAAGGTACGCTATCTTTGATAAAAGTTAAAATTTAAAATTAATCCTATAAATTTTACAAATATAAAAACCATTGGTATTTATGTGAATTTCAGAGAGAATTCACCTCATGTATAAAAATATGAATATGAAATAAAAATGAACGAGAAAATTCTAAAAGAATCGTGTTACCTAGGTACCTATAAAAACACATTTAATAGTTTTATTTATTTTCATCATTGTTTGAAAACAAAATAGTCTTCCTCCTTCAAAGTTGGGCTATTTTAAGTTTCAAACAAAAGACATGTACTTCAGAAATACATCCACCATGTACCTTCTAAAAAATTATAATAGCATGGACATACAGATAAAAGTTTATATAAGTAGTTCCAAACGTAAAAAATATGTTGATATTTTTATTAGGTATGTACTGTAATCAGTAATATGTATGTAGCTAATCTCTTTGAAAATCAAAGTGATCAATATTTTACAATTGTCCATTTCTAATTCTTCAAATTCATGAAGGGTCTCAAAATCGAGCACCTATAGTTATATTATTTGAACTTACCTTATTCTGCATTTTCCCAGGATTTTCATTGCAACATTTTTTGTAGTTCGGCGCCGAGGTCTTGCTGCTCTCGTATTTTTACGCCCTTTACACTCATTACACATATCCTAATTACACAAGTAACACAGGAGTTCATAAACAAATATTTAAAAAGCTTAGACACAGTCACAAGAGTGAGAAGTTCTAAACTAGACGTCGACGTTTTAAAAATACAAGTACTAGTCATTTTAAAGCACACCTATAATAAACAAACAGGAAATTCTCAATCCAAGACTCAAACTATCATAAAATCGTGTTCAAAAAAATATAAGGAAACCAATATTCCGGGTATTTAGATATTAAAAAAACTTGTTTTTATCGGCAAACACCGAAAGGTGCTGAAAGTCGAAAGGCCCTGCAATTATTACTTCGGCTAGCTGATAAAAAAAAAACAGTCAGTAGGGGAGATCATAAGTATTATAGTCTGTAAAAGAGGTATTCTTTAACAGCACTCTCTCGTTTTATTTCATTTCGCAACAAAGATAGATATATCAACGCGGCAAGAAATACATGCCATGTGCAATATTTTGAATTTTCTATCAAAGGAATGTAAAACTCATAAAGTTATTTGCTTGAGATTGAGGGGATAGCACAATGTTGCGTCACTGTTAAGCGTTTTCTGAAATATTTGAATTTTTCCGTTAAAAGTGAAACTACTTATTTGCATAGTATTTGATAGACTTTATGTAATGTTTGTACATAAATATGTTATAACATTAAATATTGAACGTGTTAATTTATTTATATGGCCTATTTTGGAAAAAATTTAAAAATAATGGGATTCCGACATTGATGCGTCATCTATAGAGTGGCGCTTGAGGTTTGAGTTCGAAAAATGAACACGAGAAATTTTATAGCGTGGATTTGCACTCTTAACCGTGTTCAAAAAAGGAGGTTATCGATTCGATCCCATGTATTTTTTATGTATGTACATCGATTACTTCTCGATGGTTCGACCAATCTGGATAATATTTTAAGGGAATATTCAGGATATTATTGGAGTGGTCCTGTAACAAGAATATTGAGTGGGCAAATGACGCCATTACCATTCTGTCAGGAAGAAAAATAACGTAAGTAACCATTGTAAATTGTATAATAAAACATGTTATTATACGATGTTGTTACATAAGAAACAGTGAACTCAGTGGCTGTTTGTTTAACTTGACTTTTACAATAAAAATCGAATAAGTAGAACTAAAACGATGAAATACAAATTTGCATAAAAAATAAAACCGACTTCAATAAAAATGCACTACAAAGTGAAAAATATTATTTCTATTTGGAAGTCGGCGCCAAACTAATAAATCAGGAAGGCGTTATACTCGTGGAATTAGATATTAAAACACTCAGAACATATAAAATATTTTTGTTATTAGGTAATTAACATTAAGTTTGGCTCCGACTTTACAGAGTAAAATTTTTTAGGTGAAATAAAACCTAACTTTTCAGTGAACTGAACTGAAGTCGGTTGTATTTTTTTAAAATCTTTTTTATGGTTGTTGAGAGATATCTTTGATATAGACGTAGATAACTCTACAGTCATAACTGAAATTGAATCTCAACTATACAAGTACGTAGGCGTAGCCCAAAAACACAAAATAGGTCGTACCACGGTTAAGGGGCAATTAACAGTCAGATACAGACCTAGTTTCATTGGACCGAACAGTTAGAGAGAGTGAAAGCGTGCCTTGAAAGAATAACATTACCGAGTTCTCAAGGAGGTGGGGTTATTTAAGATATCAAGGACCTTTGCTCTAAGACAGTTTTTTATAGAAATGAGCATAGCTCCATCCACACTTATGTCTTTGCTGCGGATAACAATCACACTCTGTTGTATCTCAGGGATGGAAACTACAACGCACAGACCTTTATCACCACGAAAAAGTAGAAAAATGAGAACTGGTCTGAAAAAGAATACCACGGAAGGTTCTGGCATGGCCTACAAGAGGAGTCCAACCTTGGCTTAGACGAGCTACATTGAAAGAAGCGACCCAGTAGAGAAGATCATACATAAGCACCTTAGAGCAATCTTACTCCAAATATGAGCCAGATCGTGTTGAAGAAAACAATAATTTCAGGTTGTATTGGGACAAGACAAATAGGGGTAAGGGAATTCAGCTTACATTTTAATATTCACAAAAATATGCAGAAAGCAGCGCTGATCCAGACTATATCCATCGTTAGGTGTTTTATCGGCAAAAGAAAATACTTGTCTAATCTTGGTACAATTTAATGTGTTCCCGACTTACCTTAATAACATATATTACCCGAAAAATGGCAAATTAAAGATAACAATAATGATAATAATACAACTTACTTCAAACAATAGGGGTATAAAGACAAGCCGATAGCTTATATGATACTATGACCGGTGGATGTATAGTGGGCTAACAATCCACTATAACGACTAAGTCGCATTGTTCCTTAACGCAATGTGCAGCAAATTCGTGAACACCCATTCGGATATGAGGGCAGGCAAAATGGAGAGCACTCAATCGGATGTCTGACGACGACGAACCTGGAGAATGACAACGACTTTTCCAGTCAAGGGATGGACTTAGAGATGATCTGTGGATCCATACGAGAGTGGTAAGCTCACCGGAAGAAGCTACATACCGCCGATGCACCAAATCTGGTGTAAAGACTACCCACATTTAACTCACCTTACAAAGTAGCAAGCAGCTAGCAGCCTATGTGGCCTACCTTCGAGGATCTGGATATCTGAAGACACCAAGTGAGAAACAATTTTTTCCACCAGCAGTGCGCCGCCTGCTGGTAAAATGAAAAACAGGACATATTGCCTGCAGAAAAACAACTGAAAACAGAAGTGAAACCAATTGCAGCAGAACAACGGTAGGAAATTCGGGTTATTCCTAAGAGCGTCAACGATGATAAGGCGACTGAAATAAATGTGGCCATTAACATCAAGTGACAAAACAAGACAATACCTTTTTACAGTTCGCAGATCTCAATGCAAGTACCAAAGGTGTAGATTTAACAGCAACTCGGCTAGTGCCAAGAGCCAGAGAAGACGTCATGCTTATTTCTCTGGGTAAAAGCGCAGAAATTAGAAAATATCAAAAAAAATCGTTTAGCAAAGCAAAAGACATCTCGTACAAAATGTGTGATGGTCTTTATAAAATCGAGAAAAAGATCTTTTATAAACAAAATTAGGAGAATTGCCTATAATTTACGTTATGTTCATTATTCCCTAATTAGAATTATGTTGGCACCTACTAAACAGCGCTAATTGGATCGTATACAATCACTGGAGCTTGTACAAGACACTAAAGAAAAAGTCAAGAGGCATAAATGATATTTATATATTCCTGCCCCAACTTCTTCTCGATGATCCTCAGCCTGTAATAGAACATCCAACAAAAAATTGGAAGAAAATCTAAGATTTAGTGCCGCCTCCTAAGGAACTTCCTTTTCCTTAAAAACTCCCGACCTTTTTTAGAAAATGTATGAAAATTGCGAAAACCCGCCGGTAATTCAAAAAGAAGTGAACAAGGCTCACAGAGGAACGAAGAATAATTCCGCCCCACACAAAATTACATTATTAACTTTTAATGGAAAAATGTTCCTAGCACTCATAGTTATCTTACACGAATATTCAACAACTGGCCTAACTTCGTCCATCCTATTCTTGGGAGGGTAACTAAAGGGAGAACAACTTTGATACCAAAAAAGCAAACTTAAAGAACCTAAAAACTATCGATTAATCAGATGCCTTAACACCTATTATAAGATTTCTATGCGAATTCTATATTCATGAATACTGAATCTGGTCTAAACCAATTCTGAAGTATATCACTGGGGAAGGAAGGAAAACTTATTCGTGTATAGATGTATTACTCAAGATTCGATCCACTATAATAATTTCGGTGTCTTGGTGTGCCGCCCTCGAGTAAATCGTACTATCAAGGTCACACATCAATTTTATATAGATGATTTTAGGCTCTAAGAGTCACATTAAAATGACCGGCATGTACAAGAGCCTCTGAAAATAGGGCAATAGAGTACACTCGAAATATTGGAATAGAGTTTAGTTCAGTTAAGCGCATAGTTCTCCAAAAGGGCTGGAGGTAATACTGAATAGGAATGCCTCTGCGATGGAAGCTTCTTTGCTATTTGGAACCAGACAGTCTAATAAATACTTAGGTGTCGATCAACACAGTATGCATGAGAAAAAAGAGGCGTAGGAGGCTTTAAGAAGCAAAGATAATCATCGATTGCACAAAATATGGAAATCAGAACTCTCCTGGAAAATAAAATAGATACTAGGAATATGAACAAGTAGAAAAGGGATTTTTTTGCGTTCACCCCTAAACCACAATAAAATTTGGTCAAATAGACACGTGTTTCTGAGTTAAAGTCTTCCCCAGTACAGTCAACTAGTTGAGAGACGAGTAGAACTAGCCTCAAAATGTATACACAAGACTACACCAGAGGGAGCAAAACCGACACTTGTGGTTACCAAGAAAATATCCGAAATCTTCGCCAGACTTGACACTCTATTAATGGTAACCACAAATGTCGTTTTTCTGCTGCTGGTGACCCCGGTATGGATTTATGTATTAATTTTGGCCCTAGTTATACTCGTCTCTCAACTACTTGACCGTAATGATGAAGACCTTAGGTCAAAAATACGTGTCTATAGTTAGCCAAATTTCATTGTGTACTAGTAAAAATCCTTTTTCTGCTTTATAATAGTTCTTGCCGCGTTAATATTTCCCACACATATATATTTATATATATATATATATATATATATATATATATATATATATATATATATATATATATATATATATATATATATATATATATATATATATATATATATATATATATATATATATATATATATATATTTCGATTCTTTGACCTTTTCCGTAATAGATATATTTCTTAGTTTTATTTTTCTTGGTTTACGGTCAGTGGTTTACTGGAAAATAATTAAAAAATTACTTCCTTTTTTTTAAAACATACATATATTATAGTCTGATGACGTTTCAACCAGTTTTGGTCTTTTTCAAATCTAAAATTATATGAAAAATTGTTGGCACGACAATAATAAAATACGTCAAAAAACAATCATCTTACCCTAGAACGTAATGACAACAGTATACAACACATAACGAAGCAACAGCTATGACGATCACATGTATTAAAATTTTATTTCCTCGATTAAGAAAATGTTAACAGGACACAACATTTTGCACCTTGATATCAAGGACTAACACAACGAACTGTGGAGTATCAATTATTGCAATATAGAAGTATATATTTTGCTAAGATTGTTTACATCTTTTTTGTCATTCACACAGTTTTTGTTTTTGTGTATTAAAGCCATTTCGTAAAATTCCCTTTTTTTTAAATGACACTCGGTTTTTGAAGATTTTGTTTTCAGAGTAATTAAAACTGTGGTTTTTCGACTTTTCATGGTTGGTTAATGCCGTTGTGTTTTTTAGAATTGCTAAAAGACAAAAAAACATATAAAGAAATTAAATTAGATCCTACCAACCAATACCAGAAAAAAAAATAATGAATTAATTGAATCTTGGGAAAATAAAATTTATATATCCCCAGAAACTGCTAAACGCCTAAAAATTAGAAATGCCCTATCACCTAAAATATACCGATTACCGAAACTTCACAAGAAAAATATCCCCTTACGTCCAATTGTATCATGTGTACAGTCGCCTTATACACCACTTTCAAAATTCTTAAAAGATATCTTTAAAAACGTTATACACAAAAACAACTATTATATTAAAGACTTCTTTCATTTTAAAGAAAAATTAAAAAATATTAAAATTCCCAAAAACTACCTCCTTATTTCTCTTGATGTTTATATCCTTATATACCAATGTTCCCATCTCGTTAGCAACTAAAATAATAAAAAAAAATGGTCTGAAATAAATAAATTCACTGACATACCACAAGATGAATTTATAAAAGCCATCGAATTAACACTGAATTCCACATATTTTCTGTACGAAAAACAATTATATAAACAAATAGAGGGTTGCGCTATGGGATCGTCAATTTCGAGTGTAGTTGCGCAGATCGTGATGGAGGATCTAGAAGAGGATGTGTTAAGCAGAGTAGGATTCGAAACTCCATTCTTTTTTCGTTACGTCGACGATTGTATCACTGCTATTCCATCAGACCAATCTAAACAATATCCTAAAATATTTTAACCAATATCACCAAAGTTTACAATTTACAATTGAAATAGAACAAAAAAACCAAATTAATTTTCTCGACCTAACACTACACCATATAGGAGAAAATATAAAAACAGAATGGTATACGAAGCCGACATGGTCTTCTAGATACATAAATTTCAAGTCTAATCACCCAACATCGCAAAAAAGGTCTGTAATAATAGGATTGGCGGACAGGGCAATTCAGCTTTCTGATGCTGAATACAGAGAAAATGCTATTAAAAAGGCAAAAGAAGCATTGATTTTAAACCAATATCCATTAGAATTAATTAATAAAATATTTAAAAGCAGAATTCATAAGCATTATAACTCTTTAATTTGCACTAAAAAACCTACTTCAGCACGTACAAAGTACATTTCCCTCCCCTTTATAAATGGATTATCCCAACAATTTCAAACATTTTTTAAAAAATATAACATCCAAATTTGTCATAAAACCGTTAATCTACTATCGAATAATTTTAGTAAACTAAAGGCGAAGACTCCAAAAAACAAAAGGAGCAATGTAGTTTATGAAATTCCTTGTTGCAATTGTGAAGGGGTTTACATCGGCCAAACAAGTCAATATTTGGAAAACCGTATAAAAAGCCATAAATACGACAAAAAAAACCCAACGGCATTAACCAACCATGAAAAGTCGAAAAACCACAGTTTTAATTACTCTGAAACCAAAATCTTAAAAACCGAGTGTCAATTAAAAAAAAGGGAATTTTACGAAATGGCTTTAATACACAAAAACAAAAACTGTGTGAATGACAAAAAAGATGTAAACAATCTTAGCAAAATATATACGTCTATATTGCAATAATTGATACTCCACAGTTCGTTGTGTTAGTCCTTGATATCAAGGTGCAAAATGTTGTGTCCTGTTAACATTTTCTTAATCGAGAAAATAAAATTTTAATACATGTGATCGTCATAGCTGTTGCTTCGTTATGTGTTGTATACTGTTGTCATTACGTTCTAGGGTAAGATGATTGTTTTTTAACGTATTTTATTATTGTCGTGCTAACAATTTTTCATATAATTTTAGATTTGAAAAAGACCAAAACTGGTTGAAACGTCATCAGACTACAATATATGTATGTTTTTAAAAAAAAAGAAGTAATTTTTTAATTATTTTCAAGTAAACCACTGACCGTAAACCAAGAAAAATTAAACTAATATATATATATATATATATATATATATATATATATATTTTATTGACAATCCACCTATTTTCAAAGATCCACATAGAAGCAGAATATCGTGTAAAAACGTTAACATTAGTAATCCACCTATCCTTCAAAACTCCACGTTGGGAAGGTATAATTATTGATATTTTCTTTCGAAAAATCCTAAAGTCAAGAATAGTTTGAAATGTCTTCTTTAATAAATCACTATTTGGTTTTTAGTGAATAAACGATTACGGAAGCCATTAGCGCTTCCAGAACTTTGGTTTGAGGAGGGTAGTGGTTGGTTGGGAAGGGAGATGAGGGCGAAAATTTACCAATTACATTAAACTGATTTTATTCCATATCATTTTTTTCTGTTGAAACAAGCGTTAGGAAAAAATGCACTATAAAATGGAAAATCTTTATATTGATAAAATACATATGGTAGCAAAACACATGTTTTAAAAAACAAAACAACAAAAAACAGAGGGAGAAAATGAGGCTTCCTCTAAAAGAATTATGCTAACAACTTTACCTATAATATCTAGTTAATTAGGCATATATCACAAAACGAAAACATTCTTAGTTTTATTAAAATATACATATATTGCAACAGAAAACGTAATATTCTAAAATAATAACGTAAAGAAAAACACAAAGAGCATAAAGATCCTAGGTAAACTAAATAATTCATAAAATGAAAATATAAACTCATACTTTAAAATATTAATAAAACAAATATTTACCTAAATTAAAAAATCGTGTTTCCTACGTTTTTTATTATCAAATCTATCTATTATTTTCTATACTTTCTTGACCCATTGTGGGACTTAACCAGGTTTTTAAGCATTTTGCAGTGTTTTCATATAGTTTTATAACATTAAATGTTTCCTTTAGAACATGTTTGTGGTATACAGTGTTACCATGAGTTACTAAGTCCCCATCCATTCCATATAATTTTGAATATTTTTGCAATGGTGCCCTAACAAGTTTTCCTAATTTGTTTGCTTTATTTATACCACTAAAAACTGTATTTTCATAAGACGAAATACTTTTAAATAAATATACGTAAGGAACAACATCAAGGGAATTAGAACATCCACTAAGAGTTCCGTTTGGGTTTTGAGAGCGACCAGCGCTTTCTAATATCATACATACTTTGCCGTCTAATTGTTTTTCTTCTGACTTTTGTTCGGCATCTGAACCACCTTTCTCCGATTTCATTTTATTACCCGTTGTTGTGATTTTTAAATTTTCTGTTTCTAAAGATGAAGAAGTTTGTTTATTTTTTTTAGTAACAAAAAAGTCAAGTATATTCTGTGATCTTGGTGTGTAAAGTTGTCCCTCACAACGTACTGAACAAACTGAACTACCTTTATTTATTACCGGCTAAGAACCAATATACCAACGGCACTAACGCCCCATATGGGTTTAGGAATGAATTTACGCATTGATCACAGATATTGGATACTAACACTTTATTCATTACCTAGTGGGAACCAATTTATTAAAATCCGTGTATGCAAAGTTTAAACAAAGGTTAGGAAATTAAAGAATTGTTATTTAGCCGCACCTAACCCTATTTTTAAAATTTGGAGGAAACTAAAGTAATGATAGGATATTTGGAAATAAAATAATAACTACTAATACTTTCAAAATTACGACAATGTGTCTAATACATAGTACATATCTTGTAAAAATTAAATGAACCTTGCAATTATAAATTTATAATTTATACGTATGTACTGCAAAAATCACAATGGCGCCTTACGTGTGCGAGACGTTGTCGCCACATCAGTCGAATATAATTCATATATCGAAAAATTGTCACAATAATATCTACCAAGTTTTTCGTTTAATAATTTATTGTTAAACATATTTTCAATATTTTCTATATTAGGTATTGAGTGTCTGGGGGGGGGGTAATTACCTCCTCTACCCCCCTTGGAAGCGCCCTTGAAGAAAGCTTTCTTAGAACAATAAGTCATTTCTATTAAAAGTTAGTTATGTATCACAGGAAATAGATAAACAAAGTTTTTTTACTACCCTTTCGAATTTCATGATATAACCAACGAGATGCCTCGTGTTCACGATCATATTGCTATAATATCTTCAAAGTTTTAAAATATCAATTTTATTACGCTAGTTTAACATCCACACAACCGATCTTCGTGTACAAAACACATGCCTTTATGTTTATAGACAAATTACATCGTGAACTTCTCGTTCACGAGATGGGGGAAAATAAAACACTTTTAAAACTGCTAACAAATGGCGTTCAAGTTTAAGTTTTAGCTTTTAGCAGGGATTATATTTCTTCACGGCTGACTTCTGAAAAGTGAATTTTACGATTTCAAAAACGTTAAATACGGCAGCTTTAACATCGTATCTTGTAGATTGTATTGCTGGTACAGTGGTGAACGTATTTTAATATAAAATTATCGTAAAAAATATTAGTTTTGTCCATAATATTATTTATGTATTAGTATATTATTTACAGAGCAGGAATTGCAGTTATTTTTCTATATACTAAACATTATGTTTTTTCTACGGTTTAAAAACCATTCCCGATGATGATTGACATATTATCAGGAGTCCTAGAATGTTCCTCTTCTACGAGATGCACATACTTTTCTAAAATCAGTATTGGCTAAATGCTCTGTACAGAAAAGCTGTTCTTAATCTATTTCCAGACGATAAAATTACAAGCATAAAATTAAATCTTGAAATAGGAAGGTAATTTTGTAAATTTGCAGATGTAAGTTTAAAGCAGTCCTTATTTTTTGATCACTTTTATTAATTTCTTGTTTTTACTGCCTTTGAAAATGAATTTTGCTACCTGTAGAAAGGCCCAATAAACCACCTATTTTAGGAACGTTGCCGTTGTTGCTACCGGGGAGGAGGTCATATTAAAAATAAAAGTGGTATTCTCATAAAAATCTATTTTAATTTTTAATCATTTCATCAAAGTCTAAATTTCTGTAAAATATAATTGCCAATGTGGTACATAAAAATGAATATTACACAAAAGATTTATGGTGTTTCAAAAACAAAATAGATAACATGAACATTACAAATAATTATATTTTAATATCACTGGATGTCGAATCTCTTTATACTAACATACCAATAAATGTTGTGATAAAAAAAAATGATAAACATACAAAAATACATCGATATCCCATTACATGATTTTTGCATCAAGCGTCATTGCTCAATTAGTACTGGAAGACCTAGAATGTAATATAATACCAACTTTAGATTTTGACTTATCTTATAGATACCGCGATGATTGCCTAACCTCTAAAGCAAAAGACAAATAAGACTATATTCTCGAAAAATTTAATAGCTATCACGAAAAATTAAAATTCACACTTGAGCCTGAAAAGAATAGCAATATAGCATCATATTTCCCAAAAAAATCAGAACAAAAATAGAACTGAAGCTATCAAAAATGCGAAACAAGCTCTCGCACAAAATTCTTATCCAAAAAAATTAGTCGACTCAATATTTAAACTTCGTATCGTCATTATTTTATATTTCAGGATTGTCAAATAATTTTCAAAAGTTTTTTAAAAAATACGATTTTAAGGTTTGCTACAAAGGTTACAATTTGCTCATTAACAACTAAAGCAAACTAAAAGGTCTAGACTGTCGTTCTGTTTTTATAGGCTAGACAAGTCAGTATCTCCCAAATAGGATAAACGGCTACAAATATGACCGAAAAACACGACTGCCCTTAAAAAGCACGAAGAAAATTTTGTCTTTTGAATGGATATGTTCTAATGACAGTACCAATTTTTTTAAATATTTTGTCGTTGGTGAGTTTTTTAAAAAATATATAATTCTAACCCTTTATAACTGGACGAATTCTTTGTTTTCATGAGAGCTTATTTTTGCAGTTGAAAAAGATTGCGAAAGTAATCGAAACGTCCTGCTGTAGTTTGGACCACATTCACAAGAACCCTCAGTCTTTAAAAAATATTTTGCAAAATGATTCAAGCATCAAAAAAAATATTTATTTATTTATTCACCCAATAAAGTTACAATACAATTATTTCAATAAAGACAAAAATCAACAGATGCAAGCTATTAAATACACTATCATGAAAATAAAAAATAAACTATAACGTAAATTTTACAGTACAAACCACATATTTTGCAGGAATCAATATAACTATTGGAAACAATATAGAACTTGGTATATATACACATAGATATAATAACACAATAATTCTGGTCACATAAATAATATTTGGTTTTATCCAGATTATCATATTGTCTCTTTTAATCTGTTTTGAAATATAATATATATATATATATATATATATATATATATATATATATATATATATATATATATATATATATATATATAATGACGTGTTTTCATTCCGGGTGTACAACCGTTCACTACTGTCGTTCTGAAAAGAACAGTTTTGCTGACATTTCGCCAAAATCACATTTGGCATTTTCGAAGCCTTTCTTCTCGCGTCCGAATATTTATATATATAAAATTATAAAGACTGAAGTGTTAGCGAGTACGAGCTTCCTTTTCATTCCTTCCCATTATTTATGTTTTTCGGATGTTACTATTGTTGTTGCGCTAATCCCGCTTGCTCTTTTGTGATTTTAGATTTGTCGATTATTATCTTCCGTACTGTAGTTTTAAAGATTCGTCCCTTTTATTTAAATCTCCTTGTTTTTCTATTTCTATGGCTTCTCGGATTCTTTTGGTCTTATAATGCTCTATATTGGAAATCTCCCTACACCCATCGAAATTTATTTTCTGGCTGGTTCTTGATGTTGTAGGAATAGGGAGGTTGTTTGTTTCTGATGCTAAGTTTATGCTCTTTTACTCTTGCTGATATTCGCCCGTTAGTTTGTCCCACATACAGCTTTTCACAGTCCTGGCATGGAATGCTGTATACTCCTTGGTTTTCCAATTTGAATTTATCTTTTATATGTATATATATATATATATATATATATATATATATATATATATATATATATATATATGTGTTTTCATTCCGGGTGTACATCCGGTTCACTACTGTCATTCTGAAAAGAACCGTTTTGCTGACGTTTCGCTAAAATCATATTCGTCATTTTCGAAGCTCTCTTTCTCGCGTCCGAATAGAGACCTCTATTATATATTTATATATGTATATATATATATATATATATATATATATATATATATATATATATATATATATATATATATATATATATATATATATATATATATATATATATATATATATATATATATATATATATATATATATATATATATATATATATATATATATATATATATATATATATATATATATATATATATATATATATATATATATATATATATATATATATATATATATATATATATATATATATATATATATATATATATATATATAAATGGATCGAATCCCTTTCCCAGCTTGATCAAAGTGTCCGGTTGCAGCTTCGCAAAGTGTCTTCAAATTTACCCCATTAATATTTTATTTAAATTTAATATATATATGTATATATATATATATATATATATATATATATACATAAATATATATATATATATATATATATATATATATATATATATATATATATATATATATATATATATATATATATATATATATATATATATATATATATATATATATATATATATATATATATATATATATATATATATATATATATATATATATATATATATATATATATATATATATATATATATATATATATATATATATATATATATATATATATATATATATATATATATATATATATATATATATATATATATATATATATATATATATATATATATATATATATATATATATATATATATATATATATATATATATATATATATATATATATATATATATATATATATATATATATATATATATATATATATATATATATACATACATATAAAAGATAAAATCAAATTGGAAAACCAAGGAGTATACAGCATTCCATGCCAGGACTGTGAAAAGCTGTACGTGGGACAAACTAACGGGCGAATATCAGCAAGAGTAAAAGAGCATAAACTTAGCATCAGAAACAAACAACCTCCCTATTCCTACAACATCAAGAACCAGCCAGAAAATAAATTTCGATGGGTGTAGGGAGATTTCCAATATAGAGCATTATAAGACCAAAAGAATCCGAGAAGCCATAGAAATAGAAAAACAAGGAGATTTAAATAAAAGGGACGAATCTTTAAAACTACAGTACGGAAGATAATAATCGACAAATCTAAAATCACAAAAGAGCAAGCGGGATTAGCGCAACAACAATAGTAACATCCGAAAAACATAAATAATGGGAAGGAATGAAAAGGAAGCTCTTACTCGCTAACACTTCAGTCTTTATAATTTTATATATATAAATATTCGGACGCGAGAAGAAAGGCTTCGAAAATGCCAAATGTGATTTTGGCGAAATGTCAGCAAAACTGTTCTTTTCAGAACGACAGTAGTGAACGGTTGTACACCCGGAATGAAAACACGTCATTTATATATATATATATATATATATATATATATATATATATATATATATATATTATATTTCAAAACAGATTAAAAGAGACAATATGATAATCTGGATAAAACCAAATATTATTTATGTGACCAGAATTATTGTGTTATTATATCTATGTGTATATATACCAAGTTCTATATTGTTTCCAATAGTTATATTGATTCCTGCAAAATATGTGGTTTGTACTGTAAAATTTACGTTATAGTTTATTTTTTATTTTTATGATAGTGTATTTAATAGCTTGCATCTGTTGATTTTTGTCTTTATTGAAATAATTGTATTGTAACTTTATTGGGTGAATAAATAAATAAATATTTTTTTTGATTTTTTTGATGAGGGTTCTTGTGAATGTGGTCCAAACTACAGTTTTTGATGACTACTGAATATTTAATTTTTGTTTGTTTGTATTAGCAGGACGTTTCGATTACTTTCGCAATCTTTTTCAACTGCAAAAATAAGCTCTCATGAAAACAAAGAATTCGTCCAGTTATAAAGGGTTAGAATTATATATTTTTTAAAAAACTCACCAACGACAAAATATTTAAAAAAATTGGTACTGTCATTAAAACATATCCAATCAAAAGACAAAATTTTCTTCGTGCTTTTTAAGGGCAGTCGTGTTTTTCGGTCATATTTGTAGCCGTTTATCCTATTTGGGAGATACTGACTTGTCTAGTCTATAAAAACAGAACGACAGTCTAGACCTTTTAGTTTGCTTTAGTTGTTAATGAGCAAATTGTAACCTTTGTAGCAAACCTTAAAATCGTATTTTTTAAAAAACTTTTGAAAATTATTTGACAATCCTGAAATATAAAATAATGACGATACAAAGTTTAAATATTGAGTCGACTAATTTTTTTGGATAAGAATTTTGTGCGAGAGTTTGTTTCGCATTTTTGATAGCTTCAGTTCTATTTTTGTTCTGATTTTTTTGGGAAATATGATGCTATATTGCTATTCTTTTCAGGCTCAAGTGTGAATTTTAATTTTTCGTGATAGCTATTAAATTTTTCGAGAATATAGTCTTATTTGTCTTTTGCTTTAGAGGTTAGGCAATCATCGCGGTATCTATAAAAGAAAGATAAGTCAAAATCTAAAGTTGGTATTATATTACATTCTAGGTCTTCCAGTACTAATTGAGCAATGACGCTTGATGCAAAAAATCATGTAATGGGATATCGATTTATTTTTGTATGTTTATCATTTTTTTTTTATCACAACATTTATTGGTATGTTAGTATAAAGAGATTCGACATCCAGTGATATTAAAATATAATTATTTGTAATGTTCATGTTATCTATTTTGTTTTTGAAACACCATAAATCCTTTGTGTAATATTCATTTTTATGTACCACATTGGCAATTATATTTTACAGAAATTTAGACTTTGATGAAATGATTAAAAATTAAAATAGATTTTTATGAGAATACCACTTTTATTTTTAATATGACCTCCTCCCCGGTAGCAACAACGGCAACGTTCCTAAAATAGTGGTTTATTGGGCCTTTCTACAGGTAGCAAAATTCATTTTCAAAGGCAGTAAAAACAAGAAATCAATAAAAGTGATCAAAAACTAAGGACTGCTTTAAACTTATATCTGGAAATTTACAAAATTACCCTCCTATTTCAAGATTTAATTTTATTTTAAATGTATATATATATATATATATATATATATATATATATATATATATATATATATATATATATATATATATATATATATATATATATATATATATATATATATATATATATATATATATATATATATATATATATATATATATATATATATATATATATAAACATATATATATATATATATATATATATATATATATATATATATATTGAATCGTTAATTTAGCTCATAATAACTAATTACCAAATATACAATTTTGAAGTAAAAAAGACAAATATATGCATATGTAACTAATGTTCCACTAGTAGAGTAAGTTAAATGACTTAAAACTACATAAAATGAATTAAATCAAGATACAGTCAAAAAGAAAACACTTAACACAAGAACAATAATTATAATAATAAATCTAATCATTCCACTAGTAATAGTGAAGTCAATTAAAAATAAATGAAAATCCATTAAGTTAAACTAAATAAACTACACACAACTAGGTTAATTTTAAAAGTCAGAAAAAAAAGCATTTAAGACAGAAACAAAAAATATAAAATAAATTCCAAACTAACAATAAATGCCATTCAGGGCATAACACCTAAATTACATTTCTCCAAAGTATATGCCTTGAGCTGTTTCTTAAAACAATAAACAGATTAACAATGTTTTATGAAATCTGGTAGCTTATTGAACATATCAAATCCCTTTAAGAAAATAGAGTTTTGACTAATTCTTTTATTTCTAGGCGCAATAAAGAAGTTATTTTGCTGCCTAGTGTTATAGCTATGCACGTCATTATATATATATTATATAACCTTATTGCACAGATAAGGAGGCGCACAACCAATCTTAATTTTAAAAATTAGGGTTAACACGTTTAAAGTTATGTATTCAGACACTGGTAACCACTGTAATAAATTATTCTCATGGCTCTGTTTTGTAATTTTTGTAAAACACTAATTTCATTTTTGTTTAGTAAATACAGAATACTTGTGCAGAAGTTAAAGTGTGGAAGAACCATTGTATTGTATACAGTGAGTTTTGCCCAAAATGATAAATACGAAGCACACCTTGATAAATTATATATTAATATTAATATTATAGCTAATTCTAGATATTATAGACTTGGCATGTTCTTTAAAGCTTAACTGTTCATCAACAATTATTCCTAAATATTTTATTTTTTTAACATGTTCTATAGAACAATTACCAAACTGTATGACATGTTTATTTTCTATGATTTTTTTTCTAACAGTTTCAGTTCCTAAAATCATAAATTTTGTTTTTGTGATATTAACTTTAAGTAAGTTCAAGGCTACAATACAAAACAGAACTTTACAATATTGCACCAGCTCTCTAAATTAAGCTTTAACGTTTTTTTAATATTGAAAATTATATACAATATCTATATAAAGATATCAAGGAAGAGAGATGAAAGATTTTAACATTTCTGGTTGACTGAAAATGTCTTTTTTTGAATTATTACTTTAATTTTCTATTTTCTGTGCTTACATTTTACTTAACTACTTAATTTAATTACTAATTCTATGTTTTATTTGTGGTAAACTATGCTTGTTAAAATATTAGCATTCTACATTTAGGTTCAAATTAGTTTATGAAAATTAATTTAAATTTAATTAATACTCTAGGACTTGCGTGCAAGGTGAGTTTTTTACTACATCTAGCTTCTATGTGAAACATTCCAATTTTTTTTTTTTTTTTAAATTTTTGTGTTATATAGGACTACATATTGGTATATTTACATAAAAATATAATTATTCTACACGTTTACGTTTTAGATTGATCGCATCTAATAAAGACGACCGAATGTATTATCAGTGGAATTTCTTTCTGTGGTTTTTTATAAACTAGGTGAATAAACAAAAATCTATACAAAGATCTGACAGAGTAAGCATATTTAACAAGTAATAGTATCTCTTTCTGGCGCTAAATTTGAACTTGTGTTCTTTATTATAATTACGTTATAAACCAGAGTTAACTAATTTTGGATGGCTAACTAATAAGGTGTAATTGGTTGACTGTTAAAACAATCACAGAATTCTCCCAATCTGTAGTTATTGTTTATAGAAAAACAAAAAAGGGTGCATATTTTTTGGATTATTTTTACTCAAATTGTGAATTAGTATCTGACTGTTTTAAAGTCATTAAAAGTTGTGAGTAAATAACACTAAGATTATTAATGTCTTTTTTCTTATTTAGACATTCATTGTCTAGGAAAATCTCCACCATTTCTAAAAATTTTCTTTTGTTCGAATTTTTTTCTGTGTTTAGAACCTTGCAATTTTGAAAATCTATGACATGATTTGTGTTGGTTGTGTGTTCTGCAAGTGTGCAAGAATTTTTTTGTAATCTGCAGTCACTTTTGTGTCTAGTTATTCTTTGTTGTAAAATAGTGGAGGTTTGCCCTATGTATTTTTTATTACAATCATTACATGTAAGCGAGTAAACAACATTTGATTTTTTAGTTGGTTCATCTCGATCTTTTAGCCTGGAGAAAGTGTTGCCTATTTTTAATATTTGTTTGCCACATATTTTGATGTTAACATTTTCAGAAAGAATTTTTTCTAGTTTATGGCTCAATTCCTGGCAATAAGGTAGAGAGAAATAGTAAATCTGTTGATTATTAGGTACAAGGGCACTGATATTAGTAGGACGGATTATTATTTAAAGAAACATTGATCCTTGGAGAAAGTACTACAGTTGCAATGTTATTATTATTATTATTATTTATTGTTGTATTAATAGAGTTATGTAAAAATTTATTAAGAAACCATTTAGGGTAGGAATTGTTTATCAATATATTATAGAGTTTTTTTAGATTTTCTCTTGTATAGTCTGGATGGCTTATTTTTTGTATTCTATTGCGTAACGCTAATACCAAATTAACTTTCATTTTTTGTGTATGATATGAATGAAAATTAATATATCTACCTAAGTATGTGGGTTTTGTATACCAGTCGACTTTACGTCAACGACAACGTTATTTTCAGTTCTAATCAATTTTGTGTCCAAGAAGGGGACACTTTTATCTTTTTCTTGTTCCAGAGTAAACTGAATATTGTTATTGTAGCTATTGAAGACGGTTAGTATTTCTTCTACGCCACTGGACGGTATGGACGTCACAATGTCGTCCACAAACTTTTTGATAAAGGGTAGTTGGTAGCTTAATTTTGGTATACATTCATTAAGTAAGTCATCCATTATATACTGAGAGGCTATAGGAGATATTGTCGCTCCCATTGGTGTGCCTAAGATTTGCTTATGGTAAGTGTCATTAAATTTGCAGTAGGTTGTATCAAAAATAAAGTGTACTATCTCCAGAAACTTTATTTGAGTTAAATTAGTATGTTCTGAAATTTGTAGCCAATGTTTAATTATACTGTTTTTAATTAGAGAATAAGGTATATTGCTGAAAAGTGACACTACATCCAGACTAATAATTACAAAATTAGGTGGTAATTGTTTGTTATTTATAAATGTAGAACACGTAAAACTATCCTGAGTAAAATAATTATTATTGCTATCATAGGCTTTTGTTAATATTTCTGTAATGAACTCTGACAACTTACTATTTGGGGCATCAATTGGTGAAATTATCGGCCTTACTGGTATATTAGGTTTGTGTATTTTTGGTAACCCATAAAATTTTGGTGAAGTTTGATTGTAAATAGTAAGTTGTCTAGCATGTTCAGTAGTAATTTTATTAGTATTTTTTAAAGAAGAAACAATTTTATTCGCCTTTTGTTGATAAGTGGACGTAGGATCTCTGTTGAGAGGTGTATAATATTTATTATCAGATAAAAGTTCTAGAGATTTAGAAAAATAATCTTCTTTTTTTTATAATTACAGCTATGTTACCTTTGTCTGCTCTAGTTATTATTAGTTTTAAAAAATAAAAATCTTAGGTAATGATTTTGACTAGGTTTTTGAATAAAATTAGTTTTAACATTAGTTACTTTAGCCCTAATTAAATTTTGTTTGCATTGTGGATAAAAAGATATAATGTTTTCTATGTCTGCTAATAATGTTTTAATATCTATGTCCTCTGAATTAGGTTTTATACTAAATTTCTGACCCAAAGCCAAAAATTGTTTAATATTTTGCGGAATATCGCATCCAAAAAGATCCTTTATCCAATTTTCTTTGATGTTAGAAATTTATTATTTTCAAAGTTTTTTAATTTTGACAGTTTTTTGATATGATATTTTTTAAAAACTAAAAAACTGCTCTACAATGTGAGATGATAATAATTGATTTAGTTGTCTTGTTAAATGTGTATGGGTTCGTTCTAGATGCGTTAAAGTTTCAAAAGTATTTTTTATTTCAAAATTTAGAACCTTTGTATCCAACCTTACTACAAATTCCAGAGTGCGGTGTTCTAATCGCCCATCTGTAGTTCCTATTATTTGAGGTAGGTTTTTTGTGTTGTTTGTGATATGGGTGGGAATAATTCCTTGTGACCTACATGAAATTAAGTAAATTTTCCTGTTTCTCACCAAAGCCAGTTTGCTATTGATATTTGCCCATTTTTTCAAAAAGCTTTTCAGTCAACCAGAAATGTTAAAATCTTTCATCTCTCTTCCTTAATATCTTTATATAGATATTGTATATAATTTTCAATATTAAAAAAACGTTAAAGCTTAATTTAGAGGGCTGGTGCAATATTGTAAAGTTCTGTTTTGTATTGTAGCCTTGAAAAAGGAAACAATAAATTTCCGAAAGCTCGGTGTATGTAAAAAACGAGTTTTACTTCAGCCCCAGACCGCTACCCCAAGAAAAAAAAATTGAAACTTTTGTATTCAACTAGTTCGGTCGTGACTACCCTCCCACTCACATATATATATATATATATATATATATATATATATATATATATATATATATATATATATATATATATATATATATATATATATATATATATATATATATATATATATATATATATATATATATATATATATATATATATATATATATATATATATATATATATATATATATATATATATATATATATATATATATATATATATATATATATATATATATATATATATATATATATATATATATATATATATATATATATATATATATATATATATATATATATATATATATATATATATATATATATATATATATATATATATATATATATATATATATATATATATATATATATATATATATATATATATATATATATATATATATATATATATATATATATATATATATATATATATATATATATATATATATATATATATATATATGGTTTTTCAACCCCTCGGGGGAATCTGCGACCACTCTAAGACTCAAAAGTTTTTTTTTTAATAATCCTATTTCCATTTTAAATCTCCTTTATAATCCCTATCGAATCTCTTTCCCAGCTTGGTCAAAGTGTCCGGTTGCAGCTTCGCAAAGTGGCTTAACGAACTTGTTCCACTTCGAAAAATTAACCATAGCATTTTTAATCATCGGGATACAAAAAAACCTCTATCAGGCGCCACTGCTAAGTTATTATAGACTCTACAGAAATTTTATTTTTACCAAACGACGCGCCCACTTAGCCTCTATGACTGGCCTACTGGCTCACTTCTTCCCAGACGTATCGTTACCGAGCCAGAGCATGCTGAATTGAATTTAATATATATATATATATATATATATATATATATATATATATATATATTATATATATATATATATATATATATATATATATATATATATATATATATATATATATATATATATATATATATATATATATAGCATAGGCAATATTATTTCTACCAAACGACGCTCCCACTTAGCCTCTACGACTGGCCTACGGGCTCACTTCTTCCCAGACGTATTGTTACCGAGCCAGAGCATGCTGAATTGCAAGAAACGAAATTCTAAAAATGTTCGGTTCAGGAACCGTGGAACTGAGCCTAATAACAAGAGTCTTGCCGACTGTTGCTACCAAGTAGACCATGACAAGTGTTCACAAATGACGATTACTTGTCGAGTACACCAGTTGATTAAGTCCGCTTTTAGAGTTTCACCGATATAACAAAAACAATGATGGCTAGCTTCGACCTTGTAAACTACTTTAATTTTGTACTTTAGGATTTATAATTGTCAAGAATGAGTGATATTGTGAAAAAAACTCAGTTGTCTTTGGAAAAGCTAGCGACTGTCACCGTTGTTTCTTAGCTTCTTGCAAAAATAAGCATTCTATCGACCCCTTATGATGTTATGATATTATCAACGAATGACAAATTTGCAACACCTTAAGCTGACATGCATCCCCAAAGTAAAACATTACTCCCACCTTAATTGTAGAGTACAAATTTTCAATCATCATTGCTGTATTTTTTTTTCAAACTTTGGACGACCTTCAGACTCAATAATAATATTTTCCTAGTTTTGAAGGGGTATATAAATAACTGATCTCTTGCAAATTCTAATCATTTCTTTCGATTTTTTACTTGATATACTATACGCCCCCATAGGCAAATAATTTTTGACCGTTTGTGAGCTAACATTTCTTGAAAATTCTTCCTCGAGTTTTACTTGCAAGTTTTGGTGCGCTTATTGTAGAATTATTCATGTTCCTAAGGCGACCAGAGCGTTTATAGAAACCGACACGAATTTACCGGACGGTTGCCTGTGATTTACCCATAATTTTTTCGATTTTTTTGAACCATTTATTCTTTATTCATTGTTCGATTATCATTTTTGTATCTGAAATTGAAATTTCATAATCAATGTCACTCAAGAATTGTTGACAGATTAATTAAATAATGGTGTAAGGCAGAAGATAATATGATTCATTTATTTTGTTGGGGCCCTTGATTGACATGAAAATGGCTACTTGATAAAGTACTGTCTGAGTTGTTTTTGACTGACTGTAGGTACCCGTTATCCTGTTAAAGGAAAAAAATAAAAGTACTAATGCTACTATTGAATTTCAGGTATATCGAAGGAAGCATATCCTCTGATATCATGTTTGCACTACTAACCTATTTTTGATTTTTATTTAATTAAGTTCATTTGATAAATGCGATATTTGTGAATTTCTGGACACATGTTGTGTTAAACATGTCAAAGCCAAACAATTTAGAGGTGATTTTCATACCTTTCTTTTCGTAACAAAATTGATTTCTTAGTGAATAAAATAAACTCTTTATAATTAATAGGCAATATTGTTTTATCATAGAAAACAACGAGCAAGGTATGTTGTTTAGAACTATTGTATGTCATATCATTAAATTCTAAGTAGGTTATAAATAGCAGTGTATTTTTTGGTTTTTTTTTGTATTTCAACATCGAAAAGCTTTTTTTTACGATTTCACCACATTTCACTTATCGCACATAATTTTTAAAATTACGCGTACCTTCTTCATATATTATCTGCTAACAAACGTTGCCGGAAAATGGCGATACGAAAATATAGAGTAATTAAATCAAAATAAATGTATAAAATCATTGCAGCCACATAAAAAGGTTAAAACATATTTTTAAGTTTATAAAATAACCGCTAGGGGATGCTACAGTAAAAGAATAGTCTAATGCTCTTTTCGTAAATTTTGCCTATTAGAATTTGTTTGTTTAAAATGCAACACGCATTGCGATTCTTAACCGATTATATACATTTTTACTTTTCCATTTTAGCATGTTCTTGATAAGAAGGCGTTATGAGAATATGTTTAAAAACATCTTTTTAATATATTTTTTTTAATTATTGAAGATTATAGGTATTATTTATTAACGTTTGCATTTACCCAATAAATATAGGTTTCCCGGAAAAAAATCTAAATACAAAATTTCTAAGACTAAATGGTAGAATTCTGAAATTGACTTATATTGATTATATACGTCATTGACTAGTGAGGCTAAAAAAACTTTTATTATATATTTAAGAATGAATGGAATTCTACACACAAAAGAAAATAACGATTTTTTGAGTATCATAAATCAAGAGCCTGCAAAAGCAGACGGTTTTCTTAATGCTTAAATTAAAAAAAGCAATACTCGTATTCCCGACTTACTGGAGACAAAGCTCTTTCATTGGTGTTTGAACCGAAGCTATCAAAATTCCAGTTTAAATTCATACGAATATAAGCTTTAAACCTTCATTGCTCCAAATATCCTTCATATGACCAGATCTTAGAGGAAAAGAAAAAGATGTTACCCTGATGGAATAGTTGTGAGTGAATTTCCACCTCAAAATTTCCTTCATCATACATGCCTAAGAATACTTCAAATACAGGGAGATGTCCTAAATATTGAAATCTCATTGAAAATCTGAACGATTTAACTTTAATTTGTAAATGGGGTTTCGATGGTTCTCAGAATAAAATCAAAGTTTTAATATTAGTAATTAAGATTCTAGCATTTTTTACTTCTCTAGTTCCCATCAGACTCAGATTAGAGCAAAATAACAAACCTGATATCATAATCTGGCAAAACTGCAGGCCTTCCTCAACATGGATTTGTCGTCCTAGTAAGGTTCAATTCGTTCAAAGAGACTAAAGAGTCCATAGTGCGAGGAAAAAAAAACATGGATCTTCAGATCAACAACCTTATTCCCTTTAGTTATATCCTGGGTGGTATTGTTATCGAAATAAGTATAAATTATTTTTAACAATGATAGAGGTAAGGTTGGAAATGCTATAACGGACAGCAATTCCACCCAGAAATGTGTTTATGTTTATAACTGGTCCCGAAAACAATACCACTATATAGGTTTTTTCTAAAATTTATTATGTGCCTAGTTATTTCTATAAATGTACGAGGTATATCAAAAAACTAACGTATAAAAAATTAATACCCTGTATCTCGGACATTATCAACATTAGTGCTGAGGTTAAGTTAGTTTACTGACTATTTCAACATGAACATGAAATGTCAACATAATTTCCTGCTAGTGCTATTGATATCTTTTAACATTATAAAAATGTATTCAAATCAAGAAAAGTTGATTCTTTACCAGTGCTATTTGGAAAATAATCGTAGTGCTGCTTTGGCTCTTAGGGCATACCAACGAAAATATCCCGAAAACCGAATCCCAGATCGAAGAATTTTTCAGAAAATTGAAAGAGATCTCGAGGGGCACAGCGTTTTAAAATACGATAAAAGAATAACACCAAGATCTGTTTTAACCGAAGAAGAACAACTAAATATTTCCTTGTATTTTGAAGAGAATTCCGAAAATTCTATTCGTGATTCAGAGCGCGATTTAGGCGTTGCTAAATCTACTATTCATTTTTCGCTTAA
This sequence comes from Kuschelorhynchus macadamiae, assembly GCA_030620095.1. Taxonomy (NCBI): domain Eukaryota; kingdom Metazoa; phylum Arthropoda; class Insecta; order Coleoptera; family Curculionidae; genus Kuschelorhynchus; species Kuschelorhynchus macadamiae. Next base: position 243,847 of record JAUTXW010002212.1, on the reverse strand, counting down.
ACTTAATAAGTACAGGCCATGGAAGTTTGCGAAATTACATCATTTAGAGCCAAATGACTCCGTTACTAGATTAGAATATAGCAATTTAATTATGGATCGTCAATTCCAGGAATCTATATTAAATAAAATATGTTGGACAGATGAAGCAACCTTTAGTACCTGTGGAGTTTTCAACAGAAAAAATAGTCATTTCTGGGCACAAAAGAACCCGAAAAAATTTAAAACTATACAACATCAAGGACGACGAAGCATTAACGTGTGGTGCGGAATCTACAGAGGTACAATTATAGGCCCCGTATTTATTGATCAACATTTAACTGGCCCTAGATATTTACAGTTACTTAGAGACACAATTAAGCCCTTGCTAGACATACGAGGAAATACCAACGAAATAATATATCAAATGGACGGCGCTCCATGCCATAACACGCTAGATGTAAAGAACTTTCTTTCCAACAATTTTATGGAATGGATAGGTCCAAATGGGGATATTCTGTGGCCTCCTAGAAGCCCAGACTTATCTCCATTGGACTATTTCTTATGGGGAACATTAAAGGATAAGGTTTACCAAAACCGCTGCGAAAATATTATATATAAACCAATAACGCTGTTTTTTATTTAGAAATACACAAAAATATGGAAAATTATAAAATAATTAACAAGTATCACATTTTTCGTTTATACCGGCTGAAATACAGGCGATACGCTTACAAAGTATGTTTTGAATTAAATAATTATCTAAAAAAAGCAAAATATACACGGTTTAGATTTTATTGAATAACTGAGTTTCTTGTTATTTTTTTGTTGTTTTTCCAATATCTTAATATTTAAGCAAAAAATAGGTGAACATTAATTAAATTTAAAAAATTAGCCCCCGTATTCGCTAAAAAGGTTAGACCAGATCTAGTTACCATGACATTTAAAACTGTTAGTTCGCCAGTTGCGTTTTGTATATGTCACTGTCATTTGGTAATTGTGACTACAATAATTTATTTGCTCTATCGTTGCATTTGTCATTTTAAACCTATAACTGTTAAGTTAGACATGGTCTAAATTTAAACCTCTTTAGTGAATACGGTTCTAAGGGTTTTATAATTAACGACACTTTTATATTAAGATAATAATCAAGGGTAAATAAAGATTATCGGTACCTAAGTAATAACTCTTAATGCATATATTATAATACACATACAAATTTTTTGAAATTAAACAAATTGAAAACTTTGTCTTAAAAAAATTAGTTGCATGCTGAAGATGATCGTCAATAAGTCTAAAACTATAAGTCGGAGACCCATATTATTATGGGTCGTTGAAATCTTACTTCAATTCTCTATCCGAATTTATTGTAATGTACAGGGTGTTGCATTTAAATTTAAAAAAAAAAAAATTACGATACGCGAAGCATGGCAACATTGCAACTTTTATGAAGTTTTAAAACTCGAGTATAAGACTGTGAGTAGAACGAGGTTTTAATTTTTTAAGGCTTTAACAAAAATTTAAAAAATTATAAAAGTACTTTAGTTCTGTTAATTTGAAAATAGGTAGAAACTGAAGAAAAATGTCAATAAATCCGAAACGTTGCACTATAGGCCCATACTGTTATATATTGGTGAACTCGTCTTTAAGCGCGTTATCATAATCTGCAATAATATATAGGATGTCCCATTTAAAATAAGAAAGTGCATCTCAGCCCAGACCAAACGCAAAACCCTGTATAAATAAGAATATAATAAAATAAAAATTCAAACGAAGCTAAGAAACTTTTGTATATGAACTTGCCTTCTATCTGTTATGGTTCTCGAGATAAGGAGATATACATTCTTATTTTGGACACCCTGTACATTTGCTATATAATATATGGTGTCGTAAGTATAGAAAATTTACCTCATATTTTCTTTTATCCTGCCTACACTAACATAATTTTTATTTCAGTTTTTTTTTGCTATAGGAACTAGCTTAGGCTAAAGTTTATTTATTTTGGTTTCGCAATTTTCCTTTATTAAATATATAAAAAAAACAGCGTGGCGCCCTTTTAGTAGTCTACTCGGATTATGTAATGTATTTTTTTTAAGATTTACTTTTGATTTTAAAGAACACACCAAAATTTAATAATTAAATTCTAATATCTAACATCAAGGTTAATTTAATAAAATTATTTTCCATTTAGCCCCGAACCCATAGTGCTCTCCAGATGAAAAGTTGCCGTTAGCTGAGCGTAAATAAAAAAAACAAGGGGTATGATACGCTATTATATTTATATATATATATATATATATATATATATATATATATATATACATAGTGTTGCAAGTAAAGTCCGCATCATATGAGATTTTTTTTACTAATTGTAAAATTTGAGTAGGCAAAAAGTTTTTCCTTGAAAAATTATGCAAAGTGACAATAAAGAAGTTAGTCACCTGATTTTTCTCACCTGTCAAATTTGACATTTGTATTTTAAAATGGCAAAAAAGTAATTTTTTTATCATAATTATGAAAAATGGTAAAGGAAAAGGTGCCTTTTTTGATTTTATAGCCATATGCCAAATTTCAGCGATATCGGTTGACTTAAAATTTTTCTAATTTTTTGAACTTGAAGCTTTTTGCCTTTCCTGAATGTAAATTAACATGAATTAAACCATTTATTTTTGATCAATTCATTGCCTAAATGCATTTTATAAAGTAATTTTTTAATTTAAACGCCATTTTGTTGACAAAAACATAAATGGGTCAAACAAATGAGTCCAACTTGATGCAAAGTTTTTACAGTTTCGGCAATTTAATGTAAAACAATTATTTATTAAGTGTATACATATCTGTTTGCTTTTTAATAAAAACCAAATTGAGAAAAACGGTTTTTCTATTTTATATAGTCCTTTCTAAAAATAAATTCAATATTTTTACTAAATTATTAAAGTAACCAAATAAAAACTAAACTAATATATTATAAAATTAAAAAAAAATGACAAAAATTTGAATTAAACCGATATATACAGGGTGTCCCACGACGAACTGCGGCGATCGATTTCTCAGAAAGTAGGCTTTAGAAAAATTTGAAATTTTGGCAGCTAACTAAAGTCGATGGGGGCAATTCGCGCAAAATATGTTCGAAATGGCGGCACTTCCGGTTATACCGGAAATAGACGTCAACTTTTTTATTTTAAACGGAACACTCTGTATATAATCGAATTTTTGGATTCCTCGAAAAATTCTAGGTATACTTCATTTATAATATTCTATACCTAAGTTCAACTGTTTTTGAGATATTTTGAATTTTATGTAAAAAATGACGTTTGCAGGTTTAGACATAACTATAAATATCTGCTTATCGAAGTCTCTATTATTTATTTGCGGTTGGCTTCCTTGTCCAAAAGGGTACACTTTAGTGGCCTGTGCTGATATTTTTATAATAAATAAATATAGGGTGATCAAAAACTGACGTTATAAATATACTTTAAAAAATCGTTAAAAGTTACTTTTTTCAAATGGAAACCCCCAATTTTTGTAATTTTATCTTATTTAACATTTAAAATAAGGGTGATTTTGTATAAAGTTCTTTGGCTTCTAAGTTTTCTTGTTAGTTGGCCATGACGGAGAGGCCTGGCGAGAACAAAACCAATTGGTTACTATAGAAACGTAATATTTGTTGTCGTTTGACGATTACCTACTAAAATATTGTTTATTTATTAAAGTAATTATAATAATTATTAAACTAATAATCATGCCGGGACGATTATACACACTTGAATTTGTTTATTGTCTGTGGGGAATCTAACACAGTTTTAACAAGGACATGTCAGATATTTGGTGATAGATATCCAGATAAACAGAAACCGTCACCGAACAGCGTTAAACAAATATTGGAAAACTATAAAAATGTTGAAACCGTGAAGACAAAAATTAATTCAAGAACGCCTATTCCCATTATAGTCTAGTCTACACAAGAGCACAACTTATTTTTTCCATAAGTTTTTTTAATGACATTTTTCGGATCTCCGAATAAATCCCTAGTGGGTGGCCGCTCTAATTGAAGCTGGAGATTAGCTTTCGAACGCGTCACTTACCCTTGCCATACAGTCCTCTTTTGTTGTTACTGTATTAAAATAAACGATTCCTTTTATCGTTTCCCATATAAAATAGTCTATGACTGTCAGATCGGGGGAACGACGAGGCCACAGGAAAGGTCCATTGTTGACAACCCACCTATCGTAAAACGTAGCTTGTAAAAAGTTAGTAACTGCAACGGTTCTATGTGGTCGGGCGCCATAGTGTTCGTAGAAAATTTGACTATGTTCTGCCAAAGGTAAATTACTTAAATATTCGTTGTCCAGCTCTTCAAGAATATTCAGATATCTTTCTCCTACAAAAGTTTATATACATAATTTTACGAAAAGAAATGCTTTGATAATATTCATCGATTTATTGAATAAAGAAGAAACAAAATACATCAAAATTCAATTAATTTAATCTGAAGAGTGCTCAATAAAAAAAGAAGGTTTAGTATTTTATGACTTTCTAAAGTACCCTGTATAAATAACTTGTAAATATCTAACTAAAGGTAACTTTCCTATAAAACTTGAGACGATATATTTTTTTAGATATGATGTGTTACGGTATGTGGACCAGTATTTGTATGAAGTAGTGTAGTGTGACCTGTATAAATAATTTAATTTAATTTATTTATTTAATAATATTTACTAAATGATTTATCTAATTTTGGATTGACGCTAAATTAATAAAAAAAATTATTGTAATATTAAGGTAGGATTATTTTTCATTAAAAAAGTCCTTGTGTTTAGGCAATGTATAACTTACCATTCAAATTTTCTTCGTAAAAATTCAGATTTATTATTCCATCATTCCTTACTGCACAAAATACATTAAATTGCCAAAAATGGGAATTCTGTCTATTGAAAAGGCCATTTTTAGTAAATTTTGCTTCATCGGGCTAAATTATATTGTCCAAAAATCTAGGGTTGCCTTGTACCATTGTTAAAATAAACTCGCAAAACTGTACTCTTTTTGGCAAATCAGTGTCTTTTAGATGTTGAACCAATGATATTAAATAAGGTTGGAAGTTATGTTTTAATAGAATCCTATGCACTGAGTTCCTCAAGATTCCTGAGTGTCTTGCCACGTTTCTTAGGGATGTCATTGGATATGCTGCAAAATATCCCAGAATTGCAATCTCGACATTTTCATTGTCAACAATGGGCTTCATCTTATTAATTTTTGCCTTGTCGTGTCCAAAATTTTTATAGTTTTCCAGTATTTGTTTAACGCTGTTCGGTGACGGTTTCTGCTAATCTGGATATCTATCTGCAAATACCTGGCATGTTCTTGTTAAAACTCTGTTAGATTCCCCATAGATAATAAACAAATTCAAATAATCCTCGTGTGTGTAATTTAATCGCCCCGGAATGATTATTAGTTTAATAATTATTATATTTACTAAATAAATAAATAATATTTTAGTAGGTAATTGTCAAACGACAATAAATATTACGTTTCTATAGTAACCAATTGGTTTTGTTCTCGCCAGGCCTCCCTATCATGGCCAACTAATAAGAAAACTTAGAAGCCGTCTGGCATTATTAGAATAAAAAATGTTAAATCGTCAATAACTCAAAAACTACAAATTTTTGGAATAGACAACTCTATACAAAGTCACCCTTACTTTAACGATTTTTTAAAGTATATTTATAATGTCAGTTTTTGATTACCCTATATTTATTTATTACAAAAATATCAGCACAGGCGACTAAAGTGGATCCTTCTGGACAAATAAGCTACCCGCAAATAAATAATAGAGACTTCGATAAGCAGATATTTATAGTTATGTTTAGACCTGCCAACGTCATTTTTTACATAAAATTCAAAATATCTCAAAAACAGTTCAACTTAGGTATAGGATATATACATGAAATATACCTAGAATTTTTCGAGGAATCCAAAAATTCGATAATATACAGGGTGTTCTATTTAAAAAAAGAAAGTTGACGTCTACTTCCGGTATAACCGGAAGTGCCGTCATCTTGAAAATATTTTTCGCGAATATGCCGCCATCGACTTTAGTTAGCTGCCAAAATTTCAAATTTTCCCAAATCCTACTTTCTGAGAAATCGATCGCCGCAGTTCGTCGTGGATACCCTGTATATATATATATATATATATATATATATATATATATATATATATATATATATATATATATATATATATATATATATATATATATATATATATATATATATATATATATATATATATATATATATATATATATATATATATATATATATATATATATATATATATATATATATATATATATATATATATATATATATATATATATATATATATATATATATATATATATATATATATATATATATATATATATATATATATATATATATATATATATATATATATATATATATATATATATATATATATATATATATATATATATATATATATATATATATATATATATATATATATATATATATATATATATATATATATATATATATATATATATATATATATATATATATGTATATGTGTATTGTTGATTTTTACTAAATAAATATAGATATATATATATATATATATAGATATATATATATATATATATATATATATATATATATATATATATATATATATATATATATATATATATATATATATATATATATATATATATATATATATATATATATATATATATATATATATATATATATATATATATATATATATATATATATATATATATATATATATATATATATATATATATATATATATATATATATATATATATATATATATATGTATATGTGTATTGTTGATTTTTACTCCTTCACGGATGGAAAAATACAATGTGTTTTCATTCCGGGTGTACATCCGTTCACTACTGTCGTTCTGAAAAGAACAGTTTTGCTGACGTTTCGCCAAAATCACATTTGGCATTTTCGAAGCTTTCTTTCTCGCGTCCGAATAGACACTGACGTGTTGGTGACTGCGACGCTTCCTTTTATACCCCCACTCGGGGCCGAAGGTTATGTCTGCGCAGGCGTTGGTCGTTATTTATGTTTTCCGGATGGTGCTGTTGTTGTTGCGCTAATTGCGCTTGAGTTTTTGCGATTTTAGATTTGTCTATTATTGTCTTCCATACTGTTGGTAGTTTTAATGATTCGTCCCTTTTATTTAAATCGCCTTGCTTTTCAATTTCTATGGCTTCTCGGATTATTCTGGTCTTATAATGTTCTATATTGGCAATCTCCCTACACCCATCGAAATTTATTTTATGGCCGGTTTCCTGATGATGTAGGAATAAAGCTGAGGTTGTTTGTTTATTTCTGATGCTGAGTTTATGCTCTTCCACTTTTGCTGATATTCGCCTGTTAGTTTGCCCTACGTACAACTTTTCACAGTCCTGACGGAATACTGTACACTCCGTGGTTTTCCAGTTTGATTTTATCTTTTGGGTTTCCGAGTAGTTTACCTATAGTTGTTTGTGGCTTGTGTATTGTTTGTATGTTGTGTTTCCTCAGAATTCTTCCGATTCTGTCTGTTGTGCCTTTTACATATGGTAAGACTACTCGTTGCTTTCCCGGTTCATATTTTTTGTTGTTCGTTGTTCGGGAAACTTGTGCATTAATAGCTTTCTCTATGGTGCGATTTGTGTAGCCATTTTTCTTTAAAGCACTAGATATTACCTTAAGTTCGTTTTGTCTCGTCTGTGTTTCAGTTAGTCGCACGGATCTAGATATTGCCACATTTTGAATTTGTGCTGGGTGATGATGTGATTTTGCATTTAAATATCTGTCTGTATGTGTTGGTTTTCTATACACGGTGTATTCGAAATGTCCGTTATGTAGTTTTGTGACCAAAACATCTAAAAATGGTAGTTTGTTGTTTTCCTCTAACTCTAGAGTAAATTGTATTCTGGGGTGGATTGAATTTACGTGAGTCAGAAATTTTTCGAGCTCTGCATGACCATGTTGCCATATAATAAATATGTCATCCACATAACGAATCCATAATTTGGGTTTTAAACTTGCTTTCTCAAGAGCTTCTTTCTCGAAGTATATCATAAATAAATTCGCGACTACTGGTGATAGCGAAGACCCCATTGGAGCACCATCCATTTTTTTATACATTTGCCCGTTGAAAGAAAAATAAGTATTTTTGAGGCAATGCTCCGAGAGTTCTATTATATGTGCCTGGAAATCCTCGTTCATAGCAATCTTGTCCAATGCTTCGTCGATGGGAATACTGGGATATAACGATTTGACATCTAGGCTTGCTATGATGTCGTTTTTTTTTTTTTCAAGGACGATATCTCGTATAATTCGAGTGAAATGCTCCGAGTTTTTTACAAATGAATCAGCTTTTTCTACAGTTGGTTGCATAATTTCAGAAAGGTATTTCTCAAGCGGCGAATTAACAGCACTAACAATAGGTCTGATAGGCGCGCCTGGTTTGTGTATTTTTGGTAAACCATAGAGTTTAGGACATCTGCTCGACTTTTCCCGTGGTATGATTTTTTGTTGAATTTCGGGGTTTATTGGTGAACTTTTTATTTTATTTTTAGTTGTTTTTTCCGTCCGTTGTCCGTCGGTATAAGATTTCATTTCTAAGTTGGGATAATGGCAAAGGAACCTAAGACAAACATTTTAGTTTTGCGGGGCGATTATAAAAAAAAAATTAAAGAATAAGATAAACTGGTTTCTGTAAGGTTGGGCAAAAAATTAAAGTATTATTTAGGGGGAGCCTAAATTTTCCTCTTTAAAATGCTTGAGTATTAGAGCATGGTTTGTGGGTATTGATTCTCTATATTTTCTTTAAAAGGTTAAGGGAAATGGTGAACATCTAATTCCGTCTCAGACGCTTCAGGCATCATGAAAAACATTAGAAACTTAAAAAAATAAGTAGTAGATCAAAATCACAAAATTTCGGGGGAGTAAAACAAAGTGAACTAAACATCTGTTTAGTTCACTTTTTTTACTATAGGATGTGAGGTTTTAGCAGCTACCTGCTTGTATTTCATTAAATACTGTAAATTTGGGTCAGTCGTATTACGTACAAAATGTATGGTAGAAGCTTCGTGCAAAGGGTATGAAAGTGTGAGGGAGTACGTATGTCGAGTGCGATGTTTGTGTGTCTGAGATTATACATTAGTACGTATCCGCGAATAATAATATGATAGCATTAGGGGCATTAAGCGAAGTTATACTAGGAGAGAAGATATGGACAACTATTTAATAACCAAGGATATTTGGCAGTAGGTGTAAGCCTTGGTGCTCTCTGCTGGACCGTTGTCTTCCAACTTCCAAGTGATTTTAAATTATAAAGTGCCATCACTTTAGGCCCCTTTTATAACCGGCGTAGTAAATGTAAAAAGTGACAGGTGCCACGTTTATTTCCTCTGGACTAACATGTTATTATTAAAGAAATTAAGTAGACTGAGTAAATCAATACATTGACGCTGTACTATCTATTAAAAATTGATCTTCGGATAAAAGGGTACATATTATGTCAGGTGGTTGCTGGAAAATAAATTTATGCAATAAGTTTTAGAATATATAAAAAAGAAAAGGAACGTAATTTTATTGTGGAATTAGAACAAGGTCTTGTAAATGTTTTATAAAAATTTCTTCTTTTTTTGGAGAGTTTCAATATATGTATTAAATGGTATTTGGTGTTTAATTTACAAAAGTAAAATTAAGATTAAAAAAAAACAATATAGGTATAAAAAGAAACTAGGGTAACATGTTGTGATTTCAAACTCTAAAAGAAACTGGGAGCTACACAAACAACACAATGAGGATAGTCCAAAATTTTTTTTGTAAATGGAAGACGATCACGTGTCTGGCTACCGACTTTTGTGTGTGCTAAATAGACTGTGGGTCGGTATATATATATATATATATATATATATATATATATATATATATATATATATATATATATATATATATATATATATATATATATATATATATATATATATATATATATATATATATATCATTATAGAACTTAGTAAGAAACAGCCCGATGGTTTTGGTTGAAGAAGAGATCCGTAGTATTTAACGCCTCAGTGATAATAAAAAGTAGTCGTGAGCGTGAGCCTGTGTAAAACTAAATGTTGGGTGAAAAACTAGATAAGCCTAATAATTTTTAAATACATCTTAAATTAGAAAAACTGTAGACTAAAAATTTAACTAAATAGTCGACGAAATTTTAAACTAATTTTAAGCATCTTTTGAGCTGCTAGATAAAAGTTTTTTAAAATAAAAGTAAATTACGTTAAATTACGATGTAAAAGAAATTGATGGGAATCTTGCCATATGATTTATATCTATTGCCTCAAAACAGGAGAACTGTCTTTTAGTCCGTTCAAAAACACCAACCAAACCCTTTAATGATAATGAAAAACGGCTAATCAAAATTATGTACATTAAGAACTTACACAATTACTCATTCAAGCGATGCATTAGTTCCACGGTGTATTTTGATAGTTTAATCGGCGAAAATTTAATTAGGAATATAACTGCAGCATGATTAATCGGTTTAATTCTGATTCTGGAAGCGATGCTCGGCTTGATAATTTGTTTCAATAGTTTTAAATTAATTATTTCACTTGATTGATGGATGTTTCAAGTATGTTCGCATTAAGTTACGAATTTAAATGTTTTCAGACGGATGTGCGACTATGCTGATTGAAGTGTTTTCAGCTGATATTTCCTCTTGTAACCTAATTGACACTGATATATAAATATGCTTTCTGACGAATATTTTTATAATTAACTAATGAAAATTATTTTGATGGAAACAGCATATAAATAGTTGCACTGTCTTTATAATACATTGTTTCCTAAGATGTTTAGATTAGATTGCCTATAATAGTGATTAGTAATATGTCCGGTTAAATATTTTCTTGTGGTAGAAATGTAACTTTCCTTTATGTTTCTGGGTAACCTTTTATAATTATTTCTGGTATCAACAGGTTTGTAATAGTTTTTATTCTATTAGTAAAACCATGTAACGTTCGAACATATTTTTGCGTTTTCCATAAATTTTGTCCCAATTAATTGTGACTCTAGACTTCTTATTATGTCAAACAGTTTTAAGATCCCTCTCTATATAGACCGCAAAAGTTCAAATCTACTTTATCACCTCATCATAGAATTCAATGCGTACCTGTCTATTATAGACCCTCTCTATTATAGACTCAGTTCCAAAAAAAGTGACGCACTTGATTTTTGACCCAAGTTCAATGTCTTATATCTTCTAAACCAGTGGATCAATTTTGAACATTTTTTTTCCTAGGTAGGTAATACCTTTGTCTTTCAGCAAAAATGAAACAAATGAAAAATGTCTCAAAGGTTCTTGGATAATAATGTAAAAACTAGAACTATGCTTTTTGCTATTCTGATTTGCCCTGTGTATTAGTTGAGGATTCGTATAGAAACTGTTTACACCCTATATGAAAGACCCTTTTTTATGAGCATTTTGTTATTTTATTCACCGACTTATCTCTAAAATTGACCAAATTACAGCTTTTTTGATGAAACCTCACCAAACTGCATAATTGTTAATGCAAAGAAAGGCAATGTTTTTTTAACTTAAAATACCAATAACTAGACAAGAATTTGAAAAATGTGCATAGTACCGAATATTGGCTTCTCTCTGGCAACTATGAGAGTTTCTTATCTTGTAGCATACTCGAAACTAAGTTTTTTATTCTTTACTGCATTCATATCGGGGCTTCTCGTAGGCCCTATAATGTGGCGATACCTTCAGTTTCGCACTATTGATAGGGCATACGACTAATAATATGCAGAACGATATTCAGGTATAACAACAATTTCATACTTTTGCAGGTCTCCTAGCTTTTAAATTCACTTCTGCTAGGCGTACACAAACCGTCTGCTTATTAACCATAGTATCTCGAACTTGGCGAAGATCTTCTTGAACTTTTACAGGTGTATTTCAACGATTTCGTAAAATCCACAAAAAAGACGTAATCAGCTACAAAAACTAAATTTAAAACTCTTTTACCCGTATTCACTAAAGAAGTTTAAATTTAGGCCAGGTCTAACTTGACAGTTATAGATTTAAGACGACATATGCAACGATTAAACAAATGATTTTTGTAAATGTCAATGTCTACAAATTGACATTAACATAAGAAGAACATAACTGATAAACTAACAGTTTCAGTTTCATGGTAATTAGATCTGGTCTAACTCTTAAACCTTTTTAGTGAATACGGGGGTTTAAGCCTTGTTTAATGAAACTGTGGATGGACTATGTCGGATCATAATGGTCTTTGAAAAAAAAATTGCCGTCGCCATGGCAATTAATTAGTTATAGTCCGCCATATTTGTCAGTTATGTATTTCACTAACTTCATGATTGTCATTTTGTATACGAAAAAAAGGTTTTAGTGATAAAATGTCACAAATTAAACCCGACCAAATTACAATATTAGTTGGTTTAGTGAATGATGGGCGTAGTAAACAATACGCCGCTCGTGTTATAGGGGTCCCTGAAGCAACAGCTCGTAGGGCGATCCTGAAATTTAAATAAACAGAAAGCATTGCTTGGAAAGTGGGTTCTGATTGCCTTCAATAAACCTCCCCTAGAGATGAAAGCTTTTTGAGACTGCGGATATTACGGAATCGATCGAATATGGCTGTGAAAGTTCAAGAAGATCTTCGCCAAATTCGGTATGTTATAATGAGTAAGCAGACGGTTTGTAGACGTCTAGCCAAAATGAACTTAAAGGATAGGAGGCCTGTAAAAGGTCCTAAGTTGTTACCTCAACATCGTGCTGCTCAGATATACTTCGTACAAAATTATGGAGAATGGACTAATCGTGAATGGTCAAATGTCCTGTTTACTGATGAATCAAGGTTTTGCCTTAATATGGTGGATGGGAGAAAAAGAGTATGGAGAAACACTGGCGAAAGATTCAGTCAACCTTTGATAACAAAATTGGATAATTTTAATGGTGGTTCAGTTGTGGTGTGGGGTGGAATTTCCATGAAATTTCCCATCAGAGAGTCAATGCCAGCCCAAATTTACATCTATTACACTTTAGAGCAGTATGTGTTACCTCTTGCTGATTTAGTTGGTAACAATTTTATTCTGATACAGGATAATTTCCGACCACATACTGCAGCAATAGTGCACAACTTCCTAGAAACTGCGGGTATCGTCACATTACAGTGGCTTGCGAGAAGCCCCGATATGAATGCAATAGAACATTTGTGGGATGAATTAGGAAGAAGGGTGCGTTCACGCTAAAGACCTCTTGAAAGCCTAGCAGAATTGGCAGATGTGTTATCAGAAGAATGGGACCATATACCAATGGAAAGAATAAGAAACCTAATTTCAAGTATGCACTTCTGAAAAATCAAGTAGGTACCTTGGCAAAATGCAAGGTTACATAAAAGGGTTGTATTTTAGACATTTTCAAGACAAATTAATGAACAGAATAACAAGTATTATAAGAATTTTCTATGCAAATGCTCGAATAATACACAGGATGAGTCAAAAAACAGAAAAAAAAACAAGTTTTTTCCATTAACATTCATGTAGCTAAGAAAAGTTTCAGCAAAAAAGCTGTAAGTCGGTCAATTTTAGAGATAAGTCGATGTATAAAAAACAAAATGCTCACAAAAAAGGGTCTTTCATATAGGGTGTAAAAAGTTTCTATACGAATCCTCAAGTAATACACAGGGCAAGTCAAAAAATAGCAAAAAACATGGTTGGAGTTTTTCATTATTATCCAAGAATTTTTAAGAAAATTTTCATTTGTTTCATTTCCGCTGGACGGCAAAGGTATTATCTACCTTCGAAAAAAAAATTCTTTAAAATTGGTCACTGGTTTAAAAAATGTAAGACATTGAACTTGGGCTAAAAAACAAGTGCGTCACTTTTTTTGGAACTGAGTGTATTTCAATCAGATTGGTCACGTACAAGTTCATTAGCTTCATCTTCAAACACACCCGACAAATTTGAAAAAAACCCTGCCATAAGAGGTAATGTGTTAGTAAAAAAATATAAGACATTGAACTTGGGCTAAAAAACAAGTGCGTCACTTTTTTTGGAACTGAGTGTATTTCCATCAGATTGGTCACGTACAAGTTCATTACCTTCATCTTCAAACACACCCGACAAAAAACCCTGCCATAAGAGGCAAGAAACGATGAACATTTTACTACATAGTGGAATCATTGTGAATATGTCGCTTCTTATGGCAGGGATTTCCAAATTTTTCGGATGTTTTTTAAAATAATGTATCAAATCTAGTATATTTATCATTACAAAGAAGAAACCCATTTGATGAACAGAATAAAACATACTTGGTGTTCAATTTAAAAATCATAACTTTGGATTACTACATGTATTTATCTCACACTGTATAAACAGCTTCCACATAAAAAAAACAATTTTGAAATTATAGTTGGACTAGATTAATGGAGATTGATATTTTCTTTTTCTCTTCGTCCTCATCCTCTATGAAATCATCTTTAATTTTGACATTATAAAAAAATATTAGTTCTTTATTTTCATCCCGAGAGTTTAAAAGAGTTACTGGAATGTTTTAATACGATTCTCTAGTATAAACAGCACACTGAGCAATTTATTCCTATTTTTCTACATCTGCTCGACATTTTTTCATACCCAATTTTGTAGATTTATTGACTTATATATCATAATTAAATTTGGCAAATCCATTATTGTATCTCAGAAACTATTTGCCTGAGAAATTAAGCTTTTATAAAAAAAACGTAAAATATTTTATATTCCACTATCATGGTAATAACTAATTTTCACCGGAATTGATATATTTGGGTAAGCACTAGAGAACCCTAATAAAATCATTTTTAGAATATGTCCATAGTATTTTTGTTCTTTGGTATTATTTGCGTCCTTTATAAATCTGCTTTGTTTCTTTGTCATTTTCAACAACAGGTCAAGGCATGCTAATCTACAAAAATGTAAAAACATGTTTTGCGTTTGTCTCGTAACACTGTTTTCTAATTCTGGATATTATTCTGATTTTGAACCCGTAACAGTGTTGTTTTTTTCTCTAAATAGAAATTAGTGTCTTCTATACACCAAATGTTTCACCTATTCTTAGAAAGTAGTTTCGACCACAGCCTTAAACAATTGGCCAGACTTTAAATGCTTTGTATGTTTTTAAAGCTATAACACTTAATATTAATATACTTTTGATAATCCTAAATTTATATATAACTTTGCGATATCGTGTAAAACTCATCAATAATTAATTAACATAATAATATCATAGTAAGGCAATTATGCACATTACCCGGAGCCGCACGAAGCGCAGTGATTCAATTGAAAATTAATATAAATATTAATTTTTTTCGGCGCGTACGGCTTCAGTCAGTGTCGGCATGCCTTAACAGATCTTGAAAATGGCTCTTTCACACTAATGTAACAGTTGAACAGATGAGTGTGAATAGTCGTTCTAAAACGTGCTATACAGTGCATTTGGCGCGTACCCTTAAATTCATTGTGTATCTTCCATTTCGTAAATGACAATGTAACTCGTAAGGGCATACAAATATAAATATTTTTGACACTTTGACATTGAAAAGTGTAATACTAACACATGCTATCCAAGCAACCACCAAGTATATATCATTGTATTAGGCTATATTTTGGACACGGGAGGTGACCAACAACGAACCAATTATAACCGTAGGAAATGATTTCCTACGAAATACGAAATTAATAGTCTAAAGTCCTTGGTGGTTGTGTATTTTTTCGACGTTTTGATAGAAATCATAGATATTTTTAAATCTACTTTTTTTACTCAATATTCTTTAATATATATTATATTACATTTTTGTAGAATGTTTCTTGAACCCTTTTTTATATATTTTTTTTTTAAAAACGAATTTCTTGGGATGAGGTTCATAGAAGGAATAAATCAAAATTATTTCTTATCCTTGTTTTTTTTAATTCAAACGTTTCTGCTTTTTTTAGTCTTTATCAATGATCTTGTGCACACTAAAAAATGAATAAAAATATGAACAAGTCTTAAGAGTCATGGACTAACATTATTTGAAACATGATATTATAATAATATATATATATATATATATATATATATATATATATATATATATATATATATATATATATATATATATATATATATATATATATATATATATATATGTAATCTATGGGATATGGTCCTTTAGTTTAAAAAATATACATTATATATCTTTATTATTGACGTTTCGGCCGTATTCATTTTCAAAATCTTCAAGCGATAAGCCGGTCAGAAAGAGTTTTAAATTTTAACTTATTGCTAGGACTTACATACATAGTAAAAATAAACTTGAGGAAATCCCTGTGTTTCGGTCATAGTAATCTATTTAGTCACGTCACAGACATTACACATATATAGTATTAAAATTCATTTTATTAAAAATCACAGATCAAAACAATGGTAACACATTGGAAGACAAGAGAAGACGTTCACCTTTACATGTCATTAGACGTACTCGATACAGTATGCTAAATAATGGTGGTTTTTTGTTTTATAAATATTTTATGGCAATCCGCACATATTTGCAATACAGATTGATATTTTACGAGGCAGAGTTTAAAATTGATATGTTTCAGAAATTACCACGATGGTTTTTTTATGTGATATTTATTTTTGAGGATAGATATATAATTATGTATGGATTTAATAACAGATATATAATTATGGATTTTTTAAAAGATTTTTCTTTTGGTTTATTATATAGAGATTTTTGTTTTTTGGAAATATATATATTTTTTATTACCTATGTACATACCATTTATTGTAGGAGTAATCATTTTAACAGTGTATGATATATTTTGTGTACATTTTTCGAGTCTGTTTTTGCGTTAATCGCGTTAGAATTTTTTTGTATGTAGATCATTTCGTAAAATTCCCTTTTCTTTATGTTAGTTTCGGTAATAAGTATTTTAACACTATCATAGTTAAATTTATGGTTGTTTTCGGTCATATGATTTGTGAGTGCTGTTTTATTTTTTTTATCGTATTTGTGACTGTTGATGCGATTTTTTAAATATTCGCTGGTTTGCCCGATATATACTTTATTGCAGTCATTGCACGGTATTTCGTAAACAATGTTGCTCTTTTTTTCCTTTGGTATAGCTGTCTTTTTTTTACTAAAATTTTTATTAAGTAGATTAAAACCTTTGTGACTTACTGTTAATTTTTTCAGATAAATTAGGAACATATGGTTAAGTTAAGTATTTTACTGTATTACGATTTGAGCTATTTTTTTCTTGTGCATTTGTTTGGTTATAGAGTTTATGAATTCTTTTTTTGAAAATTGAATCTATGAGGTATTTTGGATAACCATTTGAGAGCAGTGCCTGTTTTGCTCTATTAATTCTCTATCTGCCAGGCCAATTATGACAGATTTTTTTTGTAACAGGGGGTGCTCAGAACTAAAATGTATACATCTACCGGACCAGGTGCTTTTTGTGTACCATGCTGTTTTTATCTTGTTGTCTCTCGCGTGGTAAAGTGTTAGATCCAAAAAATTTATTTGCTGTTGTGCATCGATTTCAATAGTAAATTGTAACTTGTTGTGATAATTATTGAATTCATTAAGAATATAATCGAACTTTCCTTTTGGTATTGCTAGCAAGCAGTCATCAACGTATCGATTCATCGGTAGGTCAAAGTCAAGATTGTTTATCACTGATTTCTCTAGGTCTTCAAGTACAAGTTGGGCTATTACACTTGATATTGAAGCCCCCATTGCACAACCCTCAATTTGTTTGTAATATTTATCGTTAAATAAAAAATAGGTAGAGCTTAGAGTGAGTTTGGCAGCTTCTAAAAATTCATTGAGTTGTATGTCTGTATATTGTTTTATAAGGGTCCATTGTTTTTCAACTATTTTCAGAACTAAGTCTACTGGAATATTTGTGTATAATGATACAACGGCTAGATAGATTAAAATGTGGTTTTCTGGTAGGACAATATTTTTTATTTTACTTTTAAAATGCCACGAGTCTTTTATGTAATATTCATTATTACTTATTACTTTATTTAGGATCTTTTTTAAAAATTTAGATAATTTTTCAAATGGCGATTGGGTACATGAAACAATGGGTTTTAGTGGGACGCCTGTTTTATGCAATTTAGGTAGTCCGTATATTCGGGGTGGTATAGCATTATGAATTTTAAGTTCTTGGGCATTTTTTGGTGATATGTATAGTTGCTTTTCCCACTTAGATATATATTATTTTTATTTTGGTAGATGTTTGTCGGGTCGGTTTTTATTTCTTTGTAAGTTGTACTGTCCAGTAGTAAATTATTCTTTTTTTTATCATATTCTGATGCATACATAATAACGGTTTTATTAGGCTTATCAGGTTTTAACATTTTTAGATTTTGGTTTTGTTTTAAAAATGACCTTGTTTCTTTGACCTTTTTAACCAATGATTTCTGTTGTTTATTTAGATTTTTAGCTTGGATTGTATTATTATGATTTGTGATGATGTTTTCTTTAGATTCAACTGGGAGATTAGATATAGATAGTTCAATATTATTAATAATTTCAGGAATAGGCAAATCCTTTTGTTGACTAATTGGAATAGCAAAATGTTGTCCCAAGTTTAGGATTTCTAGTACATTTTCAGGGATTATGGTGTTCGTTAAGTTTTCAGTCCAGGGGTTTTTATAGTTTTCAGGTTATTTTTTCACCTGTTTTTGTTTAAGAAAAGAGGTTTTACGAATATTTTGTTGTTTAATCCTATTAAAATTTAATTCGTATTTATTTTGTTCTTTTTCTATAAATGTGTTATATATACTTAGTGGTAATAAAGATTTTAAAGATCTATCGAGTGTTTCTTTTTTATAAATAAGTGCATTTATATTTTTTGTTGCATCTGTAATTAGTAAATTTATTGTGTTTTTTCTAAATCTAAATAAAATCTTTTCCTCGAATTTCCTTTGTAAATAATTACAGTTAAATGTAATATGTTTAATATTAATGTTTAAAAATACGGGTACTAGATTTCATTTTTACATTAAAAATATTTTTCTGTTTTTTTGTTTTTGTTATTTTAACGTTAAGGTTGGAAAAGAACTTCATTTTATTCGCGGCTTCAGTTCCATAATTTTCTCGGATGTTCCGGTAAGAAAGCATTTTTTCACCCTTACTTGGTATATATGGTTAAAATAATGTTTTTCTTGGACCTCTTTGTTTATTGTTAAATTGTGTATTCTTGGGATATGGTCCTTTAGTTTAAAAAATAACTACATTAAGTGAGTAGCACAAATCTTTATTATTGACTTTTCGGCCGTACGTTCAGGCCTTTTTCAAAATCTACAAGAGATAAGCCGGTCAGAGAGAGTTTTAAATTTTAACTTATGTATGCGTCAGAATATGTTATTATGTATGCATCAGAATATGATAAAAAAATGAATAATTTACAACTGGACAGTACAACTTACAAAGAAATAAAAACCGACCCGACAAATATCTACCAAAATAAAAATAACGTCATTATATCTAAGTGGGAAAAGCAACTATACATATCACCAAAAAATGTCCAAGAATTTTTACCCCGAATATACGGACTACCTAAATTACATAAAACAGGCGCCCCACTAAGACCCATTGTTTCATGTACACAATCGCCATTTGAAAAATTATCTAAATTTTTAAAAAACATCCTAAATAAAGTAGTAAGTAATAATGAATATTACATAAAAGACTCGTGGCATTTTAAAAGTAAAATAAAAAATATTATCCTTCCAGAAAACCACATTTCAATCTCTCTAGACGTTGTATCATTATACACAAATATTCCAGTAGACTTAGCTCTGAAAATAGTTGAAAAACAATGAACCCTTATAAAACAATACACAGACATACCACTTAATGAATTTTTAGAAGCTGTCAAACTCACTCTAAGTTCTACCTATTTTTTATTTAATGATAAATATTACAAATAAATTGAGGGGTGTGCAATGGGGGCTTCAATATCAAGTGTAATAGCCCAACTTGTACTTGAAGACCTAGAGAAATCAGTGATAAACAATCTTGACTTTGACCTACCATTTTTTTATCGATACGTTGATGACTGCTTGCTTGCAGTACCAAAAGGAAAGTCCGATTATATTCTTAATGAATTCAATAATTATCACAACAAGTTACAATTTACTATTGAACTCGAAGCAGAACAGCAAATAAATTTTTTGGATCTAACACTTTATCACGCAAGAGACAACAAGATAAAAACAGCATGGTACACAAAAAGCACCTGGTCCGGTAGATATCTACATTTTAGTTCTGAGCACCTTCTGTCACAAAAAAAATCTGTCATAGTTGGCCGGGCAGATAGAGCCTTACAATTATCTGACCCCGAATACCGCAAAACTGCAATTAATAAAGCAAAACAGGCACTGCTCTCAAATGGTTATCCAAAATACCTCATAGACTCAATTTTCAAAAAAAGAATTCATAAACTCTATAACCAAACAAATGCACAACAAAAAATTGCTCAAATCGTAATACAGTAAAATTCTTAACTTTACCATATGTTCCTAATTTATCTAAAAAAATTAAAAACGTAATAAAAGCAGAAAACATAACAGTAAGTCACAAAGGTTTTAATCTACTTAATAAAAATTTTAGTAAATTAAAGACAGATATACTAAAGGAAAAAAAGAGCAACATTGTTTACGAAATACCGTGCAATGACTGCAATAAAGTATATATCAGGCAAACCAGCCAATATTTAAAAAATCGTATTAACAGTCACAAATACGATAAAAGAAATAAAACAGCACTCACAAATCATATGACCGAAAACAACCATAAATTTAACTATGATAATGTTAAAATACTTATTACACTAACATAAAGAAAAGGGAATTTTACGAAATGATCTACATACAAAAAAATTCTAACGCGATTAACGCAAAAACAGACACGAAAAATTTACACAAAATATATCATAAACTGTTAAAATGATTACTCCTACAATAAATGGTATGTACATAGGTAATAAAAAAAATATATATTTCCAAAAAAAAATCTGTATATAATAAACCAAAAAAAATCTTTTAAAAAATCCATAATTATATAACTATTATTAAATCCATACATATATCTATCCTCAAAAATAAATATCACATAAAAAACCATCCTGGTAATTTCTAAAACATATCAATTTTAAACTCTGCCCCGTAAAATATCAATCTGTATTACAAATATGTGCGGATTGCCATAAAATTTTTATAAAACAAAAAACCATAATTATTTTGCATACTGTATCGAGTACGTCTAATGACATGTAAAGGTGAACGTCTTGTCTTGTCTTCCAATGTGTTACCATTGTTTTGATCTGTGATTTTTATAAAAATTAATTTTAATACTATATGTGTGTAATGTCTGTGAAATGTGACGTGACTAAATGGATTACTGTGACCGAAACACAGAGATTTCTTCAAGTTTCTTTTTACTATTTATGTAAGTCATAGCAATAAGTTAAAATTTAAAACTCTTTCTGATCGGCTTATCTCTTGTAGATTTTGAAAATGGGCTGAAACGTCAATAATAAAGATTTGTGCTACTCCCTTAATATAGTTATTTTTAATTAATTTATTAAAAATATACAAAAGGTCCAAGAAAAACATTATTTTAACTATATATATATATATATATATATATATATATATATATATATATATATATATATATATATATATATATATATATATATATATATATATATATATATATATATATATATATATATATATATATATATATATATATATATATATATATATATATATATATATATATATATATATATATATATATATATATATGTATCATTTCCATAAATTTCCCTTTTTTGTTGGTGTTGTTTCGTTCTTAATGTTTTAGTTTCTTGATAATTAAATTTATGGTTTGTTTCAGTTTTGAGCATTGTTAAAGCTGTTTTATTTTTTTATCGTATCGATGTCTGTTTAGACAATTTTGCAGGTATTGTCTTGTTTGTCCAATATATACTTCTTCATTACAAGGTATTTCGTATATAATGTGTTTTATTATTTTTCGTTGTTTTACTTTCAAGTTTAATGAAATGTAAGATATTGTTCCCTTTATGACAGACTAAGATATTATGTTTTTAAAAATAAGTATTAAAATTTTCCGATAAACTTTGTATATATGGAAGTGACAAATATGTGTCGGTTTTTTGATTTGTGTTTTGTGCCTTTTGATTTTTGTTAAATTTTTGGAGTGTGTATTAAAAAGGGTATTAATTAGTTTTTTCGGGTAACTATTTTTAACTAGAGTGCTTTTAGTTTTTTGAATTGCCTCGGTTCTGTATTCTGGATCACTAAGTGTTATTGCTCTATCGGCCAGACCTTTAACCACATATTTTGTTTGGGATATAGGGTGTTGCGATAGATAATTTAAATATCGTCCGGACCTTGTTTTTTCGGTAAACCGTTTGGTTTTTATGCTTTTTTTTTGGTGATACAATGTCATATCTAGGAAATCAATTTTATCGTTGTTTTCCATTTCAATGGTAAATTGTAATTTATTATGGAACGAATTAAAAACATTTAGTATGTATACATTTTTATTTTTAAGTATGGCAGTTGTACAATCGTCGATGTATCGTAAGAAAAATGGTAGAGGAAAATCTAAGGCTGATATACTATTTTCTGGTGATTCTAGTGCTATTTGTGCTATGACACGGGATATGGATGAACCCATAGCGCATCCCTCTATTTGTCTATAAAATTTTCCACCATACATAAAATATGTGGAAGTTAATGTTAACTCAGTTGCCTTTAGAAATTCTTCGAGTGGTATGTCTGTAAAAAGTTTGATTTCATTCCATTTTTTTTCGATGATACTTAAAGCCAGTTGAATTGGTACATTAGTATATAACGATACTACGACGAGTGATATTAGTATATAATTATCTAAAATTATGATATTTTTTATTTTGTTTTTTAAAATCCCACGAATCCTTTATGTATATATTTTGTTTGTTGATAACATTTTTAAGTATGTCTTTTAAAAAGCTTGACAGCTTGTTTAGTGGTGATTATACGCAAGAAACAATGGGTCTCATTGGCATACCGTCTTTCTCTAATTTGGGTAGTCCGTACATCTTTATAAGTTTGCGAGTCATTTATTTGCATTTTATTATTATATTCCTATGATTCCATTATTACGGTTTTTTTGGATTTATTGGATGTGAGAACTATTAGATTAGGATTTTCTTTTAGAAATATTTTAGTTTTTTATTCAAGTTTTTGTTAAGTGTGTGATTTGTTGTTTTAATCTGGTTTGAGTTTAGTTTATTTTTATGGCTTGTTAACAAGTGGCTGAACTAAGTGAATAGGAATATTATTATATATAGAGATATATATATATAAACGTTTATATATATATATATATATATATATATATATATATATATATATATATATATATATATATATATATATATATATATATATATATATTTTTTTATATTTAAAATGTCTTTTATTTGTCTGATTTGTTTGAAAATGCAGACACCATTTTAAATCGCAAATTATATTCAAAAATACATTATTATTTACTCAATAAAACAAGTTTAAAATGTTTAACACGAATTTTGGTGCTTACCCGAGTTTAGATCTATCTGCACCTTCTCACATAGCACAGTACCAGGTTACTTCTTTTTCTAAGCAAAATTTATGGTATAGAAAGGACGGATTTTAGTTTAACCTCAATGATCGTGCGATGTTGGTCAACTCCACCTTAAATTTCATTTTTGTTTTAAACTTAACTTGCAAAATCCTCAAAATAAATTTTAGTTTCCTTTCCTCTTTGGCCTCTTTCCTAAAGATTAAAATATTTTGGGTAAATGCGCCTTTGTCAGAAAAATAAAATTTAGAAAATTAGCTGAGCATAAAATAAGCAAAAGCTCTTAAGACTACAGGAACGAAAACAACATTTTTTTAAACAGTTGATCATTTTACTGAGTTTCCCATATAGAGGTAAATACACTTCTGAGCCATTTTACAATATTCCTAGACCTACATCACTTATTTTGTAAACTTCTCGTCTCAACGTAGTTTTTACCTTTTATCGTGGTAAAGTATTTATTCATTCTCAACAATACACTCCTTACAACAGACTCAGGAGGTTCGGTTTTCTTTTTTTGTCTCCTGTTTTGTCACCCAAAACTCTAGAATAATTCTTAGCCAACACCCTAATTCATTCGGCTATAATAATCCCTTGGACCCATATTCTTGTGTTAAGCCATAGAGTGTCCAATCCCCGAAATATGTGCAGGAAATTCACTATTTACGAGAGTATCTGATTCTTAAAATAAATCAATTTTTTCTTGAAAAAAAAAAACCAAAACTTCGTCATACGTATTCGTTACCCATCATCTATACCATCCATACTCGCAGAGGTCTTAGATTTACTTGAAATAAATTTAATATTTTAATAAAAAGCAAACTAAGTAACGCTGAGCAGTAAGATTCAGTTGCTTGTAGGCCTTTGATCATTTTATATCTGACCATTCCAAGTACAAATGAACATTAAGTTTAAATTACTTTTCTCTAAGCAAAATATAAGAGTGATATACAAAAAACATATATAAATAGAATACCTAAATAGAATCGCATATACAGAAATCAAAGTTAATATATAGGTTGAAATAATTCTGTATTTTGCAGCCACATACGTTTACAATATACGACCCGCGAGGCTTATGCCTATTCTCCGGATAGCCATTTTTATTTCATTCTGATGTATTTACTGCAAGAAAATTCAAAACAAATAAATTTGTTTTATCTCTACCATAAATCCGGCTTAAATTGAATTTTGGTAGTGAATTATTTCTCCTGAGTATTATTTTTCGTTTATGTAGAATTATAGGGTATTTCTGATATTTTGTTTGTTGCTTAATCCAAAGCAGCATGTGACCCTTATACGGCAGAATAAAGAGCCCTAATTGTAATTTAGTGAACGATGGGCGATTAATTAGAGCCACGGCACCTAGGAATCATTGGGCGTGCTCCTTATTGACTACGAAATATGGCGGAGGTGCTGTGTTCGTTCCTGCAGCGTCAAATCGTCAACTTTGACGTAATGATTTTTTTCCATCATAGTTTCTATAACGCTAACTTTTTAGATGTCAAAAATACTAGTTATGCCATTCCTTGCATGATATTTATTAAACTTAATTGTAAAGGTAGGATTCGCATCTAATGTTCTATTTACATAGAAAGTGATAATGCCAATATTCATTCACCTCTGCTATTTTATTCCTTTTCCCAATAACAAGGTAAGTAAATAAAACGATCATATTTTTAATAGTCTGCATTATTTCCAAAAAAAAATACAGTCTCGGTGCAGTGCTACATAGAGACATTGTTAAGGATGTTCTTTGGAAAGACATCAAGACCCATGTACATAGGTCTGGTAAATTCAAAGAAGTAATAGAAGCTGGATCGACGGTTGGGGTGAGCTGTCGGGGTCGGCCGCAAGGACTAATTTTGGCCTACCAGCTAGGCTTCGGTCTTCCCTTAACTTACTACTACCACACCCCTGTTTGCACGCCCCTGGTGTAAATATTGTACTACACTATGTAATAAAATCGGAACGTGTTTGGGCTGGAATAAAATTAGGAGAATTTTGAATTGATTTTAAGGATGTTCGACATTATTTAAAATTAAAATATCTCGAACATAGTTGGATTTATCATCTTGAGCTATAAAGTACCTTTTTTATCTAGAAGTAATCAGAGAATAAGCCCAATACATCAAATTGTTTATGATGGAAAATTCATAATCATAATCACTTGAATACCATTGCACTGGCTTGAAATATTGACAATAATGTTTTATAAAAAAAAATATTTTTTTACATACTTTCATGAATCTTATCCCAGTCTAATAATTCAGTTTGAATATATAGGGAATATACCAAATAAAAAAAACATTTTTTTACCACCCATTTTTTTAAATGCCCAGTATAATATCATCAAATTAAAAGGGGAAAAGCATGGCTACAACATGTAGCAATTATTATTAGTGTTTTGCATCTACATTGGCAGGTATTAGAAGAAAACAGATTTTCTCAAATATTTGTAATTTTTATTTGCATTTGTAGACGGCCTAGCGTAGAATGTTTGTCTAGTTTAAAAAATCTCACAAAAAGCTATAATGTACAACTAACCTGTACAACTACCTGTTACAACTCCCTTGTAAAGACATTTACGAGATGCACCCTGATCCAAACACTTGTGAAAATTTTTGTGCTGTTTAAAAAATATTACTAACAAAATATCGAATTAAAAATCACAATACACGAAATTAAGAAAAAATCAATTCTATGCAAAATTCTCGATGCCTGTTTGTAAATTTTGAAATTGTCAATTTTCAAACGAGAATATCTCTAAAACAATTGAAGATAGGTACGCTGGCCTATAATCTTCTGTAGAATACAAAAATATATACGTTTTTTTACTTAATTTGATTGTTACATGCTAAAAACATCACGAAAATCTTCACACGTTTCGTATTTACGTTTTTGCTTATCTCTACGAATACACGAAATTATATAATGTAATATAAATATATATATAAAAAATATATATAAAATCTTTACACGTTTCGTATTTGCGTTTTTGCTTATCTCTACGAATACCCGAAATTATATAATGCCTGTTCAAGGGTATCTGGATCACCCTGTACTTGAAGCGCTGTGACTGTTTGTTGATTGTGATAAAAAAAAACAATCGCCAATATTATTGCAGAACTTTGGGTTTTAGGATCCCTAGATTTCGAAAAATATGTTCTCCCATCTACGTCGGTCTGTAGTTCTGTCTGTGCCTCGCATAACTCAAAAACTTGTGTCCAATCGACTTCAAATTTTGGTATTGGTATCAATGGGGGGTCACGTGGGGATGAAATGGTAAAATACTTTAACATGTTCTCTCATATTCGGCGATTTAACGGTCTGGTGGTCTGTCGTTCTGTCTATGCGTCGCATAATTCAAAAACTTGTATCCTTGTATACTTCAAATTTTGGTCAAAAATTGATTATGACATAATAAAATTTTGGTAAGCCGAATAAAATGTTTAAAAAAATCATTATAAACTACTTATCAAATAGACTTTAAATTTTGATCAAATATTAAATGTAATTTAGGGGTAAACAAATAAAATTATGGCGGGAAGGAAAAAAATGGTGGACTAACGAATTGAAAAATTCCTCATATAACACATTTTTTGAATCCATAGATTCATATAGTTGATTGATAATAACTTTAAATACATTTTAGTTTATAGAATTTGTATAAAGTGCTTACCTAATAATTAAATGCCTACATAAACTCTGTTATATGTATGAAGTGGAATTCTGTACGAGGGAATCTCTGAGTAAGAACAAATTTACTGTTTTTTCATGTCTCTGCCTAAAGAGAAATGATTTTAATTTATTTTTTCGAAAACGCACCAAGATATAAGAACTAGTAACAAAAAAGGTGCAATTATAATTGCTTAATCCAAAAAAGTGTAAAAACTTACAAAAGACAAGAGGCGTACAATATTTTTAAGAATAAATATAAATTATGTTACCCTTCCGGATGTCAGTAGTATGGAAAATTAAAGTCTTATTACGATTAAGTAAGCCCCTTGCCATTTCAACATATTTCAATAAAACGTAAAAAGTTTTGTTAAAATCGGCATAACTATTTTTAAAATATTTACAAAAAAGCCGATTCCTCTTAAAATTTGGACATGTCGGAAAGAAAACAACTTAGGATACATATTTCTATAAATTTTTAATCATTAAATAAACCTCCTTTAATTTGTAGTAACTATTACGGAACGACCTGTATAATATTTGCATCGTTGACGAAAGAACAAACAATGCAGTGGTCATAAATTCCATAGAAGAAAATTGCTGGTGGGCTAAGTTGTGCCCATTAAATGAACTAAATTGAGTTTAAAAGGAAATTATTGCTAGTATTAAGATTTTACTGTCTTTTTAAAATGGAAAGGATTTTTATTGCCCAGCTGAGCTGACGTAGCGATACTAACTTCCGCATCATTTATCGTCCAGGAAATAAAAATAAAATAAACATAATGACACTAAACATAGGTAATTCTACCTGTTTCCTCTATTATTGCCCAACCATTGCGCTTAGCTCATTTAGGTGCAATTTTGAGGCAATAGCATAAAGTAACTTTTAAAAGGCATATACGAGAAAGGTCTTGCAAACAAATGGATTTTTTAAAAGTTCTTTCAGGTATTTTTAAATATAAGATTATCCACTAAGAGCTATCCGAGTATTTTAAAATTAAAATGCTTTTTTATAACCTTGTTATAATTTGGTTTTTAACTATAAATCGAAATATTTTTGGTTATTTAAAAAACTTTGCTCTACTGTGGATTCTTGAAAACAATAGTACCCTTTTGTTAAGATTTTGAGTTAGGCTGATGTAAGCAAGAGTTGATCAGCTTTATTTGAAGCTACATTAAAAGTATTTACCTTCTTAGTATAATATGTAGGATTAAAAGTAATATTTGCAAGACCATAATTCTACGTTCTTACTTAATTTTAAGACCGCGTGTTATTTATAAAGAAAAGGTCCCAACAGTTTTACTTTAAGTCTAAAAAAACTACTGTGTTGTGAAGCATGTCTCAGGTGTAATTCTAGTGGGAGTGAAAATTGCTCAATACTCTCCAAAGAAATCTAGTTTAGGTATAAGAAATATTTAAAATATGTCGGGATGTTCCAGTGATTTATAAAAAAGTGGCAATATACGGGGTGTTGCATTAAAAAATGTGTATGTCGTTATAACTCTTACTCAGATGATGTCTCAAACAAATAGTTTATTATCAAAATATCCGAAGATTCAACTTTTCAAAATTATGACCAGTATTCAAGTTATTGAATTTATTCTAGTTAAATGTTGTACCCTGCATCAGAAACAGAAGGACTGATTAAAGCGAGAGGGAACGAATACTGCACTAAAGGTATTAGATGCTTGGACACCTTAGAGTTAGAGCCCTAGAGCTATGAAGATGTCACACACAAAATAGTACGATTTCTTCGGCAGCCCAACACACTTATCATCTTCAACATATAGCAGAAGGTTAAACAAACCTTTTTAAAGAAAAGAAATATATGTATATACTTTCCTGTTCCTGCACGCAAGTATATGTGTGAGAAACACAACACATGGAGTGTTCTCGACTAGTAGACTAGGAAATATAAATTATATTTTAAATGAAATGTCATAAACGTAAAAGTAACCAAGGCTCTTTTATCGGTGCCACGATTATCTAACATATTTCCTATTCTAGTTAAAATCTGTGCAGAAGCATTTGTAATTTAAAAATACTTGCGATACTTATCGCATATATCATACAAAAAAAACGGTACATTTTTCTTTACCTGGAACTTGTCTCCTCACGAATTCCACCATATTCACAACACGGTTTGTATATCATATATCCATTGCCGACTGTTGTGCCGCTCGACCCTCCCTAATGGCGGTTATTGGTAAATGTGACAGAATCTAAATAATAAAGAAAAAAAATTATTACAAATTTATAATACCTCTCGTGAACCCTAATAGTCTGGGAAGCAGTCACATTTGTTTGTAGTTATTCCGATTAAGCTGATCCCCTTCTTATTTTGTTGATTTCATATCGTAAGTAAACAAAATGGCAGTCCACTGCGACAATGTTGATGCCGATATTATTAACAATTTATGAAACCTGCAAATACATTTTGTGAAAATCTCTTAAGGATACTTGGTGACTCTACAAAATTTCCTTTACCCAGAACATCCCTCGTTATGAATATTTCCTTTCATTAGGAATAATAAAGTGTGACCCAATTTAGCTCCGCACATAGTTATTTAGTATACTGCCTTTTCAGACATCTTTATTTCGCGCCATTTTGTTCCACCATATGGGAATCGTACCAATATTTTATCAGTTTCTACCTGTGCCACACTTATTTTTAGGACATGATTTAAAATGGATTGATTTTTTAGATATATTATATCATCACCGCCATTTTGTTTTTCCGCCTTGAATTCGTTCCACAATTTTACCAGTTCATCTCTATATCATACTTAGTAAATGTCCAAAATTTAAAATTTATCTGATAAGTAGTGTTTTAGACTGATTTTTTAAATAATTTATCAAGCCGCCATTTTGTTTTACTGTCTTGGATTCATACAAAAATATTACAGGTTCATT
The DNA here is from genome assembly GCA_030620095.1 of Kuschelorhynchus macadamiae. NCBI lineage: Eukaryota > Metazoa > Arthropoda > Insecta > Coleoptera > Curculionidae > Kuschelorhynchus > Kuschelorhynchus macadamiae. The sequence continues at coordinate 213,497 of JAUTXW010002212.1, read as the reverse complement.
TCTTCGTTTTTGAGCAAAATTTGAGATAGAATGGATGTAATTTGTTTTTTAATAATAAATTTTTTTTTATTTGACTACGGCGCCATTTTATTCCGTCATAATTGAGTTTTACTAAAATAATACCAGATCATCCCCACATAACTCTTAATTTCAAGTAAATGGGGTAAGTAGTTTTTAGCTATGACGCGAACTGATAGACAGACCGACAGACAGACAAATATATAATATATATATATATATATATATATATATATATATATATATATATATATATATATATATATATATATATATATATATATATATATATATATATATATATATATATATATATATATATATATATATATATATATATATATATATATATATATATATATATATATACCGGGTGTCAACGATATCGTTTTACACGATGCCATTCAATTGCTTTTTAGGTTAGGATTTTTTTATTTGGGTTAACGAAATATGGTATTAAGACACATATTTTTCATGAAAAAACAATTGAATATTACTGCCAGTTTTTCCGATATCAGAACCAAGTTAAGAATTTCAAATGGAACCCTGTATATTATTTTACATAGTTTGATAGAGCTTAGAATTACCTTTTCAATGACATATCACACGTTATATTTTTTTTCAAAATGGCGGACCAGGAAGCGCTTTTTCAAAATTCAATATGGCGGTCGTTTCCCGATACCGATGAAATTTTTGTTTAACAAATTATTAAAATATTAAACAAAATCAGGTTTTCAATGGATTTTAATCAAATTTAAAATCAAATTTTTAATTTATCACAAAATGGGATAAGTTTAATTTTTTCTCTAAAATGTGAACTTTTTCTTAAATTTTCTCAAAGATTTTAAATAGAAAGTTGTATTTATTAAATATTAGTATTAAAGTATATCTTATTAGCTACACGAAACCGCATAACAAGCCGTATTTTTGCTTTTTGTTTCAGAAAAAATTGACAAAACCTTGCCGATATACATTTTTCCTAATACATAACATGAAACAAACACACACATATTATTAATCAGAAAATCCTGGAATATTTTTTATTGTTTATTGATAAGTAATTTTGTATTATTTTGACATTTTATGACTGTTGTCTTATTTTAGGAAAGCGAGAAAAAATCACAAGTAGTATTAATTTTATTTTACCGGTAGATACGGTGCAGTAACATGAAAGATGACTTAACTAAGATAAGTAGGTCTTGGAAACAATTGCATAGGGATGCCATTATAATTTTCATTAGATTTAACCAGAAACGTCAAAAGTACTGTTTTGTATCGACATTTCTGATAACTTTCGTTACATTTTTACACTGAGAAGTGGTTCTAGTTAGTTTTAAAAATAAATATTATGGTTTATTCAAGAGAACATCAAATTGACATGCTCCTTATTTATGGGGAATGTCGCAAAAATTCAAGGGACACAGAGAGATTATACCAGGAACGCTTTCCGAATCGTGACGCTCCTTCACATGCATATTATCCTTGGCTAGTACAACATTTAAAAAATGAAAATAATGGTGGTGTCCATGCTAATGGCAATGATGGTTTCGTAGTAAGCGAAGAAGTGGAAACAAACGTTTTAGCGTACATCGAGTATGACCGTACAGCTTCCCTTCGTGAATTAGGCAAACAGTGCAATACGTCCCATGAAAGCGCCAGAAAAATTTTAAAGAAACACGGGTTTAAATCGTTTAAGTATCAAATTCACCACCACCTATTTGAAAATGACTTCCAAAGACGACTTATTTATTGCAATTGGTTTTTAGATAATTATAGAATAAGTCCTGTGTTTCATCATAAGATTATTTTTTCGGACGAATCAAGGTTTACTAATCTAGGGATGTTTAATAGAAATAATTTTCGTTATTGGGCAAAGGAAAATCAAAGATTAGTAAGAGAAGGTGCCTTCCAGGAACGTTTTGGAGTTAATGTTTGGTTAGGCGTTGTAGGACTAAGCGTTATTGGTCCAATATTATTCCATCAGCCTTTAACTGGCGAGATGTATTTGGACTTTCTCGAAAATGAAATTGAACATTTTATAAATAATTTGCAGCAAAATGATGATTTAGTTTACCAACAAGATGGCGCCCCTGCTCATAATTCAAGAATTGTTGCAAATTACTTGAATGAACGATTTGGTGAGAACTGGTTGGGAACCAATGGACCAATTCGATGGCCAGCGAGGTCGCCTGACCTAACCCCGCTTGATTTTTCTATATGGGGTCATCTGAAAGAAAAAGTGTATGCAACTCCTGTAATATCGTTGGAAATGTTAGAAAATAGAATAAGACGAGCCGTTGAGAGTATCTCAGAACAGCATTTACGAAACCTGCTCGCGGAAAATGTTGAGAGAGTTACACTATGCCAAGAACAAGGCGGACAGCGCATAGAACATTTAATTGAGTGACTTTTGTATTAATTGTGAAAGTTTGATTTTAAATTAGCATTAAACCCAATAAAAACCCCCATATTTGTTTATTATTTCTACCTATAATTCAAAAATATCTTCGGTGTTAGAAAATGGCCGCCATATTGAATTTTGAACAAAAGCTTCCTGGTCCTCCATTTCGAAAAAAAATCAACTTGTGATATGTCAATGTAAAGGGAATTCTAAGTTCTATCAAACTGTGTGAAAAAATATACAGGGTTCTTTTTAAACTTCTTGACTTAGGTCTAGGTATTTCCGGAAAAACCGAAAGCCTACCGGTAAAATAAAATTAATACTACTTGTGAATTTTTCTCGATTTCCTAAAATAAGACAGCAAAAATCATAAAATGTCAAAATAATACAAAATTGCTTATCAATAAAAAATATTCCGAAATTTACTGATTAATAATATGTGTGTGTGGGTGTGTGTGTTTCATGTTATGTATTACGAAAAATGTATATCGGCAGAGTTTCGTCAATTTTTTCTCAAACAAAAAGCAAAAATACGGTTTGTTATGCGGTTTTGTTTTTGTTTTTTGTTTTTCTCAGTGTAAAAATGTAACGAAAGTTATCAGAAATGTCGATACAAAACAGTACTTTTGACGTTTCTGGTTAAATCTAATGAAAATTATAATGGCATCCCTATGCAATTGTTTCCAAGACCTACTTATCTTAGTTAAGTCATCTTTCATGTTACTGCACCGTATCTACTGGTAAAATAAAATTAATACTACTTGTGATTTTTTCTCGCTTTCCTAAAATAAGACAACAGTCACAAAATGTCAAAATAATACAAAATTACTTATCAATAAACAATAAAAAATATTCCAGGATTTTCTGATTAATAATATGTGTGTGTTTGTTTCATGTTATGTATTAGGAAAAATGTGTATCGGCAAGGTTTTGTCAATTTTTTCTGAAACAAAAAGCAAAAATACGGCTTGTTATGCGGTTTCGTGTAGCTAATAAGATATACTTTAATACTAATATTTAATAAATACAACTTTCTATTTAAAATCTTTGAGAAAATTTAAGAAAAAGTTCACATTTTAAAGAAAAAATTAAACTTATCCCATTTTGTGATAAATTAAAAATTTGATTTTAAATTTGATTAAAATCCATTGAAAACCCCATTTTGTTTAATATTTTAATAATTTGTTAAACAAAATTTCATCGGTATCGGGAAACGACCGCCTTATTGAATTTTGAAAAAGCGCTTCCTGGTCCGCCATTTTGAAAAAAAATATAACTTGTGATATGTCATTGAAAAGGTAATTCTAAGCTCTATCAAACTATGATATATATACATATATATATTATATATATATATATATATATATATATATATATATATATATATATATATATATATATATATATATATATATATATATATATATATATATATATATATATATATATATATATATATATATATATATATATTTGGCTTATATGCATTGCTATCTCGTATATATATATATATAAATATTTTATTTCAAATTTGATACGTTTTAAAGTTTATATATCTATATGGTATATATATATTTTCATTTATATTCTATATATATATTATGGTTTTATATATATATATTTTATTAGAGGAACATATATATATATATATATATATATTTTTGATATATTGGCATCAACTTTTTATATTCTTATATATATTGGATTATTGTATTTTTAGAGATCTTTTTAAGAGCTTTCCAATGATGTATAACAAGGTAAGATTATTATTTTTCTTGAGCTCTAAAAACCAAAATAATTGTTTTTTTTTAAGTAGGCTTTGATTACGCATGGCGGCCATAATGAAACAAAAGAATGCCGCATGTCAACAATCATTTTGTGTTCCTGAATAGTACTTGTTATCATTTTCTCATTGTGCCGAGTTTTTACAAAGTTTATTTGAGTTTCTTATACTACTTAAAACGGAGGGTAATTATTCCAACGAAGAGAATTTGGATATGATAGAACTTTATTTTAAAGCAAATAGAAATACACAAGCAGCTGCGCGTTCATACGAAGAACAATTTCCAGACCGACATCAACCAAGCCAAAGGCATTTCAGATTTCTAATTGTAAACTTGTTAGCTTATGGGTAAAAATATTAATTCAACCATCGATGTTTCAGATTTTCAACTAAGATATTATACTAACAGTGAATACCTAGTGACTAAAATGTAACTATCAGACTATTGAAAATACCTAAACTAAATTTAAATTAACACATAAAAAAAATATAAGTTACACCACATGCCTCCCTCCATTTTCCACACATTTTTGACATTTCTCCAATACCTTCCGTGTAACCCTTCTTAAGGTGTTCCTGTTAATATTAGCAAAAACATCTCGGACTCTGTCTTCTAGCTTTCTGAGACTTTCTGGCGGAGAAAATTCGTAGACCTCATTTTTTGAGTATCCCCATAAATAAAAATCGGGAGGAGTAATATCCGGTGACCTTGCCGGCCAAGCAACAGAGCCATTATTAGCGATAATATTTTCCCCGAAAGTATTTCTGAGGACCGCCATCACCTCTCTGTACCGTGAGCCGGACAGCCATCTTGTTGGAACCAAATATTTTGCAGGTCGTTTGGGGGAACAGAATTTATAACTTCTGGCGTAATTTGTTCCCGTAATAGTTGCAAATATCTGTTACCCGATAAATTTTCTTGGAAAATGAACGGCCCAATCAAACGGTTATCTAAAATACAAATTGTTATGAGTGATTTAAAGCAGAAGTGCATTGTTTGGAATTACCTATAATGCCACACCACACATTGAACCCAAATTTTGTTTGTAAACGTCTTTCTTCTAAATTATGAGGATTCTCGGTGCCCCAGTAATGAGTATTATGTTTATTGAAAATTCCACAGTTTGTAAATCGTGTTTCATCTGTCCAAAGTACTTTAGAATGAAAGTTGGGTATTTGCTGGCATTTGTTGGTGAACCATTCACTAAACGTGATTCTTCTAGCAAAATCATTTACCTGAAGACCCTGTACAATAGTAGGTTTATAGGGATGAAAGTGAAGTTTTTTCAAGACTCGTTGGACGGTTGATTTGGGAATTGCCGTTTGTTCTTCAATCTTTCTTACTGAGGTTGTTGGGTTGTCCCTGACACTTTCTATTATAGCTGCGTTTCTTGCTTCATTATCTATTGAATAGGTCTTTGGTTTCGGTTTCAAAAAAGACCCGTAGGCTAACAGGTTAACAATTAGAAATCTGAAATGCCTTTGGCTTGGTTGATGTCGGTCTGGAAATTGTTCTTCGTATGAACGCGCAGCTGCTTGTGTATTTCTATTTGCTTTAAAATAAAGTTCTATCATATCCAAATTCTCTTCGTTGGAATAATTACCCTCCATTTTAAGTAGTATAAGAAACTCAAATAAACTTTGTAAAAACTCGGCACAATGAGAAAATGATAACAAGTACTATTCAGGAACACAAAATGATTGTTGACATGCGGCATTCTTTTGTTTCATTATGGCCGCCATGCGTAATCAAAGCCTACTTAAAAAAAACAATTATTTTGGTTTTTAGAGCTCAAGAAAAATAATAATCTTACCTTGTTATACATCATTGGAAAGCTCTTAAAAAGATTTTTCCAAAAATACAATAATCCAATATGGCGTCGGTAAGAAAACAAAAAGTTGATGCCAATATCTCAAAAACAATTGAAGCTAGAAACTTCGTTTTACCTGCATAATGTTCCTCTAATAAAAGTGCCCTAATAATGTATAAACCATAAAACCATAATACGAGTCGTTTAGAAGCTACGGGCAAAAGTTGAAAATGCACCATTTTGATTTTTCCCAATTATCTTGAAAACCACAAAAGATATCCTAAACTTCAAAACGTCATCAAATTTGTAATAAAATTCTCTAAAACTTTCCTGATTTAACCCACCCTGTAGCTATAGCGGTTTACGAGATAGCAATGCATGTAAGCCAAATTTGGGACACATTGTATATATATATATATATATATATATATTTATATATATATATATTATATATATATATATATATATATATATATATATATATATATATATATATATATATATATATATATATATATATATATATATATATATATATATATATATATATATATATATATATATATATATATATATATATATATATAATAGCCTGTATAAAACTGTGTTTATTTAAAATTTTCATCCTAAATAAAATAAAAATAAGTTCTTAAATGTATCTACACATGTAATTAAGGTACTGCTTGTCATTCAGGAAATAAAGCAACTTTCATATAGAAAAAAAATCTGCAATATAAGAAAAGCTTTTTAACCTAATTGTTTCGCCGGGGAATTATTATGATGGATAATATTCCTTGCTGATATAATTTATAAGACAAATGCATAAAATAAAAGCTGAACGAGGAGTAAGGGATTATCACTTTAGCCAGCTTTTGAACCCTTTGATTTATGATGACAAGAGGTCTATTGTCTTTTCAAGTCTTGTGTTGCAGCACTTCTATAATAATACTGGAAAATTTTGTTGAAAACCCGATGACTTGTAAATCGGGAACATAGTTTTACCAAAAGTGTTTTCTGCAGCGCATTTTAGTCATTAGGAAGAAATTTTAATTATTTTTCATGCCTCGCCGTTTCATTCATAACTATTTTTATATTAAAATTTTAAATAAAAAACTATCTATTTGTATATAATAATTAAATATTTCGTTAGAGAAAATTATTTCAATATTGAAAACATATGTTTAGAGAAGCTCAACTACTCAGTGGATCAAACTAGCTACTAAAGATATGGCCAAGTATCCCTTCTTCTCTCAAAAGCTCTCAATAATGACCAAAATTTTGGTTATGAACAAACAATACCTGATATTTCACCTATTAATTGAACAAACTTAATGTAGACAATCTAAATATCGTTCAGCAAAAAAGATATCTCACACGTTTTTGGCGACCAACCGATTTTTTGATATGTTGTAGTTCTTAATGTCCCAATTAAACTTGCGGGCTTAAATTAAAAGTGAGAACTTTTTTTTTAGTCGTTGACTCATATAAAGTGTTAAAACGTACAAAAAAGTGGACTTTCTATGTTGGCCTGGTTTGTTTAAAAGCTTTTTATATATAAAAAAAAATAAATAAATAAAATTGTACATTGGGGAGCTCTGAGGGAAGCTGTACCCCCTATAGATCCGCTGCTGCATGCTCCAAAACTTCTAAACCTTTTTTAGGTGACCTAAATTGTATCCTTGAATGCCCACTTTTTGGATGAATATTCGTAGCTCATATTTAAGTTATAATGTAATTTTTTGTCTTTAAATTCTTCATAACAGAATGTATTGTATTCTGCCAAATTGGTATCTTAATAACCTCATTTTATTATTGTTCATTGTAGACTCTATGAATTAACATACACATTGTTATGCTTTCAACAAATAAAATAATCATAAAAAAGTCAAGATGCACCCATTGTTTTGCCAAACAAATAAGCAAGGGACACGCAAAATAAAAATAAATTGAAAATTAAAGGGTGTGACTTATAGCTTAACAGACTCAAAAAAAACTATGCGGTCCTAATCGTAGGTGATAAACGCTAGTAGCGTTAATTGTTTGTTATACAAAATTAGATGTCACTTATGTACACGTTTACGTAGGTAACATCTGGACTTTCCCTGACCCTTCCCATTTCTGAGTCAAATAGATTTCCCCTAGTTTTGTTCCCGTTTTCGAGCTATGTTGATTCTCAATGTTCTCTTCAAAAGAAAAATATTCCTTTGTGGCTTAAACGCTAGAAGATGATGGGCAGAGCTGAAATAAAGCATGTAGAGGCTTCAGGGCAGTAAGATCAGTTGGGACCTTAACCCTAGGTGTATTTTTTTACTATTTTGGTAATATATCTTTATTAATATTTATATATTTTAGTAGCTTCTAGTGAGTGCCCTGGTTGATGATGAGCAAACGACGATTTTGACACCTTTGAGCTACCATTCGTGTACCATTAGCATAGCTAAATGCAGTACCTTTGTCAACTGCCTCCAGTTCCTGTTTAATTTAATTTCATGTGTTTGTTTGCCTCTTGTTTTGTTTTTTGATAACCGTGCGAAATATGTAGTCAAACATATTTGTTATTTGTTTTGAAGTTAAATTCAGTCTCCAAAAGAAAACTGGAGAGTTTGTGCAGTGCAACTGTAAATAAGGCACTTATGTAATATAAAACATTTTCCATATTTTTTTTTAACTGGCGATAATTTTTTAAGTTCTATACAAAACAATGATCAAGTAAATCACATGAAGAAGAAAACGTTTCTGGTGAAGAATTTAAGAATAAAGTGAATTTAAACACTAATTTAAATTTGTAAATATAAATAACATATTCATACATTTGAAAAATATATGTAATATATCGAAATAAATGACCCATCTATTTACCTAGTTTCAAGTGTTAGTGTTAATATCGTTACCGTTAAATACTACTTTAACTCAGACAACATATAGGGATTATGAAGGGGTCGCGGGAAAGTGGGCTAAATTCATTCTTCAAGGACAGGAGAAGGAATTTATGTCTGCTGAATATCCAGGGCTCCAAACCTCGGCCATCCCCTCTAATTGTGAGGATATATGATGGCAAGGTACGTGAAGTTATTCTGGTTAACAGTGTGAATAATAGCATGAAATGTGAAGTATATTTTATACTCTTCCCTTACCTAGTAGAGCGAAGTTAAATTTGACGGAGTATTTCTCATTATTGAAAAAGTGACTTCATCGAACCCACTTGCTGATCTCATTTACGAGTAGATACTCTAGAACTACTCAACATTTTTTGGATCACCGCAATTTTGACCTTGTTTTGTACCTATAATAGTGCTATTGAAAAATTGTGTAAATTTTTCATGTATTTTTTTTTAATCTTTAAATTCTTTATAACAAACTCTGTTGTATTATAATAGTATTCTGCCAAACTGACATTGTAATAATCTTATTTTTGTATTAATATTTTTTCATTATACAGGGTGGTTCAGGGCCCCGGCTAGACTCTGGCGGAGGAGGTTTGAAGTGGGAAGTTATGAGGTGGGCTCAAATTTTGAACGAAAAAGTTTTAACAATATTTGTTTTGCCAAAAACTATATAATATACAGGGTACTTTAAAGAACCTGAGAGATTTCTTTGCAGACAAAAATGTTATATACTTATAGATCCACAACGGCTATAGTTTTCCCCAATACAGGGTGTTAATTTTTTTATTTTCTTTGCTTCAAATCAACTTATTAGATTGGAATGAAACTTAGTGCAGCAAGAATATATATAGTAATACTTTTTTCATGATACACACTGTTGTTAGTATATCACCGACTAGTGGCGTACAGGTAAATAAGGGTGTGCATTTTTCAGAATTTATCTGTCATATATTTTTTGTTGTTGCCATTTTTGACAATTTCATGTATGTAAGTCACTTATTCTTTGATTAATTTTATATAAAAAAAGCACCCTTAGTTTAAGTCGGTAATGCCAACCATGTACCAGCTATATTAATTTGAAATAATTTGTTTTGTTGTAAAAGAAGAAATTTAAAATAAATGACTGAGTATTACGGGAATTAAGCTTTGGTACTTGTTTTTCGCAATGGCACGTATTTATTCTTTTCAAAGAAACTTACACATATTATAAAGGGAAGTAAATACACAACAATAATTATAAAGTACAATATATGATTGATTGATATGATTGCATTATGTATTAATTAAAAAATAATTAAACTGGTCCAAAATTAATGTAACTCCCTAATAAGCAAAATTTAAAAAGAAAGTATATTATTTCTCAAGAAAAAATATTTTAATATTTCTGAAAACATGGGAGCTTTTTAGTCTTTTAAATTTTATACTATTGTAAATTATAATCCCTTTATGCAAAAGATACCTTCCACCAAAGTTGCTTTTAATCTTTAATAATTTAAACAGTCTGTTTGCCTGAATTTATTTTATTCAATTTTAGATTAGTAGTTTTTCTTATAAATATGAAATAAGTTACAAAACAAACTTTTAATTTAAATAAATGTTCAAGAATTAAATATTTCTCTGGTTTATATAAATTTTTGGCTGGTTCCAAAAATGGACGGTTATGCATGTTTAACAATTTTGAACATGTAGACCCACATACTGAATTCAAGTATTGGAATTTAGAATAAATCAAGAAGTAATATACATCTTTCAGGTTAAACAAAGATAAATAACAACGACATTTATATAAAATTCCAACTAAAGGTGATATATTAATAATTAATATTCTAAGATTTTTATCTTTGTACAGTCCTAAACATTGTGTTGGCTTAAAGTTTTTAATTTATTTATTATCAAATGATATTGTATTTACAATGTTATTTATTTTATTTTCCAAATATACATACATAGGTATGTTTAAATTTTTTTATATTAATTTGAATTTCAGAAAAAGTTTGAACAAAATATATTATCGTTGTCTCGTCATCAAAGTGTTTTATACTACCTTTCACTTTAAATTTAGAAATAGAATTATTATATATTAAAAAAAGAATAGGCCCCAAAGCTGATACTTAGGGGACTCCATAAATAATAATTTTATTTTTTTCGAACTTTCATTGTTTTTTTTATTTTAACATACTGTCTTCTGTTATAAAAATATGTTTTAAATCACCTATACATTTTTCCTTCAATTCTAATGCTAAATAAATTTGTCAGATAATCTCATGAAGACAACATTAAACAATAATATACCGCACTTATTGTTTTGCTTAATATTCACTTAAATATCCGTTATAATATTGAATTCAATTCTGTATTCTAAGATTTGCGAAAAAAAAACGTTTCATTACTTTTTCTTATTTTTTTGAAAGAACTCGCAATACTGAAACTGGTCTATAGTTATTCAAATTATTATGTTTTTCGTTTGTAAAAACTGGTGAAACTTTGACAATTTTCATTTTATCTAGGAAAATATCTGTTTTAAATGATAACTTTAAAAGGTAATGTATGCAAAATTGGAACAATTCCCTTTTTAACTTTTTAACCGAAACATCGTCGTAACTTGTGCTTCGAATAAAATGCATTTCTTAAATTTTGAATTAGATTAAATAATGTTCGACATAATGTAAAATTAAAATATCTCAAACATGGTTGGATTTATCGACTTGAACTGGGCGTACCTCTTTTTGTATAAACTTAGTAAGATATTAAATGCTATATATCAAACAAAAAAAAAACTCGGAACAATAAAATGGAAATTTTTAACATCCCGAATCTCGAAAAAGAAACCTACGTCAATATGATATTTTTTATTTTCTTTTATGTCAAAGAATCTGTTTTTCAGCGATGATCTAAGTTTGGTTTTAAAACATCAAAGGCTTGTAATAAGCAAAATAAAAAAATCGGGGAGTATTTAAAAAAAATTAATAGGTGAATGCCCCGTTTACGACACCTCAGATTTTAAATCAGACTTAACCGCTAATTTTTAAGTAGTTGGTAGAAATGTTTCGACAGATAATAACATTTTTGACAAAAGAAAAAGTTATAACATATTGAAAAAAATGAAAGGTTTTTTCTAAATATCTCAAAAAAAAATCCTGTAAGCTTGTAACGGTATCACTTTTCAGATCTTCGCTGGCATGAACATATCACCTCAATCGCCACAGCAGCCACGAAGAAATTGGGTTTTCGTTTCCGAGCTTGAAAATGCTTTTCTTCTGCCAACCTGTTTACTCTTTACACTTCGCAAATCAGACCCTACCTTAAGTATTACTCGTACATATGGGGAGCAGCCTCTCCTTCAGTCCTTAATATTCTTGACTCTATCCAAAGAAGAACTATTCGTCTCATTGATGATCCAAACCTCCACAACCTCACTTGCCTTACTAGAGCATTTCGAATTGTCGGCGATCTGTCTGTGTTTTACAGATACTACCACGGGTTCTATTCCGATGAAATATCATCCATTATGCCCTCCTTAGTCCGTCCTGCCAAGGAGACACGAACATCCAGTTACATACCTCCCTTTACAGTCCAACCGCAAAGACCAAAGACCTCCCAATTTGTTCGCCCTTTTATTCCCAGAGTGTCCAGATTATGGAATGTGTTACCAGCAAATGTATTTCCTTCTTCTCTTAATCTCCAAGTATTTAAAGCCCGCATCAATAAACATTCCCTGTGTTTATTTAAAGCAACCACGGTATCTAATACTTGGCCTTTGTGGCCTGTTCATAGATAAAAAACCAACACTTTTACAATTTTAAATATAGGGATATTGTATAACATTTAGCTTAAATTCAATTTCTTAAGTCTAGTATTGTTAAGTATATTTTTGCAGTTTTTCTTCTTCGCTTTAAAAGTAGCAATTTTATTCCTAATGTTAGGTTAAGCGAGAGGATAAGTATACTATCGTTAGTTACAGTCTGGAAGGTCTTGTTATTTATAAAAAGGTTTGGTTTATTTCTATTTTCTCGCCGTTTGAAAGATTTCGGGTGGCTAATTAAAGACTGACGATCTGAACACCGGTTTACTCTGGTTACTTTACAGTAACAAGCTATGAGGTGCATTCGTGGGATCTTAGCCATGTTAATGTAGCAGTTGATGCCAAGAGATGATCATTAAATGCATGAGAGCGTCAGCTGGTCAAGGTACCAAAGAATATCGAACCGAACCAAAACAAGTTCCAATTATGAAAAAATGTTTGATGAAACTCCTCCGTCATTTCCATATTACAAAAACCAATATATCAATTATTTGAACTTTATAGATTCGGTAATATACTCTGTCATCATGTATACAATGAATAATAATTGGTAACATTCAAGTCTAATTAAAATTTAACCTTTTCTAACAAAAAATTGTCCTCACCATATTCAATGTTGACATTCGCATATTGCCAACAAGCTATTGTTTAGATAAATTATTTTGTCCTCAACTATACGCGCTTGTTATGAGCCAAATGGTATCAACAAAATGTCATTTTCATTACAGGGCTCTTGTCAAATAATTTGGTCTCATTAATTAACATGTAACATGGATTTGATAAGCAAAAAGCGGAGAATTCGCTAATGGAACAATAAATTGTTTTATTCCATTTATTAACCTAAAACAAAAACTATATTATTACATTTTCCTCTGGTATGAAATTGAGTAGGCATTTAATTGAACGGGAATAATTTATTTGGTACAGAAAATGTTCTATTTTAAACACTATCTTAAAAAAATAGTAAAATGCTATATCAACTTTCGATAAAATTGCCGGGACAAAATAAGGTAAAATAATCAAACCTTCACTTTAAATGAATTTTTACGCATCTTAACATATGCTAGATTAAATAAATTAGCCCAAAATAATATAAAATATTAAAGGTTTTTCCTCCTTAAAGTAAACTTAATGGCCTAACGAAAAAAATTGAAATTTACAAATGTGAGTCGGAAGCGTACATCGTGTTTTACATAAAAATACCCACTATACTATCTGGAAAACCGTAATTGATACAAACAAAGTTTCATACAAAAGTTTCTTTAAATTTGAAGTTTTTTTTAAAAATATAAGGTTTTCATCTATAGAGGGTGTCCCAATTTTGCTGGGACGACTCAACTATAAAATTTTATACGGGACACCATATATTTTTGTCCGTTATTTGTTTTCCCGTCATAAATAAAAATAAGTTACCGATTTAAACTACAGTCGATTTTTGTGTAGTTTCCGAGATAATTAAGAGTATGTGTGATTTTTTGAAAACTGGAGCTATTTTTCAAATCACTAAAAAATAGCAAAACTCTAAAATTGGTCGTTTGGGTGGTAATTTCCAGTTTATAAAGATAAAATGAATATACGGAATACAACATTTTTGTCCACACCTATACAGCAATTTAACAGAAAATCTCAATTATTTCTCGAATATTGTGATGCTGCATACTCAACAAAAAACTATAGGAGGCCATGGAATGGATAATATAACTATTTGTTTTAAATTTGACAGTTTTCTAATTTATTTGTTTTCTTAGTGGTGGTTTTTATTTATTGAAAAGCAAAGAAAATGTTTTTTTTATGAATATATGGTGTGTTTAGATTTCACTACAAATATTTTAATATGTGATAGCATGGACTATTCTGACAAAAAAGTTTAAAGTTAGTTAAATAATCTTAACGAATATCGTAAATTTAATTTTGAGCAAAACGATAATGTTTTTATTTATTTTATTTATACATAACCTCGCTGACAATGACAGATATAAAACACATATTTAAGGACAATTGAAAATTAACATCAGTCCTATACTGATTAATACGTACCGTAGGAATTTTTAACGTGTTTACAAATAATGAACATGCAGACATGTGACACATTTATGCAGAATACACACCGTTAAATATGTTTTAAAAAATGGCTTCGTCGTATGTGTGCTTGTTTTAATAGTGAAGATAGTTACTTGATCTTTTAATTCATTCTCCCAAATAACTTTCCCTAATTTTAAACTTTATAGCTAAGCTATTCGTGTATCTAATAATCTGAGCCGTTCTGACAATGACACTCATTTTTATCCTTCAAAATTTTCGCGGTGACCACGAAATGATAAACAATTTTTGCTAAGACTAAAATTATGCAAAATAGTCGCTTTAAAATTAATTTTCAACAGGAAATCTAATATTTCGCTTTCTCTTCTAGCTCTTTATCAACTGTCTGATTTTTTTTCCGAAACTCAAAAATATCACAAGGTTTAATATGTATATAGGTATTACTATGTTCAACTATTATAGAGAAAAGGGGCTTCCAATCTTCTATTCCGCTACGCTACTGATTGTTATCGGTCGCAAATAACCAACAAGGAACTCAGTAAGCTACATCTAAACCTTTTGAGTATGACAGCCAAACCCGAGGTACCGTACCATACTTTGTTTTTGACCAGTAATAACTCTCATTGAACCTTCGATTTTCATTTTTTGTATCTTTTGGGAAACGCCCTTTGGGTTTATTGGGGGTTAATCGTTAATTAATCGGCATCATCAAAAAGCTCCTTGTTGACATAATCACCTAAATCGTTACTAACATTTAGGCATTTCAAATCTTCAGGTTTAACTATTTTTTGAGATAGTTGGATTGGTTTGTCATTATACATTTTAAAGGCTCATGAAACGAAACTTGCGCTGGATATTCGGTATTTATATTTATATTATCTAAACTTACGCTCGCCTGATGATGAGAATGTTGTGAGGGGGATACAATATACGTGTCAATCCAAAATGGGTACAACAATAGTAGTACCTAGTCTTACTTTTGACTTACGAACCTATGCGATATGCCTGTTTAAAGCATCTAAGGTGGTTACTACCTCTGCCTGTACCCGTACTACCGAAATTAAGTGAATACAAAATAAAAAATATAGAAATATTTTATGTTTTTTTACTACCTATACTAATAAAATAGAAAAATGGTTATTTTAATTTTCCAAACAAATATTGTTAGCAATATTTATCGGCTCAAGTAGAGTTTAGTTTTAGTTTTTCCTTTCGAAGAACACCAAAAAAATCTTATTTTCTTTTTTCGAAAAATTAAATTAGTCGGCACGGAGGTCACAAACACGACCAATCCAGGTTGGCCGTGGCCGGGGTTTGTAAAATAACAATTAAACAAGGCAGCAATTAAATATTAACACAATATAGTTTCTTTAAGTAAGACAAAGAGCCCATAAAATAACAACTGATGTAACACAAAAAACCACTGATGTTATATAAACACCAAAGCACTTAGTATAGGGGACTTATATCTCATTACAATCTTTACAATATTAATACATTGGCCAAATATAAAACAATATATAACAATAGATAAAAAAATAGATCCTTTTTTTAAAAGCATCTTACCTGTTTTTCTATCCTTTGCCTTCGGATAAACCTTGTTAAACTTAAATAAACAAAACTTAAATTTTTCAAAAGTAAATAAAAATGCTGCCTGAAAATCACCAGATATCTAAGGCTGTCTGTGAATTACCGATTTTAACAACAGCATCGCCTTCGGCCATCGCATTAAGTAAGTTCAGTGTTGCCAAATGCCAAATCCACTATATGAATATTAGAAATGGCCGGTATTATCGATATTATCTATATAAGGATTCACTATGCGTGGACCCCTTCTGGGCCCTGGGTCCCCGGGCAATGCATTGACCTGCCCGGTGATATGTCCGCCCCTTACACATAGTTTATCTTTTACAGAAAATTATGGTTTATTTAGTTGTGTTTTTGCTCAGTTAACTAAGATGTGACACCTTCGAAATATAGATTTCAAAAATGACTGAGGTTTGTATCTATTTCCAAAATTATGTGTGGTGTTATTAATTATCTATTAAAATTATATTGTATATTAAATAAAAATAACATAATCTACTCTACATTAATGCAAAACAGCCAAACGAAAAGAAATACAGAGTATTGCAACAAGTTTTTCTTTAACGTATTTAAAAATGTATTTTAAGTCTTTTATACCAAAGAGTATATCTTATCAAATTAAAGAAAATGTAATAAGTGACTGCCTAACGAAAAAAAAAATACATCAGAAAAGTATTTTTGATGTAAAAAATTGTATCAAAATGAAAATAAAAATGTATGTAGGTATGTTCTATTCAAGTGATTTTTCATATTCATTTAAGTTTACCATTATTACGATAAATACTTAACAAGTTAAAAACATCTATATAATATTATAAATTAATTATAAAAGGGTTAATGGGATATGACCTGATGACATTGTGGTAAAAATCCAATAGAGCAAAACAAAATGGCGGCCTAGTGAAATATAAAAAAAATATTACTAAAAAACTACTTATCCAATTTATCTTAAACTTTGCCCAAAAATTATGTATTATGTAGGAATCCACTGGCAAAATTTTGGTACGAATTCAAAATTGCGAAACAAAATGGCGGTTTAGAAAAATATTTAAACATTCACTATGAAAAACTATTTAATGGACTGATTTCAAATTATGTGCCATAAATAATTGTGGTATACAGATAAACTAGTAAAACCGTGGAACTCGTTCAAGATGGCGGAACAAAATGGCGGCTAAATAAAATATTTATAATCGGGAAAAAATCACCCTCTCAAGTTTCACATATCTTCACGTTTTAGCGTCCCTAGATGCCAAAAAAAGGTTTTATCAATTCCGTTGGTTCGTCTGTCGGTTTGTCTGTCTGTCTTTTAGTTCACGGCATAGCTTAAAAACCACTTACCCGATTGATTTCAAATTTTTGTCAAAAATTAAGGGTCATTTTGCGCAAAGTTGTGGTACGAATTCAAGATAGCGGAACAAAACGGCAGCCAAATAATTTTTTTGAAAAATCAATGTATAAAAAATCTTTTTCAATTGTCTTTAAAATTTTCAGAAAAATTACATGTGATATAAGGATAAACTGGTATGAATTCAACACAACCTAACAAAATTGAGGTGTCTGTTAATATAAAAACTATCATTGAATTTATTTTAAATTATGCCCAAAAATCATGTGTGGCATACGTAGCATATGATCTAATAAAATGGCAAAAAATAAAAGTGTTTTAAAAGTCAGTATATATGTGTCACTAAATGACTATGTACTGAACTAAATTGGGTCACACTTCACTATTACTTATAAAAGGAAAAATTCATAACGACGGAAGTTCCAGGTAAAGGAAATTTACCGTTTTCTTCACTTTAAGTTTATTTTTTAGGTGCGCAGTTTAATCCTAACCCGTTTCTTTTTTTTTCGTACCCGTTTACAAGAGCGGTACTATGAAATGCAAGAGTACCAAATCTTAAAAACTAGTAAACTAAAATGGCTGTGCCTTTAATCCTATGATATTGAGGAAAACTTGGTTCTTATTTTAAACGTAAAGTTAAATTTTAGTTGAACTATCTGATCTCAATCCTCATTCATAAGGTCTTCGATATTTGCTGGTTTGCAGACCTCATGATCTACCCAGTGATTCTATTCTATAAATAAAATTGCATGCTGAAACGATAAATATTTTAATCTATCTTTTGTGTGATTTTGGTTGTTGTTTCCCTTAGCTCAATAGGTTGCACAAATAATATAAAGTTTTAAAAAGCTTACCTACATACGAATAACAGACGAACATTTCTATTTCCAGTTTTGTCCGGCAGGCTCTAGGGCTCCAGTGAATATAACAGATGGTATGCATATTGTTCCACGTTAACAAGTTGAATAAATAAAGCAAACTGTTCCATCGGGACCAATTCTCTAGTCGTTTTTGTGTATTGAAACCTATTATCCTAACATTCCATTGAAATTTTAACGAAAACCGAATTCCAACAATATAAAGCACATACTTGTGCAAGCTTTACCTCTTCATTTAATAATGGTAACGTGTAATAAGTTGGAATGGCGATAATAATTGTAAAGCTTAACGTATTAGTGTCTGTGACTATATAATAAAAAATAACTTGGTTCAGTTAAAATATTCTGACAACAAATCGTCCTTAAGTGTAAGAATTTTGTGAATCAAAATATTAATATTTTAAATTATTTACAGAGTGGTCTCTAAGTACATAGTTAAAAAAGTGTCTAAAGGTACTCCAAATAACCTTTGTGTTAAAAAAATCCCAGGGTGGCAAAAATACAGGGTCCCAAAGCGTTCTTATTGATATACAGGGTCTTTCCATATAATTTGCCACCGCCAATATTGGTTTCGTTTTAGAAAAATTGTTAAAGTGTTAGATATAAAAGTTGTGTTTATTATGTAGTTTATATAAAATTATTATTTGTGTATACAAGACATCTAAAAATCTGTGTAGCAGACTTAACATATATTTTTTTAATGGAGCACTCTGAGTATTATATATAAGGATCTCTTCGATGATTGTAAATATATCAGATTTGATACTGTTATCTTCTAATACATCCGAAAAATTTAACAACTGCCATAAGAGGCAATGTGTTATCTAGAGAGGGAAAACGTTATACTTTATAGTTGACTCATGGGAATGCATTGCGTCGAACGACATGGTCTAGTATGATTAGTATTTTACACATTTTATAGACATTCTGTATATAAAAATAATATTTTTTCAATACAGTACATAATAACCCTGCAAGTTAATATTGTGGGTGGCGAAATGTGAGGTCACATCCCGTACCTTTTCGGCTCTAACTTTTCTGTTCTACGTTTTAATTAAATTTTATTATTTTATGTAGGCCAAAAAGACTTATAAACTTACTAGTATACCTTTAACATCATCAGGGAAGTTATGAGCGGACTTACCACCACCCTTCGACATTTTGATAAATGCCATTTTACAGAGCAGAAATTTAATTTTTTAAATAATTTTACCATTCTTCTAAAAAAATAGGTACTCTTCATTTATTTAAAAAAGTTTTTGTGAAAAATTCTCGTACTTCATTACACTTTTTGGTATTTTTTATGCACTGTACTTAAAATAACATATCTGGATCGTACCAAATTTGATTGCAATAATGGGTTATCCTATCAACACTGCCCTGGTGCCTACTAGCGTGGAACAAACAAGTTGTTTGAGATGATCAATAAAAATCTAAATTATTACCAAAAGTATCATAGATAACGATCCACTGCAGTGCTAAAAAGTGGTAAATCTCTATTTTGCAAAAGTACATTTTGTATTAAATTATTAAAATTTTGTTGCAGAAATTGTACTCAATCTGTGTTCCAAAACTAAATGACTATATACTTAACTTTTTTCTAGGTAAAAGTAATAAATCCTTCTGATTTTTATTGTATATATTAATTTTTATCTAGACAAAAGTAACAAAAGATTTTTTATCGCAGTATTAATTACGTAAACAAAAGTTACTTTTTTTAAGAACAAATCTTGAGTCCTTTTCGATACTTTTTTTACACATTCAATCTACTTTACTTATTATGTGATTTGGTTATCAGACCTTGTAAATAGTCTTGTGTTAGGTACATTTTGGGGAAGTATGGGAATTAATAATTGCATTGTACATATGGCTAAACCTTTGATCTTTACTGGCAGGATCAACCAGAGAGTTGCGTCCGTTGTCGTGTTACTCTACGAGTGTGTGTGTGTGTGGGTGTCAAACATGACAAGCCCTAACTATCTTGCTTTTTATTTCTCTTCTCTAAAGGTGAGGAAGTTAAAATACATGTATTTTAATTTTTTTATAATTTAGTTATTTCATTAGGAATGAATATTTAATTTTTCTAATAATACTTCTAGTGTAAAAAGTAAGAAAATTCTTATTTCTCTTCTCTAAAGACATACTTATTTTATTTATAATTTATTTCTGTCTTTTGATTTACCTACAAATAAAGCCCATGCAAAAATATATGAACTACTTGCAGGGAATCTCGCAAATCTATTTTATACTTAAGAAATAGTTTCACAAACAATTGTAAGGTTGCTATTTCTATTTATGTATAAAATCTGTTTATAAGAAATATTGCATTCTAGAATAATATTTTTTTCTTTAATAAGATGTCTTTTACAATTTAACTGTCAGTATTTGAATAGTACAGACACATCAAATAATATTATAATATCTCTTAGAGTTTTGGGTACCAAAAGAGGTCAGCACATTTTCAATGCTTGAAACTATAGGTAGCCTAATAAAATATGTAATATAAAACAAAATGACATTTTACTTAATTGTTATATACTCCACATATTAGTGGAAGTGCTTTGTTTCTATTTTGTTCAGTTCTATTATCTCATCTGAAGACCTCTCGGCTTCTTAATTTTTTTGCAAAAAATTGCTGCTTGTGACATGTCATTAAATTAACAAATCTTTCCCAAAGCGGAACTTTAAGCGTCTTTTTTATTTAACTATTCGCTGTTCACGAAAATATTTAATTTTTATTATTTGTATCGGTTTTTTCCAAAAGTTAAAAATATCGCCTACTTTCTAAAAATGTTATATTTTTTTTAGAAAAGACAAACCCTAATTAAAAAAAAATCTGATTTATAGCCATTTGAAAGTAATTTAATTTAATATATAAATACAAAAATAAAATGTTTTAACTCCTACTTGATTATATAGAATTATTTAGTAACTGAAATACCGAACTTTAATTATAAATAAAATTTTTCACCATGCTCTATTCTACTTTTCATTACATTTAGGCCACCGTGATTGCCAGCAATTAAATGGTTGCCTCAACTGCGTTTACAAGACTTGTGTATAAACTAACGAGTTGTGTGTCATACCCCGTTCAATTGTGTGCAGAATAACATTATATTATCGTTTCGAGTTCAAGACTTGCTTGACGTTTTCCTATTGCACAGTTGTCGCATAAAAAACAAAGTCATTCATATTTATGCAACATTACAGGTATTTCGGAACAAACCACATGCTTTAAATAATGCAGGAGCACCAGATTGGAAAATGTAACGTGTCGAAATACTCCAGCTTTAAAAGTTTTATGAGAAGTGCAGTTAACAAAGTTGCAAAGAAGGCTTTATGTAGATTTAGAGTCGGTATTACTCTTTCTCAGACTTTTCTCATATTATTCACCACTTAATCATCTTGTAGGTTTAGAAGGATCAAAGGGGATTTTTATATTTCAATAGGATCTAAAGCTGGAATTGAGAGAAAGAAATTCGATAGCTAATATTTTCGGAGTTATATAAATATAAATGCCTGGCATTGAAGATATTTATTGTTTCAATTCAAATTACTCTGCCGGTTACGTCTTTAGAAAATTCGTCAAATACCTTACGTAATATAGCCGAAAGTTCACTTTCTTGACAAGTTTGTTTTTTATCAGGTGTTTAATAATTAATAAAATTTACATATTTGTTCAGAGGTTTGGGAATTAACTGCTATTTTTTATTAGTTATATATTTAGAGATTTAAAATATTGTTTAAACTTTTATCAGGCTAGAAATCTCTTCTTAGTTAATTTAAATATCTAAACTTAAACTATTTTTTTTATAATTACATTTAATATGTAACCTTAATTTAGGAGGGTTTACGTTATTTGAACACTATTATAAAAAGTTATTTTCTTTTATTTATATTTCATAGTTTTATATAACTGATAGGCCTCCAAGTCACTTGTCAAGCCCAGCCTTGGTGAGTTTTGCTGTTGTTTTTATATTATAGTTATATATAGGTAACTAATTTGGTATCATTTTTAGTTTTAAACTTTGTATTTTAGAAAATTTATATATATTTGAATTTTACCTTTGAGCGGAACAACATCTCTTTAATTAAGCTGTAAGGGTAATCTCATAAAAAGTCGAAGGATTAGGTAGAAAAATTTAGTTCGCGGTGCCATTTCTAGTTCATCCATAAATAGTAAATGAAAATTAAATATGTAAATATTTAAGATACAGATCTAACTCCTTTTGCATGTTTTATTTTTACCAATAACAAATTCCCAACTAAATCACCATTTATTAAACCAGTAATGGTATTTAAAAAATTTCAAATGAAGCTTCTGTTCTAAAAATATAAACAGCGTTTTGCTTTTTGTTTGCCTATCTACGTATTTTATTAGTTTATATTACAATAATTTACAGTTCTCCATAATATATCATCCGGTAACATACATGTTAATTCATAATAAGCTTATCGTTGTTTTTGCAAACACAAAAAGCTTAACTTTGTTCCTGCAACAGCTATTTGCTTATACACATGGTAAATACGTGTACGACAAATACAAAAGCGGAGTTGATATAGAATACAGAGTAACGATATCATGTATGAATATGGCGCCATTCCCATGTTTTGTTTATTTAATCAGGCTCGACGATGTATCCGTTTACAAAATTTGATGAATTTTTATTAGCTATGGTATGAACTAATGAAAAAGTCTGCATTGGGTAGTGGAATATAGAAGTACTATATAGTACAGTACAACTATTACTTTTTGTTTATTCTCAGTTATAATTCAAGTATTTTTGCCTAGTTATAAAACTGATTTAAAAGTTTCTATTTATGCTCGTTAATGAAATCGTAATAACAGGACTAACAAGTACGGGTAGTCTAATCCAATATTAAATTTTATTCAATGCCATATATTAAACATTGTTAATATATTATTATATAAAAGGACAACAATAAATATCTTTATATGCCTCAATTTTTTTTTCAACATGGTTAGTCATGCCTTGGCATCACTCGAGATAAAAAGAACGTATAATTGGTGTATGATTTTTGAAGTACCGCTGGCCTTATCAAGTAGGTTGTAGTACGTACCAGGTGATCTGTCATATTTTGCACTCCCATATATCTCACTTATTTAATGAGAAACTTGATCTTTCTGCAAAACTTGAGGTATATATAATGATTAGTTTTTTAGTAATAATTTTTTAAACTTGATCAGCCATATTGGATTTTTATTATTACCAGGTCATATGATCTTTAATTTTTGACTAAATTTGAAGTTAATTTGGTAAGTACAGACAGACAGACCGGCCGACAAACCGACGGAAAACGTGAACATATGTAAAACCGGAGAGGTTGATTTTTCGTGATTACAAACATTTTATTTATTAGATTTTTATCAAAATATTACCAGGTTATCCCCATATGACATACAGACCGATAGACGGAAATTGATAATCCCTCATCATCAGTCCACTAAGTAGTCTTTTCAGGCTGAAATTTTAAATATTTTCTTAAGCTGCTCTTTTGTTTCGCCATCTTGGATTCGTACCAAAATTTTTCCAGTTATTTTCTACATAATACTTTAATGTTTGTGCGAAATTTGAGATAAATTGGAGTAGTTTTTAATAATAATTTTTTTAACATTTCACTAGGCCGTCATTTTGTTTGGAAATAGTGGATTTTTACCAGTAATACTAGGCCATATCATTTTTATTCATTTTTAATCAAAATTTGAAGTCAATTCGGTAAGTAGTATTTAAGCTATGCCGTGGACTGATAGACATACAGACTGACAGACGAACCAACGCAATTGATAAATCATAATATTTTGTCATCTAGGGACGCTAAAACGTGAAGATATGTAAAACCTGAGAGGATCATTTTTTCACGATTGGAAACATGTTGTTTAGCCGCCCTTTTGTTCGGCCATCTTGAATTAGTAACACAATTTTACTAGTTGATCCCTATACCACAATTAGTTATGGCACACAATTTGAAACCAATCCATCGAGCAGTTATTTCAGGCTGAATTTTTAAATATTTTACTAATCCGCCATTTTGTTCCGACGTCTTGAATTTGTATCAACATTACATTAGTTGATTCCAAGATAATACTTGATGTTTGTACAAAATTTGAGATAAATTGGATACGCAGTTTTTTAATAATAATTGTTTTAACATTTTGTTTCGTCATATTGGATTTTTACCAAAATGTTACCAGGTCATCTCCATAAGACCCTTAATTTTCAACCAAAATTTGAAATCAATCGGGTAAGTAGTTTTTCAGCTATTCTACCAAGGGACAGACTAACGGAATTGAGAAAACATGTTTTACATCATTTAGGGACCCTGAAACGTGAAGATTTGAAAAAATCTCGTCGGATGATTTTTTCAACGATTACAATACTTCCATTTTACGAAGGAAGTAAAAACCATGATTCCGATTTTCAATTGTTGTTCCGTTACGTTAAAATAACAATTCAGCAAAAATTTTCAAATTTTTAATAACTAAAATAGAGGGATGCAAAACATAACAGATTACCCAGCTCATAAAACCATTTTAACTGTTTTTCCAATTTTGTAACAACTTTTATATTTGACATTCAGCGCCTCTATTTAAATTATTTAAAACATGATAATTTCGAAATAATACAAAAAATCTTAGTGCCGAAAATAAATACACCGATTTTTTTTTACTTATAGAAGGTTATCTTGCAGTATTTGTCCTTTGCGCCTCATTACCACAGTGTAAGAGAACTCCAGTATTTGGTGTTCGTACTTGAGTTCTACTATTTCTTATAATCAATCATTACTTTAACTAAATTTTTACTTACTCAAAAAAACTCATTAAAAGTTGAAAGATAAATAGATTTTTTTCATTTTAAAGTCTACCTACAGATAGGTCAACGAGTTATTTTATTTCTTAATCCGTATTAGAACTTTTAAATTTTTGAAACAAATTATGTTACCCTATGTAATTTAAAAAAAAATAAAATCCTACTCCACTCTGTCAACTTATGGCATAGCTTTGGAAATATAGACCAAGAAGCGCATTTAGCTTCCTCAACAATAAATCTTTTAAGCCTCAATACATATATCTTCTTTCTAATTGTAAAATGTCTCTGCTATAACAACGTATTATTGATGGAGTGAGCACAAAGGAAAAATATGCCATATATCATTAGGTATTGCGATAATATCTTAACATATAGGTAGAACAATTTACGATTGTATTGCGTTTCAATTTTAGTAATTACTAAGACTACATCATGCACGGGAAACATGACACTAATAACAAAAATTGTCATGTGAATTATTGTGCTCGAAAGACAAATGAATACGCGCCATTTTAATTGATTAAGTATATTATTTTTCATACATATATCATCAGAAGGTATTGATATAATATTTTCCAACAGCGGAAAATCGATACTTTGCGAGTCATTTAAACGTAGTTTTAGTTGAAAGTCTTTCTTTTTTTTGTTGTTTTTTGCTTTGTTGGTCAAAAATCATGAAAGTATATTAGACTCAACATTCCCTATACTTTCTTGTTTGCCATTCAAATGCAATAGTAAATATGTGTATTATGTTTGTGACAGAGCTAAATCACATCAGTAATCAACTAATGCGTAAATACGTCTTCTTCGCCTCCCATGCAGTACGCAATTCAAACGTTATCTGAAAAATGGCCTGTTTAGTTGATTTTACAGTTACATAGTTTATTATACCTAATCCAAATAAATATATAATTCTGAATTCGCCCATTATTTGTACATATATTATTGTGCTTTAGATATCTATTTCAAGTTTAGATAGTTTTTCCTCATTCAAATATAAATTATTATAATGGTTATGAAATACTTGAAAGCAGAATTCTTTGGCAAGTAGTATTAACAGGATCTGAAAAATAAGTTACACATCTTGTTTTATCGCTGTCTTAGAGCACTTGCCTTGTAGGTAATTATTAATTTCTGCAGTTCGGACTTAACGTTGATATCCTATCTCGATTTTCAGTTTGACCATAAATCTAAAGTTATAAATGTATTAATTTAACGACAGGTCAGTTTTTTATTATCCCAAGAATTTAAATTGAAATCTGAAGTTGCATATTAATTTTGCGTTTTACTCTAATGGAACGTAATAAAGTTTATTATAGAAAGTAACAGTGGAGATAATTCTCAATCTTTATTCCTGCAAATTCAATATACATATCAATATAACATCTTTTTTTTAAATAAATTTCAGAATTAATATATACAAAGGAGGATCACGCGGCTAATATCATAAAGATAATAAAAACAAAAATCTTTTGGGAAAATCCCTAATACAAAAGGAAATTTGGCCAATTGTAGACACGTGTTTCTGACTTCGGTCTTCATCAGTACGGTAAAAACTAGTTGAAAGACGAGTACAACTAGTGCAAGAAAAAAAAACAAATAAGAGTTATCAACAGGGACAGTGTTATTTATATCTTTGGGATTGGAGTTTCTAAACAGGTGGCTTACGCTGTCGCGTTGAAATAAGGTGCATCATGTTCGACAATCTATCGGATGTCACCCGAACTAATAGATATCAGCTGTTCTGCCCCAGTTGTTGGCTCTTGTTTGTTCTTTTTATTGTTTTTGTTACGTCCCCCGTAAAATGAAAGTATTGTAATAGTGAAAAAATCACCCTCCGAGATTTTTGCAGATCTTTACGTTTCAGAGTCCCTAGATGCCGAAAAGCATGTTTTCTTAATTCCGTCGGTCTGTCTGTCTGTCGCAGCTAAAAATATTGATCAAAAATAAGTGTCATATGGGGATGACCTGGTAAATTTTCGTGAAAATCCAATATGGCGAAACAAAATGGCGGCCATGTGAAATGTTAAAAAAACTTATTATTAAAACTGCCCATCCAAATTATCTCAAATTTTGCAAAAACATCAAGTATTATGTTGAAATCAACTGGTAAACTTAAATGTAGCTTGAAAAACTGCGTAAAAGTTTGATTTCAAATTGTGTGCTATAAAATTGTGGTATAGGGATTAACTTGTAAAATTGTGGTACTAATTCAAGATGGCCGTACAAACTGGTGGCCAAATAAAAGATTTGCAATCGAGAAAAAATCCTCCCCAGATTCCAAAAAATATGTTTTATAAATCCCGTCGGTCCGTCTGTTGGTCTCTCTATCAGTTCATGGCATAGTTTAAAGACTGAATTGACTTAAAAGACCCGATTGACTTCAAATTTTGATAAAAAATGAAATGAAAATGAAAATATGGTGATGACCTGGTAACATCTTGGTAAAAATCTAATATGGCAAAACAAAATGGCGACCTAGTGAAATGTTAAAAAAATTAAAAACTATTATCCGATTTATTTCAAAATTTTGGTAGGAATCCAAGATATCGGAACAAAATAATTTCAAATTGTATGCCATAACTAATTATGGTATAGGGGTCAACCAGTAAAATTGTGGTACTAAATCAAGATGGCCCAACAAAATGCCGGCCAAATAAAATGTTTGTAAACCTGAAAAAATCACCTTCTCAGGTTTTATATATCTTCACGTTTTGGCATCCCTAGATGCCAAAAACTTTGTTTTATTAATCTCGTCGTTCCGTCTGTCGGTCTGTCTGCCTGTCTGTCAGTTCGCGGCATAGCTTAAAAACTACTTACCAGATTGACTTAAAATTTTGACAAAAAATTAAGGGTCATATGGGGATGATCTGGTAATATTTTGGAAAAAACTCAATATGGCGAAACAAAATGGCGGTCTAGTGAAATGTAAAAAAAAATATTATTAAAAGACTGATTATTCAATTTATTTCAAATTTTGCACAAACGTCAACGTATTGTGTTGGAATCAACTGGTAGAAAACGAGATCTACGTATTGCCATAGACCTATTATTTTTCAATTCATACATACGTGGCGAGCTAATTTATAGTTGTTTAACGACATGAAAACAGTAATTGCGTCGTCACAACTACTTAATCGAATGCGGCCATTTGTAACAATATCAGAAACATTTGCAATTAACCAGATAATTGTTGCCGTTAACAAAGACATGCGGTCGTCTGTTTTTATCGCGTTAAAAACAAATGCTACTCTTTATTTGTGTTACTTTATGTTGCCCGTTTACTTATTCCGTAGTTTTTTAATACACTTCTCTAGTTTACTTTTATGAACGTTATTAGCTTCTTTTGCTTTATTAGCTATATTATACTTTTGAATCATATCACAAATTTAATTTATTTCCCACTGTCTAATAAATCTACTTACCATGTACTGATTTGCGGCCGATAAATCGAACAATCGTAAATCGAGTAATATCTGATACCGTAATGTATTGTCTAGCAACATTACCTTGTTATAGTTATTAGGAAGCGATTTTTTGTCAGGTTTGGCTATAAGATTTTCTCACTTAAAATATTTCGTTTTATTTATTTGTTAGTGACAAGCGAAAGACAACGATTTGCTATGGAAAACCATGGCTGTGACATCGTTAAAGTGATACGATTGTTATATTGCCAACTAGTGTTTCTTAAATTTTAATAAACATAACTTTTTATTCATTTTATAAAAAACATTATAAAGACAGTACTAAATAAGATATTATACAAGTCCGCTAGGTTTAGTACTCGTTTATATTCCAATAAAACAACTCCTACTGTAATAAGGCATCTATCGGATTTGAAAAGTAAATGACTAAAATAGGTTCACTCAAATTTCCCCTTTTATTTTTCGACGGTACTTATAGAAGTTTTTTATCGAGAGCTTTTTGCCCCCTAGAAATTTGACGAAATACCCGTAGGTAGAGTCCTACTATTTTGAAGCGACACGACGCCGACGGTTTTTTAAGTCAAATTGCTTACAGGCATATGTACGACTTAAAAAATAAAAATGTGTCACAATATCAAAAAATTTATTGTATTCATATACAGAACGTTAAAGAATATTTAACAAACATATGTATCACACTGGTTTATTGACTTTGGAACATATTTTGTGATTCTTCCTGAAACGACCCGGCCAGGTCATGGCTATGTAGTTTATGTCATATAAAATCAAACCTGCTGTTATCACTATGTAAAACATTAATTTTGTCTTACGCAAAGTGAAACAGGGTCGATTAAAGTCAATCTACCGCAAATTTTATAATTTTATAAATGTATTGTAATAAATTTATATTATTATTGAAACAAACTATTTATTTAATTTCCAAGAAACCAAAGTCCTGGCTTCAGAAAAGAATACACATAAACGTCTCTTTTTAGAAATGGTAGAGACAAATCTTAATAAATCAGCCTTAAGCAAAAAGAAATATATAGAAGATCTAAGCACTGTATATTCATATATATTAACATTAGATAAAAAAGCATCTAGCAATAAAAATAATGAGAGTATAGATAACTCTTTTAAATTCAAACTATATATATAATTAGAACTTAATAAATAACTGAAATTTTATGTATATCTTATGTTCCATTTTGTTTTGATTAAATACTGGGTAATATATTTAATGTTGCTTTAAAATAAAAATAAAATTGACCACTTAAATTAAATACCGATAATTTTGCCCCTCTTAAAATTTTTTATATAATTAACAATATAAATTTACTACTCCTTACAAGAGACACATAATTAAAAAGCAAATAATATTATAAGTGTCGCCTTATGAATTCCAAGTAGTCTATGAAAAGCCTAGGCACATGTTAGTAAATTTAATTTTAAAACAAAGGCAAATTTAAAAAAAAACGCAATTTATTAAACAATATTATTTTAGCACGAGCCGTAACTCATGTCAGTATTTTTTTACACAATCCTACGTTTGTGTACTTTGATTTACCAAAATAACTGGACGTATCCACTCAATGTCTAGCTAATCAAAACGAGGGTCATATTGCCATAGACCTATTCTTGTTCAATACATACATACGTAGCGAGCCAATTTGTAGTTCTATAACGACATGAAAACAGTAATTGCGTCGTCAAAACTACTTAATCGAATGCGGCCATTTGTAACAATATCAGCAACATTGGCAATCAACCAGATAATTGTTGCCGTTAACAAAGACATAACCCACATGCGGTCATGTGTTTTTATCGCGCTAAACGCAAATGCTGGCCTTTATTTGCATTACTTTATGTTGTGCATTTACTTATTCCCTAGTTTTTTATGTTATACTTTTGTAGTTGACTTTTGGTAACGTTATTAGCCCCTATTACTTTATTAGCTGTATTATACTCTTGAATCATATCGCAAATTTAACTTATTTCATGCTATCTAGTAAATCTACTTACCACCAACTGATTTGGCGCTGGCAAATCGAATATTGCAGTATCTGATATCGTAATGTGTTGCCTAGCAACATTACCATGTTATTGTTGTTAGGAAGCGATTTTTTTTTCAGGTTTGACTTTGACATTTTCTCACTTAAAAATATTAGAAATAAAATATTTGGTTTTATTTATTTGACAGTAGCAAGCAAAAGACAATTATTATAATTAGCTATAGAAAATAGTGGTAATAACATCATTAAAGTGATACGATTGTTAGATTGCCAACTAATATTTCTTAAATTTTAATAAATATAACTTTTTATTCATTTTAAAGAACGTTATAAAGACAGTATGAAATAAAATAAATTAAATAAAGACCGTTAGGTGTTATTACAGTACTCGTTTATATTCTAGTTAAACAACTCGTACTGTAACAAGTCACCTACCGGTCTTATAAAATAAATTACTAAAATAAGTTTACTTAAATCTCCTCTCCTATTTATGGGGGATAATTATAGAAGATTTTTATCGAGAACTTTTTGCCAAAATGGTGTAAACCGCAGATAGAGTCCTTCTATTTTGAAGTGACGTGACCGTTCTTTAAGTCAAATTACTTTTAGGCATTAATTAAATTAAAAAAATAGAAATTTTTCACAATATAAAAAATATATTGCACCTGATTTATATATAGAACGTCAAAGAACATTTAACAAACATAGTTATCACACTGGTTTATTGACTTAAAAAAAAACAGTTTCAAACACGTCTGTTTCTTTATAGAGTTGAAGGTTTAATCTGAGTTTGTACCCAGTATTTTTCTCTCTTTTATTTCACTTTCGATATCTTAAAAATAATACATTTACAACAACTTGGTTCTTAGCCATTAATTTTAAACGCTTTTAATAGCCTCATTAATGTATGTATTAGCATATCGAAACCAGATATGTTATAATAACACCTTGGTTTCAATTCTCTCACCCAATGTGATAGTACTGGATACTGACCACTATAATACTGAAGAAATAGTTATTTTCAGTTGAAACAGATTAAGTAGAAAAAGGCATTTTCCGCTATTTAGGTATTGAAAAAAGTCGATCGTTCTCAAAAAGACTCGACTAACAAATAAACAGAAGAAGGACCTAAAGTCTCGGCCTCAGTTAAGACTAAAACAAAAATAACAGCACCCCAGTGTTAATCTAATGTGTGACATGTATACTGGTTTAGATCCTGTTTTATGATTACATTGTCTGATGTTGCCTGAATTATAAATATTATTTTATAATTACATACAATTATTGTTCCTATTATAATGGAAATAAAACAATATATACAAAAATAAGCCTTTCTTTAATTATCTGGTGTATAGCTAACATATTATATGAGTTAATTATTTTATATAAGTTATTAATTAATTATTATTATTAATATATTTAAAGTTAATATTAATTAATTTATATATTATATATAAGTTGAAAATCTGAATTAAATCATCTCTGTTATAAAATTTTTTTAAATTTATTTAACATCAATATTGGATAATTAAGAAGGACAAATTTTATCTTCAGTTTGCTGAATTACCTGTTTTCTAAAATTCGATTTGTAATTTTTAAAATAAAACATTTCTTTATAAGAGAAACTACAAAAATTATTACATAAATATTTGAAATTATATTCAGTTTGATTTGGAGGAAGGGACACGACATGTTGTGGACTATTTACATCAGCTAGATGAGAAACATCATTGCGCTATTTTATTGAGAAATAATGGCTTTAAAACATATTGTCTTAGAGTGAAGCTATCGCCGTAGGAAATGTAAAAAAAATTCTAAATGAAAATTTAGCCATATCTTGAAAAATATTAATCCCTCGTCAAAATTAATTAATTAATAAAATTAATTTAATGTATTTCTCAATTCAAAATGCCTATATAATTATATATCTTCAAAGCATTTTACAAAAAAAATGGAAGTTTTTTTTTAAATTGGCGTGTTAGACAAATAAGTATGTAACATACCATGTAAAATTTTATAAATAAAGACAGTATTATATATAAGCATTTGATTTATACTCATAAACCTTAAACACTCTAACATATCCCTAATCCTACAGTACTTACTAACTTTCAAGATAATTTGTAAGTCATGTCTCTGTTTCACTACAATAATATAATGTCAAACAGTACTCAAAGTGAGGAGCTATTATAGTCTTGCATACTGTTATTCTAGAGAACAAAGTCAGACATACCTCTACCTATTCTAAATTTTTTTTTCCTGATTTTGTCTAAAATATATGTTTATCAAACTTGAGTTTATCATCAACTATTTAGCCTAGATATTTACATTCGAAATATAATCAAGTTGTTCCTCAAGAAAATAAAATGTTTGTCTCAGCGCAGACTTATCTGCGTTTCCAAAAACAATTACCTTTATTATTTTTGTATCTAAAAATAAAAAGTTAAACATTTTTTTGGGTTTGGATTATTAATTTTTGAAAATTTGAGATTTCTTTACCAATTTGAGGGTCGAATTTCGAAAAATTCCGCCTTCTTAATTGAAAAATATTGGCCTAAATTCCTAGCTCTAATATAGTTACTGTTCGTAACGAATGAGTACTCTGAAGTTTTCGCCGCCCTGCGTACTATAAAAAAAATCTAAAATCTGGTGAAAAAATAAACTGAGGTCTATACATGTTTCAGCAATCTTTTCAAAATATTTTAATATTTTTGAGATATTAATTTATAAATATTTGAGGGGACTGTTTCACCCTCTTTTTTTCTGTAAGTCGATGAATAGCCATTCATCAGTATTAGTCAGGACATTGCTCTCTAATTATATTAGATAGCTGTATATTTAAAACTTACCCCATAATTTATTAACATCAATTATTGTGGGGACAGCATCTTCTTTGAGTAGTTTTTAATCATTGTAATCGCCATCAGTAAAATGCCAGCTACAAATAAAGATAATATTTGTGTTATCCTTCTCTTTTATGTTTATACATTTTTCACAGAAATTTGCCTATTTTTAATGCATATCTTCTTTAGGAAACCTAAAGGAAAACTTTAAATTTTATTTTAGTATTGTCGAAACAAATGTATATAATACAAAATACATATATTAATTACCTATGTAAAAGTACACCGTCCTGTAGGGCAACTCGCCCACAAACGAAGCATTTCCTTTTTCATCCCATTATAAAATGATAACAATATTACTTTATTTACTAATATCGTATTACAATATATACTTTACTAAATATCGTACTTACAATAGAAATTAAATAAATTAATCAATTTTTGCCAATGAAAAATTTAGGGCTTTTAATTTAATTGGTTTTGAACAAGAATGTGTCAATTAAAATTTTTCAAATTTTAAATATGAATCTTGAGAAATGTCAGTATGGTAAACGTCAAGTTCTGATTCATCAATCACAAGCAAGATATTCGATGTATGCGCAATATTCACCGTGCTACAGAGACAATTCTTTCCAGAGGCGACGTTAGTACCTCAGTTTTATTTTAAAGCTCGCATTATACTAGTTAATATGTATATGCATCAGGCAGGATTGTATCCAGGAAAATCTAAAATGCTCAGAGATCATTGATGTGACACAATCAAAAACGAAAACATCTTTCAAGGTAGAATACACATTTTTATTTGATTGAGATTTACCCACGCATATCAAAGTGCGGAACACGAAAGAAAACCGGGCGCAGTCAATCGGTTTAGGAAGGTCGGCTAAGAAATCTCTTTAAGCCAGTGGTTTCCCGTCGTTCTTTAAATAATATGGCACTCCTTTTTGACTATACGCACTTCAGATAATTAAAAAACGTAACTATGCTTAAAAAACCTTTATCTATATTTGTCTGTTTTCTTTCATGTACCGCACTTCTATATCTCTTTTGTGTTGCAAAAACGGCGAACTTTCGAATTTTAAAATGATTTAATTTTGATTTTTCTTGATCGATTTACCTATACATATATTTTTTCTTGAGTTCTGTCATTAACGGTTCCCGGGCTACTGCCTACGTCCACTATTATTGGACCACCCAGTATAGTGATACATTATTTACAAGTTCAGATTTTACAAGGGCAGCCAGCATCAGATCCAGTAAAAGAGATTTATCAAAATTTTAATTTATGCAGTTCGACTGTGAAGTACTATACAGGGCGTTTCCTAATTGCATGCTGATGTTAAAGGGGATGTTTTTATGTCCTAAAAGTCTTAACTTTTGAGATACAGGATGGTAAAGTTTAAAAAGAAAACATTTCTTCTCATCCCAATTCTGATGCTATTGTAGATAACTGCATGAAATTTGATACACGTCTTCTATGGCTTAAGAAGTATATGGATTTACCCAAGTTAATTACATATGCACGTTACTGGTATAAATTTCAAAAATTGATTGTTAATAAAAAATACCCTTTTATGCATAAAAGACGTGTATCAAATTTCACACAGTTATTTATCTATAATAGCATCAGAATCAGGATTAAAAAAAAATGGTTTTTAAAAAGTTAAGAAGTTTAGGTTTATATTAAACTTTTTTCTTAAAAAGGTCCAAGAATCATCCCCCTTTAACATTAGCACGCAATTAGAAACGCCCTGTATAGTACTTCACAATGACGCCCCCTGTACAAAGTAATATGACAGACGGAAACAAACGGCCACTTTTAGCATGCCCGAATAGCCCAAAGTCGAACTGCATAAGTTAAAATTTTGAAAAATCTTGTTCACTGGAACCATTTATTGCAATATTAGATATTTTTTGACACTTCGTATTAAACAGAAAATTAATTATTTTGAAGCAGTTTATTGACAGCTACTTTATGAACAATTTTACAAAATATATGAAAAAAACTAAGCCACTTTTGAGGTTGACGGCTGTGATTCTAATGGTTCGATTCTTTCTAAATCGTTGTCTTCCTCTGAAAATGATGAGGTTTCGTCGTCACTACTTGAAGATCCCAGTGTGATAACTAAATCATCAATAACCGTTTCAATTTTGCCATCTACTTCCCCGTATTTATCTTCAATAGAACGAACATGTTTAACATACGATTTCCAATTTTCAGCCGATATTGAGTCAATCGCATCTAGTGTTATTTTATTTAAATCTTTAATTGAAAGGTCACCGGTGTTGCGCTCTCGAATATATTTTTTTACTCCTGCCCAGGCAAGTTCAATAGGGTTAAGGTCGCACATGTATGGAGGCAGCCTTAAAGCCTTAGAGGTGTATGACCGAGGTTACGCAAAAGACCGTCAATTTTATTCTTTTTTATTTATTTTTCTTTAGGCTTGCTGGCTGATATTACTTCATATAATTGATATTTTCTCAATGTTGGATCACATACAAGATTGTTCGATTTAAGCCACGATATCATATGAGCTTTTGTAGAGTATTTAGTTGGCACTTTATCTTCTACGTGAGAATGATAAGACGCATTATCCATTACTACGACTGATTTGGGACGAATGTTAGGTAGAAGCTTCTCGAGCAACCACTTTTCAAAATTATCTCTATTCATCTGTCCATGATAGTCTCCAGTTGTTAGTCCCGAGCGAAAAACAAAAGCAGCACCTGGAACAAATCCGGCTTCCGAACCAGCATGAACTATAATAAAGTGACTACTAGAGCGGATTCACTGAACAACACCTGTAATACTTTCACTTTGCCAGCATTTGTTTACTGTCATATCATTATCTACCCAGGGTTCGTCTAGATATACAATATTGCGTCCTTCTTGCCTATATTGCCTTACAGTAGATAGATTTTTGAGAAATATTTGGTCTGCAATTTTCGTTTATTTTGGACTTGCGTCAAACATACCCATTTGATCGTAAAAGCCGATTTAAGGTCTTATAACCGAACGAAAAATCTATTTTGTTCTTTACAGCACGAAGTAGGGGTTTGCAGGTCGGAACCTTCTTCAAGTTTATATGAAAATCCTCTATTGTTCGTCGACTTACTTAAAAATCACCATCGTCAATTTTATCTTTATATGATAATCGGGGTCTTTTTTTACCAAGAGATTTTAAAAATGTAGTAGAACATGAGCGATCATTATGTTCTCATTGAATTTTTCTTACGCTATTTTCCGAAATACCAGTATAAAATGCAGCGCGTTCTGTTCGATTTTGAATTGAAATAGTCAAACTATTATTTTAAGCTTCTCTAGTACAGGCCTCTATAACGCTCGCAATAACTTCACGTGCACCGCTTCGAATTGTTTTTCTTCTTTTGCTCGCCATCGTTACTTCAAAATAATAATTCAAATTCAACGCAACGCATTTATATAGAAATGAAAACAAATGCTCGAAATGTATAGGCGCCAGTGGAAATAGCTAGAACCTTCTAGCTGCAAGTGCATGGAGACTCTAGGCACATCCCAATTACAAGTGGACCAGTGCGAAATGTACTAAATCCTCGATTAATTTTCCGTACCGCTTAGCTGGCGCACTTTATAGGTAAAGCGGCAAACTATTACAACAAATAAAATAACATAAAATTTATTTGCGTACACAAATTTTAGTTTTCCGCTTGCTTAAGACTATGAACCTTTATTTTAAGGACCACCCTTGTGCAACCGGAATTCTTCGGAGCTCCAATAGGTGGCGCTAAGTGTTATGCTTAGCCCGTGGAATCTTTCTACTTTGAAAGACGTTCCCGCTTTCGATTGTGTCACATCGATGATCTTTGCGCATTTGTGTTCTTTCCGGATACAAGCCTACCTACATAGAATTTAGGCAAAGACATGTAAAGTGCGGGACACGAAGGAAAACCGAATAATTTTTAATATATTACATTATACCAAGACAATTGTTTCGACATACAGTGTGTACTTCAGATTAAACTACAATGGGGCAAGTATATATAAAGTAAAATTAAGTAAGTATTGAAAATCCAGACAGCATTAAAATTGCAAAAATATTTATAGATATGGCTAATAGTAATTCAGTGGTGTATAAATCATGAATCACAAAAATAATTTCTCGAAGCCACAGACGCAAATAAAATTTAATATCTTTACTATGTCCTGGTTAAACAAATATTACCGTTTTGTAATCACAACACCAGATACTTAGAGAATGCATCTTTAACATATCCAAAATGAATTAGGAAAGATATGGATGTCCAAAAATCTACAAATCCCTACATGCCATTTTGTGAAAAAAAAGAGCTCGACACTAAGATGTGCTTCCGGTTCCTTTATTGATATAACAGTATCTGAATGTGAAATCTGGCTTTGCAGAATATTTGAATTTGTTTTGCTAATTGAAACACCCTAATAATGTATTCTAATTTCTGCGCCCACTATGGAATAACACTGAAAGTTATTTTATAGAGCGGTAAACCCAAAAACATTTACAAACTGAATCTGAAATTTTGTTCAAATATAAACAGAAAGCGTGTTTACCGTATATATCTCCTATGGGACGCCCGCAATTGGCAAAACACACAGATATAAAAAATAAACAGCCAGGCCTAATCGCGAAATTTTTGTTACAATTTTAATCCCAGAATTTTGAATTAATTATTACATATGGTGCAGGGGCCTTTTTTGCATTTTTTGTCAGCGTTGTGCTTATTGCATAAAAATGTATAAAAAATAAAGTCGCGTTAAAAAATAGGCGCTATAAAATAAAAAATAATATTTTATTAAAAATTTGACTTTTTGAAGACGGCGTCAAACTAATTTTAATTACTTAATTACAATACAACAATTAAGTATACCACGGTATAACGTATATTTACTGCCTTTATTAGTTTGATGCCGACTTCATAAAATCAGCAAAATGGAATAAAATAATATTTTTCACTTTTGAGTACCATTCTTTAAAGACGGTTTTATTTTTTTTATAAGAAACAATTATCATTTTTAGTTCTTTTTATACAAAGTTTTATTGCAAAGGCCAGCTTTAAAAATTTTGGGGCCTAAACCTATGTTACAATTTTGGACAACACACATGTAAAATTAGCAAAACACATTGTCAAAAATTAAAAAGTTGAAATTGGAAAATGTTTTATATCAAGAATAAAGATATCTATATTTTCAAATTTTTTTAAGATTTATAGTAACCATATAGTAACAGAAATAACCGAATGAAAATATTTTCTCCCACCTGGGGGGTTATGTACCTCAAACTGCGAAAAAATTACTTTTTTTTCATTAATTAAACTTCATACACTAAATTTATCGCTGACACTCTAGGTAGAAAAATGTTTGCTATGGAAGCAGTCCGGCACCATCCTGAGTAATTCCTAAAAAATAAAAATCAAACTTTCTTTAACCACCCCGGTAAACTCATCTTCATCCACAATTTCGCTTGCACAGAATTTCGCTATTTACAATAAACGGTCATATAATTATTTGCTAATATCATTATACAAATTCTAGAAAAAAATATTTATGATTATTATTTATTTTTCATGATATTATTTACGTTTTCTACAAAAATTAAATTATGTCTTTTGTTATTTTTCTCCATAGAAAGAAGGTTTCATTCCAGGAAAAAGTATTGAAATGTTTAAAACCATCCTGTTGGAAAAAAAAATTCCTTCCAGTATTTCAAAAATGAGAGGAGGAATTATATTTTCCGACGTGTATAAATACAGGTCTCCTATCAAATTTTCATGTAAAAAAAGGGGCCCTACAATATAGTTCCCAAATTATACCTGGTCACACATTTTACCTTTTCAGGATAAAATTGTGTACAGGTCCATTTAAAAAAAGGTACATTCGTCCCTAAACCAAATAATGTGTACATAGTATATACTATCTGTCAGTATTTCACTGAATCAGTTTATCCCTATGTCAC
Organism: Kuschelorhynchus macadamiae; assembly: GCA_030620095.1. Classification (NCBI taxonomy): domain Eukaryota; kingdom Metazoa; phylum Arthropoda; class Insecta; order Coleoptera; family Curculionidae; genus Kuschelorhynchus; species Kuschelorhynchus macadamiae. Next base: position 173,868 of record JAUTXW010002212.1, on the reverse strand, counting down.
CCTTCATTTTTGCACAAATTTTGAAGTCTATTCCGTAGGTAGTTTCTCAATAATGATTTTTTTTTTACATTTTGTGGCGCCTTCATTTTATTTCGCCATAATGGACTTTTACCAAATTGTAACCATTTCATCCCCTAATCGCCCTATCGAAGAAGTTTTGATCAGAATTTAAAGTCAGTCAGATAAATAGTTTTTAAGTTTTGCCGCGTACAGGCAGAACGACGGACAGATAAACTGACGGAAATGCGAGAACATATTTTTCGGGGTCCAGGGACCCGAACACGAAAAGGTCTGTAAAATTCTCTACTATTTCTCTCTTACGTACTTTCCCCGTTAGAGGGTAATTTTATCGAATATTTAAAAATTTTATATGGCCCCATTTTGTTTTGACATATTTACACTAAAATATTATCAGTTTATCCCTGTTTCACATTTAACTTTTATGCAAAATTTTAAGTCAATTGGATAAGAAGTTTTTCATACTGAATTTCCAAACATTTCGTTAAAAAAAACGAAGGAGCAGAAGACAAGCTTCCTGAAATGAATGATAAAGAAGAAGCAGTGGAAGTACAAAATGCTGCAAGGTAAACTATCAATATGTTGCAAAACTCTATAAAAACTATGGAATACTCAAAAACGTGAAACTGTGGAACTGTAGGCTGCCGCGCGATTTGAAAAATATTGTGACGACCAAACCAGGACTAATAGCCTATATTAACAGAGCTACAGAAATATTTTAAATCTTTAATCTCTTCGTTTCCTTAGCAAAAATTGTCACGATTTGTGGGTTTACTAATGAAAAAACCTCTAGGATATATGAGTGATATAATAAGAAAAATCCAGAGAAACAGAAAGTTGGTGAGCATTTGACATACTAAAACTTGATGAATTCATTAGTGTTTTGCTGCATTCAGAGATATTTAGAAAGTTTTCGAAAACAACTGCCTAAAATCGTGTATACCTTATAAGACCATAGCTGTTGGTGAACTGCTGGTAGATTTGCGTGGAAAGTGTCTATTAAAACAGTATATGAGTTCTATCTCAGCGAAATATGGTTTACAAATGTGGGCTTCTACCGATTTAAAATCGCCTTATCTTCATAACTTACAGATATATACTGGTAAAGATAACAGAACTGCTTCAGAATAAAGCTAAGGATTTCATGTTGTTGATTTAGTATGATCTTAATTTGGTACAGCTAATGGTATTACCACCGTTAATTTCTTCACTTCAGTACCTCTGGCCGAGCACCTTTTAACATAATATCTAACATAACTATGCGTAAAAATAAACTAGACAAACCAAAAGAATTCACTGATACAAAACATAAATCGGTCTAGAATTTATTTACTACAACAAAATTATAATGATGACATATATGCCAAAAAAGAACAGAATGGTTCATACTTTGATGACTGAATATAAAGATCCTTTAGTTTCTAATGCTGAGAACAAAAACCCCTACATGATCCTAGATTATAATTTTACTAAATGTGGTATCGATAATGCTAATAAATTGATTCGTGCTTGATTGCACTCGCCATACTCTTGGCTATTCCTTTTATTTATGAATCTTGTCGACATATCCACTTCGAATAGCTTTATTATTTACACAAAAAAAATTCCACAATTTAAGAAGTCTTCCTCAAGGAAAACCTTTCTCAAGTGTTTGGGAAAAGAGCTGGCGAAATCAAATATGGCACGAAGAATTCCAGATGCAAAGAACAATCCCGGTATAACCAGAGTATAGAAAGGGTGATTTCTATACATCAGAAGAAACTAGGAGGACCCCAACTCTGTTCTAGATCACTTGTTAAAAAGTCAATATCAAATGTCACAAGTCTAAGTAGTAGTGCGAAACACAGACATAATTGTTCAAATGTAATATATATGTTTTATTTTATACTCCAAAAATGTAATTAAACAGTTTTCGAATCTTGTTTTTTTTATTAAAAACAATATTAAAAAAATATTTTAATATTGTTCAATTACATTATTTTTTCATTTTGCTACAGCCTATGAGCTGGTGATAATCTCCAGATAACGGGTAAATACAGTATGCATCTAAAAATAGCCGGTTGAATTAAAGCTAATAATTATAATAAAATTTGTACCATTAATAGAGCTAACACTTATAATTTACCGCCAACCTTCTGTGACTGACGTAAACCCCGTTTCTAACTTTGGAAATGGTCCACCGAATTATTTTAGACCAGAAAATGTCTTCTATGTCTTTCCAATACAGCTAAATAAATTCAAACTTGCTAACAACATTTACTCAGAAAACATAGTTGTTTAGAACGAAGTTTAAACTTTGAAATTGATCAATTACGGAACTTAACTTCTGACTGGCTTTAAACAAACCTTGTAAACTTATCATTTAAAACAATCTCAAGAGAATTTGGCTCATTTTAGTTATTTACAATGTAATACTGCCTATTTTCTAGTTATTTATTAATCGTCCTTTTTCACAAAACATTGATTTTTATTTGAATTTAGTTGTCTATTACGTCGAATTATTTCGTGTCAACAGCAAAATAAGAATGTCAGAGTATATAGTTTTATTGGCCTCTGCAGTACTTTTGATATGAACCAAAAATAGGAAAACATAAAAAATAACTTTATTTCTGTTAATAAATTCTATATATTACAAAACAACATTTTTTATCTTTTAAAAGCCTATTCCTTAATGTTAAAATTACCTTACGTAATGACAAAAAAGGAGTCGTGGTCAGTCGTATAAATGGCATCATTAACACAATCAAACTATACCTATTTTCAGTATTTATTCTGGGATAATGACCACTTTCTCTGGGTTGTTTGTGTTGATTTTTAAGCTCTAATAATTTCTTTACTAATGTATTTGCACACTAATTTATTTTAGAGAGCATACCTCTTTAGTGATATATAATCAAATATCCCACAAGTACTGTTTAGTTTATTTTAATTGATGGAAACATTTATTTTATAAATAAGTTGTACATTGCATGATCCCACCAATTTTCTGATATTTCAATTTAGATATAATTTCGATTTTACCTGCTCGATACAGGCTGGTATATCGTGTCGTCATAAAAAATGTAGGAAATTTTATTTTAGTGTTCTATTTATTCGCAACGATTGTAAAAATAAATTTAAGCATTCGTTAAAATGATTTTTAACTACACATTCATTAAAATAATTTTTAACCACGTTTGTAGTAAAAAAAACAGATGTTCTTTATCACCTAGTACTAATATCAACTGGGTGAAAAAAATTACACGTAAAAAGAATTGCAGAAATTTGTCGGTTAGAACAAGTTTTTAAAAATTTATTATGAAGTCTGACTGATAATAGTCATCTGTGTAAGAATTTTGACATTATAAGCCTTTAAGTATTGTAATCGTAAAAAATCACCCTCCGATATTTTTGCAGATCTTTGCGTTTTGGGATCCCTGAACCCTGAAAAACATATTTTCCAAAAGCTACTTACTACCGAATGACTTCAAATGTTGTTGAAAAAGCAAGTCCTAAGGGGTTGGAATGGTAATATTTTAGTAAAAATCGAATATCGCAGAACAAAATAGCGGACTTAAAAAATGTAAAAAAAATCATTAATAAGAAACTACTTATTGGAGGGATCTCATAAATAGCACAAAAATAAATTGTGCTATAGGGATAAACTAGTAATTATTTGTATAAAGCCAGTACAAAGAAACTACTTATTCAATTGACTTTTAATTTTGGACGAAAATTAAATTTGAAATAGGGATAGACTGGTAAAATCTGAATGAGAATCTTTTTTGGTTAAACAAAAATTCGGTTTTCTGGACTAAAACTTTTTTTTATATAGGAAAATAATAAATAAAGCTCTCTATCGATCAAATAGCTAAATTTAATCAAAACTAAGTTTCTTTTTAAATCAATTGTATAATAACAAATTCCGGTTTAGGCGGAACCGCCAACATCCGGGAGTGCTGTTCAACTCCGGTTTAAATGGCAATTTCTAATTCTGACATTCAGTTCATTTGATGCAATATACTTTAGAAAATCAAGGAAAGTGCAAATAATTGTATTCTGAGTTTTACCTTTTGATAAACAGAGGACTGAAAAGTGTCACAAAATTAAAATCTTTAGAAGTAATTTTTTCGAAAACAGTTAATTTTACGTAAGTATATGAGATTTAACATAAAATATGTTTGGAATATTTCATTGTACTCAAAAAACGATGCTATGTGCTGCATAAAAAGAACTGAATGATATCATAATCCTGAATCGAATGACGATTTTTGAGTTACCTACATAATTTATTCCAGCTAGCTGCTTAATTCTGGAAAACGTGTTAAATCGCATTTTATGATAATTTTTGACTACCTATTGGTTAAAAATAGCGCTAAAAGTTATTTCGCACCTTTTCAATAATTTAGTAAAAACAAAAATATATGTAGCTTCTTTTCAGAAAATGTTCTAAAATTTTATTAGCTTCGATACAATTTTGATTTAGAGATATTACTATACATTCTGCTTCGAAGAGTTATCATGCATTAAGTTTTTTTTAGCTACGCACGTTAGGGAGACACCAGCATAAGCTTTTCTTCACCATCTAACTGCAAAGACCAAGAACCTCCTACTTTTTTTCCTCCTTAGTTCAGTTTCTTGACTATAGAATCTGTTGCCATCAAAGCCTTTTAGTTCATTCTCTAAATTGTAAATCTCTAAAATCCACCTCAATAAAATAAATTTCTCCAACATTGAAATGGGCCACCCTTTCCTCTACCCGATTTCAAAACTAATTTGCCCAAAAACCTTTTGATTGATATTTAATTTCGTTTTTTATTTGAAAGCACCAAGTATCTGCTTTACATTTTTTGTCACCCGAACTATACGGGGTCCAAAACAATCACATACAGCGTAAATCCTAAGTGCGTGTTTTTTAATTAGATTTTGAAATGCTACGTGGATTTGAAAACAAGTCCAAATTTGCACTTATTCTTTTTTCTTATAGCTTTATGTTCTAGCTTGCATTTGTTTTCTCAATTTTGTTTCTAGCTTAAATGACAAAAAAGTTAAAGATCGGGTGCAAAAAATATAAATAGACACTTGGGGCTTTCAAATAAAAAAACGAAATTAAAAATAGATCAAGAGATTTCTGCGCAAAAGAGTTTTGAGTTTTGAGTTCTGAAATCGAATCGAGAAAAGGGGTGGCCCATTTCAAAGTTGATGAAGTTTATTTACCTATCCGCATTTAAGCCCATCAGTTGTATCAAAGATAGCGATTTTACGATTACGTTAAATTTTCCAAGAAATTTAATATGGTATTGCTATGGAAACTAAATCGTGTTATTATTTTTGATTTGACATTATACAGTTCCATTTTAATTTTACTTCCATTTTTGGAATATGGTTTATCAGAGATTAACAAAAACTGAAATGGATAGAACAGTAAGGCTTATTCAGGCAGGATGGAGTCATCGATGTACAGCAGAAGAAATTGGCAAATCAAAAAGTGAAATTTTTCGTTTATGAGACAGGTATTTTTAACAGGATCTCCGTACCCAGCACGTGATGGAGGGCGGTATCGAAAGACACCCACAGAGTATATACACATATTCGAAATTGGGCACGTCGAGAAAGAACCATTGATGTAACACGATTATCAACCTTGGTTCAAGAGGTAGATGGTGTTTATGTTTCATCGGAAACTATAAGATGAAGACTACATGAAGATGGCTTCTGAGCTCGAAGACCAAAAAAATGTCTATTATAAACATTTGTTCCTAGAAGAGAAATATTAGATTTTGCCAGAAACTATTCTAATTAACGATTCCCTTTGCATGGAAATAAACGAAGAACATGAGCGTGGAGAAGACAAGGTGAGCAGTTCGATCAACAATAAATGGTGACGCATGTTCCGTTTGGTTACAGTTTGGGGAGGATTCTCTAGAACTGACCAGAAGGAAATAGTTTTGCTTAATACAACTGTGACAAGAACAATACCTCGAGCAGGTATTGGTACCAATTGAGCTTCCATTAGCAGAAAATGTGATAAAATAATTCATTTATGCTGATTACAATGCTGGATCTCACCGTGCACGACAAGTAATCAACTTTTTTGAGGAAAGTAACATAGCAAGAATACCTTGGCCAGGTAAATCACCAGATTGTGATGCATCGAGCACCTATGAGATTATTTAAAACAGCACATATATACCGTATATCGTATTAAATTTCTTGAAAAAATAAATGTAATCGTAAAATCGCTAATATATATATATATATATATATATATATATATATATATATATATATATATATATATATATATATATATATATATATATATATATATATATATATATATATATATATATATATATATATATATATATATATATATATATATATATATATATATATATATATATATATATATATATATATATAATATATTAACTTTTTTGCCATTTCATCTAGAAACAAAATTCAGAAAACAAATGCAAGCTAGAACATAAAGCTATAAAAAATAGTTAGTGAAATTTTAAGATTTCTTTTCAAATCTACGGGGCGTTTTAAAATGTAAGTAAAAAATATGCATTCATGATTTATGCTCTCTAATAATTATTTTGGACCTCTTATAGTTGGGGTACAAAAAATATAAGTAGACACTTGATGATTTTAAATAGAAAAAAGGAAATTAAAATCGATCAAGAGATTTTTGGGCAAATGAGTTTCAAAATCGGTCGAGCGAAGGGTGGCCCATTTCAAAATTGAAGAAGTTTATTTAATTGTCTTAACTTCCCGTCCATCATTTGAGTTTTTTCCCTATTTTGATATTTTTCTTTTTGTATAATAATTTGCAATTTTATTTATATATACGTGTCTTTAATATAAAAGACTTACGAGGATCCGCCTTCTAAATTTAACTAAATTATGTTAATTAATTAAAATTTCCCCAACTATATTTAGCCTTAGCTTGATTTTGTGCTCTACTGTGCTCTTTATTTATGACAAATATTATATTTTTTATCTTTTTACAATGACCAGGCGAATGTTATATTGACTTAAAGCATTATTTATTGGTTTTAACGGGCGTTAATGAAACTTGCTTGTATAACAATAGAACGTATGTTTTTAAACTCTTATGCGTGACATAGAAAAAAAAAGCTGTTTTAACAACTATACGGCAGTGAAAAATATTTGATTTCAAACTCACCTGCAAAAAAACATTTGGAAATTAGGATCCTTAACAGCAAAAATATAACGTTCGTAGAAACAGAAAGCGTATCAGACAGTCATAGTCACGGAATAGATAAATCACATAGAAAGCACCATCATTATTTGTTTAATTCTTTTTCGCTTTCGTGTTTGCCTTTCGTGATACATGAGCAACCAATTTGGTTTAAAATATCGGCAGCTTAAGCGACTCGAAATGGCCCTTTTAATGTCATAAAAATCCTGAGCAAATTAATTACAACCCTGTGGCATGTTTGCCTTCAGTTATATGCAGCAAAACACAGAGACACACTGCAGGTCTAGTGGTAAAATGCATTAAATATATAATTTTATGCACCATTAGCTGATTGCTAAGGCTTTTATATAATATTGTTTTACTTACCATAGTTTTCCAAATTTAAGTAATCTAGTAACTTTCTAACAGTAGTTTTTTCGAACTTTTATACTGATGCGGATTAGGAGTTGTCGGATTTCTAGGTATATTGGACATGTTCTTTAAAAATATGGTTTAAATCGGGATATTAAAAATTAAATTACGTTAACAAATAAAAAATTTATTGAATTCTGATTTTGTCCATTTTAGGTTTATTCGCAAAGTGTTAGATTTGACTCATAATTTTCAGTATTTAATAAGTCAAATTTATTAACTTTATAAAGTGAAATATATGGGTTTGTAAAAATAATGAAATATAAGTTAAGCCTTGGAAGTAATTTGTATTGCCTAATCTAAAAACATGATATGTAATTAAAATTCTATTAGATTTATTTGGTATTAGAGAATAAGTAGAAAAAATAAATAATGTAAAAAAGAATAAAGAAAAACATTAAAAATACGTTATGGTTAGGTTGAACATGAAAGTAAGGAGTTATTTCTTCAGAAAAACAAAAACATAAAAAATCGGTAGGAAAAAGCTAGATAACAGAAAAATAGATGGAAATATTAAAACACCTAAAATTTGAGTAAGCGTGACTAATATTTTCCTGAATAATTTGAATTGAATTGAATATAACTGCCTAACAAACCATAAACGGCGTGCTTTTTATAAAATATAACTATAAAAATATAACTGTGTGGCTTAAATAGTTTTAAGAGATGTGTTAAACTTAGACCATATCCATCCAATCGGCAAATAGTTATGCCTTGCTTTTGTAGAAATTGTCTGTTCAGGGCAGTCTAGATCCAGTTTCTTCCGGCGATCTTTTGAATATCGTCCCTTCAACACATTTTTGGAGTCTTCTAACGCGTCTCTTACTAGTGCTTGGACACCAAGAGCTTATTGGTCTTTCTCGTTGTTTCTTGTCTCGCCATATGCCCCCCCATCTTCACTTAAGTTGTGCTACTTTTCTGAATATATCCATTAATCGAGTTATTTTTCGGATCTTCTTGTTTCAAAGTATATCCCTTAATGTAATTCCATTGCTTGCTGCTAGACGTAGACGTAGACGTAGTTTTATAGGAATTTTGTGAGATTTAAATATAAATCCTAGTTTACCGTACGCAATGATCTTAGGCGAAATTTCTCTGACTTACTCTTCAGCTTTTCCGCTATAATACTAATGATAACAATGTCATCTGTAAATCGCAGGTGACTTAAGTTAATTCAATCTATGCTTACTCCTTTGTTGTGCCGGTCTAAAGTTTTGAAGACGTCCTTTATCGCCAATATAAATATATATATATATATATATATATATATATATATATATATATATATATATATATATATATGAAAAAAATGCCAGTTTGTAATAATTATGGAGGACGACATTATCGCAAAAGTAGGCCAAAATGCTAAAGAAACTATCAAAGGCCTTCTAAGAGATGATGGAATTGGAGAAGTTTAAACGGTACTATACAAAACAAGAAGAAAAGAAAAATAATAAAAATTTCCGACCGGTTAGCTTATTTTCCCACCTAGACAAATCGTTAACGAAAATAATAATAAACAGGCTGACATGTTAAACAAACTCCTACCAATCGGTCGAACTGCCGTGATTCCGCAAAAACTTTAATATCGTCGAACAGTTGCAATCCATACGCACTCTAATAGAAAACAGCACAAATATATATATATATATATATATATATATATATATATATATATATATATATATATATATATATATACAGGTCTACATCTAGAAGTGGCTGTATATAGACTACTAAGAAGGAGAAGATGAATAATTTAAAAGATTCCTAACGATTTATTGTGGTTTGGTTTCTTGATCCACAAAAACTATATTTAAGTAAATAAATAATTGCAGTCAAAAATAAAAATGAGTCGCTTAACAGATTTTATTTGCAGTTTTTTTGGTACCAGATATCTTTAAAAAGGCCCAAAATCGAATTTTTGATGACATTATCCAGAAAAAATTGATCACGTACAAAATATAACATGTCTAAAAAATCAGTTTTATTGTACGAATGTCATTAATAATATAATCTTTCATAATTTAAGCGCTAATTTAAAACACGTACATTTTTTTCAATACTGTTGAGTAATAAATTGATTTATATTTATATATGCTTATATTTATATATGCGTGTGCATGCAGTAGTCGTAAATAAAATTTATTTAATTTGATAAAACTTGTTCAAATAAAAGTGCGTGCAAGCACTCGGTCAATCTAAAATATTTTCAAAACAACCCCCGCCAATAATATAAGTCATTTCAGGTATTTGCACTTTTTAAATAAAGTTACCTATTTGCGTATAGGGCTTAGTTTAAAATGTTTAAATATGTTTTGTACAATAAAAATACATTTTGTTTTTAATTTTAAAGTTTCACGAAAATATGTAGATTAGCTGTAAATATATATTTTTATGATTCATATGACCACATAATTCAGAATTCTTAGCATGGGCTATGTTATTCGAAGATTGAGATAGCAAGCGGACGCATCCTTAAATAACATACACAGGGGAGAGCATTCCCAAGTGGAATCTCCGGGGAAAAATCTCTAGGTCGAGAAGTTGCATAGGGAGCTGCAGATCTTAGTTTCAAAAGTGGCTCAGTATTTGGGTAACGTAGTATGTGTCTCCTGTAGTTATATCCGTTTACAAGTTTTGGTAGTGATGTTTAAAGTAAAACTTCCGAAATTTGAGCAACAATCATCCATGCTATTCCACTGCTCATCGTAAGTGACATAAAGCTCGCTGGAAGTAAAAGGCTCTACATTGAAGACATCCCCATGAACTAAGTGCTGAAAATGTCGATCATAATGCTTTGAACTATTAGCTGACTTATAGGGATTTATTCCCTCAGACACAGGGTTTTATGATAGCTATTTTAGACCAAATAGTAGCAACTAAAAATTATCTTAAGTATATTGTTAGGGATTAATGAATTATCGATGCAGAAAATGTCTTCGCACCTCAAAGACTCTCCAACATATAACTGCAGATTGTACATACCTTTCGTCCAACGAATACCTACACCGACATAACTGTTACCAAAATTTTCCATCAAAAGTTAGCAGTATTTCACCAGCTAATTAATAACACCTGCTACCTGTTACCAGTACACCCCTGAAAACGTTCTGGAAAATAAAAATTTTAGACTTATTGGGATAGATCAGTTTTAACAGACAGAACTATACCATCAAACAGACCAGACATAATCTTGGTAAATAAAACCCAAAATATAATAATCCTCAGGAAACCATTCATAAGATAAGGTAAGTATACAGATTTGTCACATCAGATTAGGAACGATCATATCATAGTAATCATTCACCAATTATCATAGTAATCTTCACCGCAAAAGAAGCGAGTTAACGCAACATAACAATGGAAATAATAATGTCTGTAGTACCGATGCAGATGCTCTGTTGCGGCATTTTAATACCCAATATAACCTATTCCCAGCAAAATGGTGCAACTAATGAGCTTGAAAGGGTTACTGTCCCTATCTGAGTCACTTATGAAGGGTGTATATTAGGCCAGTATTTCAGGTAAAACTGTATGTCGTTGAAATGCAGTCAACTGATGAAAAAGCACCCGGATCAGATACTCAATGACGACGATCCTGGCAATGGACTTGGACGTTTTCAGTGGAACGACGGGATTATCTGCTGAACGCATATGAGGTCAAAAGACACTTCATACTGCGGATGCACCAAATCTGGTGTGAAGGTCACTGACACTTAACTCTCCTTACAAAATAACACCTTAGAGATTAAGACACCTTGCTTTGAGGTTCCGGGTATGTGAGGGTAGAACACATGTTCTACTAGTAGACAAACCGTCAGTAGAACAACAGGAAATAGAAAAATTGGAACCAGCTACAGTAAAATAGCAGCGAAATTGGGATCATTCTTGAGTTTATCAACGGGTATAGGACGAGACAAAGAAATGTGGCCATTAAAACATCAAGTGTCACATTAAGCCACAAGTGCCAATTCTCAGAGAAGTGTCGCTCTTATTTTTTCTCTTCATAAAACTGAGAGCAGAATTTAGAAAATTTCAGGATAAAAAATCGCTTAGGAAGGCAAAACTTACTTCTAAATGTATTACATAAGATTCGATCCACTATAAGTGAACTACAAAAAGCTTTCGGCACATGACATGCCCAATTGTAGCATTATCAACGTTATCTTGCAATGCCAGGGTCAATATTGGGTTGTATTGAGCAGCTTATACTACAATAGAAAACAAGATTCTGTATAATATCGGGGATCCAATAAACTCATTACAGCATCAGTTACTTTCAGCAGAGGTATATTTCAAGGAAACTTCCTTAGTCTTTTACTTCTTCTACTCTTGTACCTCGTTGCTCTTAGAGTATTTTCAAAACCAAGATGCATATTAGCACTTGGGTGATCCTGTGAATATTATAATAGAACATGTTACATTAACGACCGTCATTATGACATGTTCTATAGTAATGTTCACGGGATCACTGGACATTCTGTTTTCTTAACATGAATCTTGATTTTAAATATATCATAAAAATCGCTCTTACAAGGTCACACTTACACATCTATTTTATATAGATAGTCTGAAGCTCTATGCTATACAGCGTAGCTGTAGCGTTTTTGTTAAGTACCGTTTGTTTCAATTTAAACTGCTAAAAAGCAATGTAGTTTGATTTTATAAATTAAAAGTTTATCTGATCTTATATAAAAGATCGAGTGATTTTTAGCTAGATAATTTGGCGAATCCATGCATGAATAGATACTAAGAAATAATAATAAATCACTGACCAAAAGTGTTTGACAGAATTAAATTTTTGGCAACAATGTATCGTTGCTTGGCAATGAAACCTGGAGAGGTTGTTATCGCCATCTGGAGGGGTTTTTATCGGAAGTAATATCCCTAGTTCATCCAATTTTTCCGGAATAATTCAAAAGTACGAGTTTTTGAGTAATTTGTTTAACAAATAGAATGAGCTTGTGTGTGTGTATTTTAAAATTGTTAGTGGTTTTAAAATTCCGACTCGAAGACGAAAAACTTGCGCCAATGCTGTTTGTTAGTATTCCAACTTTTCCATAAAAAAAATTAGATGCACGAGGGATATTTGGCTAGATAATTCCCTGAGTTCAATAAATAATATTTAATATAACAATATTTATATTTAAAACAACAGTAAGAACAATAATTATTAAACTGAAAACATAGCGGAATTACTTCATACTCGTTTTAAATTTTCCGATTTTTTTTGATTGGAAGGAAATAGTCGCTTAAAAAAGAATGTAACTTCTTTACCTATGTTAAGGTGATAAATAGGAATACTCAAATCACAAATAGCCATTTTATTATAAGAGTGGATTTATCGTATTTATTATTTTAGGCACTCAGATGTAGAAATTAACTGAATGCATCTCCATATTTTAGTAAATAACGTTTCAGTTGGGTTAACCACCTGTTTTAGGCCTCCGTCCACAAGTGTACCGATATTCTTATCAGACCTCGATTTATATTTAAATGGCTTGAAAATAAACAGTATTGATATAGTCATAGGAGATATAAATATAAATGTATTTCTTAATACAGACAAATTTGTAAACGAATACTTAAGCCTCATGAATAGTAGAGGATGTTTTTCTTGTTTAAAGACTCCGACTCGACTAGTCAAAAATAGCATGAGTCTTATTGACCACATTTTTGTGAGGGAAAGTACTGGAAAAAATACGTTTAAATCTTTTATTTTGCAGAGTTATTTGACAGATCATTATATTGTGGGGATTTCAATAACAGTAGAACATAAAAAATATTATCATAAAGAAAAACGGTTTCAGAAATTAGATTATGAAACTTTAAATTACTCCTTGTCTCTGGAAACTCTATAAATGATGTGCAAGATTCTTATTGTAATTTTTTAAACATCTGAAATAACCATATAAAGAATGCAACCACGTCCTTATTGCTAAAAAACAAATTTAGGAAAATAAAGACTTGGATAACTCTTGGCTTAGTAAAGTCCATAATACATAGGGATATATTAAAGAAACAACTTTTAAATAACTGTACCGAACAGCAAAATGAAAACTATAAAAATATAGAAACACTCTCAATCGGCTAAATAAAAAAACAAAAAATGATTACTCACGACTATAGAAAAATTTGGAATTGTATAAATGAAGTTACTAAAAATAAAACTAATTGTGAAATATTAAAAAACAGCTTAGAAGAAGAAATACATAATGACCAACAAAATGCCGATATTTTTAACAACTTTTTTGCTGAAATTGGAAAATCAATGGCTAATAAAATTGAACTTTCTAACAAAACTTTTCACACGAAACTAACTTCAAATAAAACATTATTTCTCAAACCTGCAAGTGATGAAGAACTTCTAAAAACATTTGGCGACTTAAAAAACAACTCTTCCCCAGGAGAAGATAAAATATCAGTACATACATTAAAACTTATCCATAGACACCTTCCAAAACCGCCTAAACAGATTTTTAATCTGACTTTTATAAACGGTAATATCCCGACTCAATGAAGAACTTCGGTAATAATTCCAGTATTTAAAAAAGACGACACAAAATTTGGTAAAAATGCGTAAAAAAAAGATTGGTTCAGTTTTTAGGCTCCAATAACTTGCTACATAAAAATCAATTCGGATTTAGGGCAGGACTAAGTACCGAAGATGCGGCCTTTACTCTAACTAGAAACTATAACTCCAAACTAAATAATAATAAAAAATGTGTGAGTGTATTCATGGACTTGTCGAAAGCATTTGGCACAGCTTGCTATAAATTGCTTTTGGAGAGATTATTTAGAATTGGAATCAGGGGTCACGTTTTAAAACCTTTTGAATGTTATTTGGGCAATCGTATCCAAAGGATAAAAATTATTAATTTTATTAGTCAAGAAAGCGTGGTGGAGACTGGTGTTCCTCAAGGCACTGTACTGGGCATAATCCTCTTTTTTATATATATTAATGAAATCGGTAATTTACCTATAACCGGAAATGTGATATCTTACACAGATGACACTGCCATAATGTTTACAGCTAACTCCTACGAGGATGTATTTTCTGAGGCGGGAAGGGCTCTAACTACAATTCAACACTGGTTAAGCTCATGTTATCTGAGTTTGAACGTGGAAAAACCAGTTTTATTGCGTTTTCTCTCACAGTGGTTGATCGACCAATGACAAATACAATTAAAATCCATACAACTATATGCAATAAAAACGCTAGTGGTATTTGTGACTGCATAGAAAAACAACAGAACGTTAAATATCTTGGTATTTATATCGATTAACTATATCATACTTTTTATCTATTACGAAATATACTGGAAACTAAATTATTAAAAACTCTTTATTATTTAATAGTGGAATTGTATAATAGTATGGGGTGCTTCCCTCAATAATGCAATATATATATATATATATATATATATATTATATTATTATTAAAAAAATGCCAAAATAAATTTATTAAAATTATATTTAACAAGAATAATAGATATCTTACTGACCTGCTTTACACCGAGTTTGAAATCCTAAATCTTAGAGGTTTATTTGTGCACGGATGCCTGGTTTATTTTTCAAAAATTAAGCGTTTATATTCACAGAATCAATATAGCACTATATCGGTTTTAAATGTAAATATGCAAATACCTTTTTTCACAGGACTCATCTGCAAAGAAACGTAACATTCCTTGCTCCCAAATTTTAGAACATTTTGCCTGTATCCACAAAATTCTTATCCCAAAACAGACACAACTTTAATAAATATAAACATAAAACAAAGGATTTGGTCCTTTCTAACTACAAAAACTTTTATAATTTATTGGAAAACTATATTTAAGATTTGTCATAGCCTGCTCTGCGCCTCACCTCTCTGCTTCTCTGTTTTTCTGCCTTTAAGCATTTTGTCATTGGTTTTTTCTTTTAATTTTTTTTTAGATAAAACTAATTATATAAAGAATTTCACATAGTATGTTGCTTAAACAGGCGGGAAATATATTTTACATAGACTCCTGAAAAGTCTAGCTGAGTTTCCCTCCTTTATGTGCAAATAGGATCTAGATGTTAATAATGAATGATTAGATTCTAATAAAATAGTGATTTGTTAATATTATGTTTAATATTTAATAATTATACTATGATGAATTATATTACAATGACAGGAATACGTATTATAAAAAAAAGATTCTAAACTTATTTCGAGAAAATATTTGTTTCCTGACAGCAGTAGAAATATGATTGACCAAGCTATTCCATAATATTTTAATTTAGCAAATAAGGGTTTATGATAAAGTGTATCGAAGACTTGAAAGATCCAGAAGAGTTAACAATGACCTGTTTTTTATCAATAGCCGACATTGTGTAATCTGTAATGCCCACTAAAGTCATAGATGTGTAGAAATACCTTCTAAAGCGACACTGACTTTCTAATAGGACATCATTAGCTAAGTAATACTGAAACAACTAATTATATAAAACTATTCCAATTATTTTAGAAAGAACTAGCCAATTTAGTCTTAGGTAAAGCTCTGACCATAAAAATCTTCCATTGATCTGGACTATAGTTAAACTCTAACTAACAAATTACTATATGTGTGACATATTTATCGACCAAGAGAGCTGCCATATTATAGCTTATTGCACGAAATTCCATCTTTTGGTGCCGCGTTGCGTTAGCATGAATTAAGTAAAATTTTATATTGAAAAAGATATTTTCATTATAAAAACTATCGTAGGATCTAAGTGACACTTTATCTTTTATCTTTAGAATTACACAATATAAAATTGAAAGTGATACTTGCTAGATATTGTGAAATTATAAAGATAAAAGGTAATATGTAAACAGGAAAATAAAACAGAATCAAGAAAGTATTATATTTATTAACTTCAATTAAACTTTTTAATGTAGAAGCAGCATTAAAAAAAATTATTATAAACAAAATAGTTTTTAACTTTTTGAATAACATAGTGTATATAGAATAACTATAGATAAAGAACGTTAAGGTGGTTCCAAATCAGGTGCTAGGTATCCCGAATCCTTATCGATATATAAAAGTTGATTCCCCTGTATCTTCTAAACTATCTCAGGATTGGTTTTGAAATTTACGCTTATTGCTAAGCTACCTCCAGGACTTCAAAATACCAGGTATTGTTTTTTTTAAATTCGAGGTTCTGACTTATATATTTTTACATAAACAACATCCTGTATAATATATTTTTTTAATTATTTGTATTAAATATTAAAGTACACAGATTTCTGCGTCAAACGATATGCTTACGTTTTTTGCAGCACTTTTTTGTTTGAGGGAGAGATATTGATTTTAATTTAAGATATGATAAATAAGGAATAAATAAATATCTACCATAAGTAAGCAAATTTGGACGAGAGTCATAATAAATCGTTTTTTTAATATGGGAATATTAATTTGTCACAGTTTAAGTAATAAGAGCCTTCCGATGCCGATATAAAGGGTGTTACATACATTTGAAACAACATTCTGTTCATCTGTATTTTCTAAACTAATTGAAGTAGTTTTCAAACTTAAAACTGCATTTAGATGACATGCATTTAAATAGTAGCAGAAATTTTCAGGTCCGGACTAAAGAAATTTACCGTAATTATGAAATTGTTACGCGATTTGCTAAATTTTTTTTATCGCTTCGATTTATATTTGCGCATTTACGCGTTTAAGACTCCTTTCACGATTTGTATTTTAAACTTACGAGTTTAAGTATTTGTGAATCTTAATTGTGTTTAGAAAACTCTCTTGTGAGAAGAAAACTGTGTTTTTCAACAAGCATTTACCTGAGTTATTGAAAAATCGAAGAAAATATAAACTTGGTTTAAGGCATCTGCCAGGCAGTTTCTGTGAAGTGACCACTATCTCCGTTTTATAATGTAAGTATTTGGTTATTAACATTTTTTAAAACAAAAATCAAAGTTTTGCAATTAGTAATATTCTAGTATTATATTTTACATACCTATATTTGATAACGGCGTTGTATTTTAACAATATGATGATTATTTATTGTGTTTTGAACTCTTTTTATTTGATTAATAGGTGTAAATTTGAATAATTATTTTGAACAAATATTGTGACAGCTTTCAAAAAAAAATGTTTCTTTCCTGTTACTTTTGAACTACTTAAAATATTTATATAGAGTTTTCACAGTTCTATGTAACTTTTAGGGGCGTGATTTAATTGAAATTTGGTTTGACATTTGTCAAAAAAAATGTCTCCGTAATTTCATTTTCAAATACGGTAGGTACGTTTTATTAAGGTAATAAAAAAAAGACATGTCAAAAAATATTTACTCGTAACTTCTGAGCTGCTTAAAATTTTTAGATACGAGTTTCACAGTTTCTTGTAACTTTTAATGTCGAAATTTATTTTAGAGAAATATTTTTGCAGCTGTCCAAAAAAACTTTTACTATTCCTAACTTTTAAATCGCTAATTTCAAGGTTATGATAATAGTAAAATAGTCTATAAGATACAAGTGAATCAAATTTTGCCAGAAATTAATTTGTCACCCTGTATATCGGTGATTTCGAATCACCTTAACTTCCTTTATCCACGGTTATCCTAGGCACACTTTGTGGTGAAACACCCTATAAAGCTGCAGGATTAACCTTAATCAATGTGATCTTAAATAATTTCCCTCGTATTCACTAAAAAGGGTTAAGAGCTAGACCAGGTCTAGTTGCCATGTTACTTAAAACTCTTAGTTCGCCAGTTATGTTTCGCTTATGTCACTGTAATTTTGTAATTGTGACATTTAGAAAAATTATTTGTTCAGTTGTTAGAAATGTCATTTTAAACCTACAACTGTCAAGTTAGTCCTGGTCTAAATTTAAACCCTTTAATACGGGTGTTTATGTTGGAATCAATTTTTATAAAAAAAAATAAAAGTAATCGTTACCGCATAAATGAGAGTTTGCTCTTACAATCAGCGAGTTTATACCTCATCTAAAGTTAGCAAAAATATAAAAAACATAATAAACCTAACCAAACAAATACTGTAATACGCATTATTCAAAATACATATATAAATTACCTTTAACGCACATTCTTTATTTAATATTTCGCCATAAAATAGCTCTATAAAAACTCAGTAAAAATTATTTGTACGCCAGTGTGCATACAATCCCTATAAATGTACATACGTTGTTGGCGTCCAAAGGAGTTTTTCACCCCCGTAGATGCCCTCGAATCGCTGTTACATTAATTTGTAATCCATCAACTTGAATGACGTCCAGTTCGGCTAAATTGCAGAGAAATTGGTTTCATTTAAAAATACTCACGTAGTTGCTATTGTATGCAAATCCATCAGTTCAGGTTTTTAGTTGTTCGTTTGCTCAAACTTTCTCGATAATTTTGTCTGCCGTGCTTCTTTTCCAGATATTAAATCATAATAAAGATTTACAGCAAATACTTTCAAAGTCACTAAGAAAAATATTTTCTATTTACTTCCGTAAAAAACAAACCAATATTTAGCTCATATAGTATAAAGCATTAGTTGGATCGTTGACGTTAAAAAGTTTTTTGGCTCATTGCTCTAGTAATAACCTGTAAAATCCGTGGTCATTTAAAATAATTTCAAATAGGCCCTATTTCGACCCCTTTACTTTTAGTAATGTTTTTATAAAGAAGATATTAAAAGTATTTATAATTATGTAGTTAATTAAGAATGTTCAGATTACAGAGTTTATATATTTAAAGAAGTTTGTTTCTTAAGGTAATTATTAATTTTGTTCTTATAAATAATGGGTTGGTGACAAAAATTCTAAAATGAATCATTCTATCAGTCTTCAAAAACACTTCTGATGATTTTGTGCTGATACATTATTGCTTATTGTTCAAAAAGGAAGTCATTTTATAAAATCAATTATATAAAATGCAAATGTGGCAGAGTGTCCCTAATTACCTTATTGGATTAAATATAAAACCAATACATATATATTCTGCCAGAATACTATGGATGCGATAGTAATTGCTAGGTATGACACTGGGGATAATGTTAAAATTTCAATGGTCAAGGCATCACGCATGTTCTTTTCATATCGTATAGAAGCAATCTGAAACGTCAGATTTCTATCTTTTTGGGCACCGAAGATACTCTACTCAAAATGTATAGATTTTGAAGATTATTGCTCATCAAGGACTCGACTAAAACTTGGCAAAGTTCGTATGCTGCTTGTCTTTAATCTAAAAAGAAATGTTTTTAAACCTTCAGTAGTGGCGACCAAACTAGTAGCCGGTGCTTTAGACGGTCGCGACTAATCTTGATTGAAAATTTCCAGACAGTTCTATAAGTATTACTTAGCACACCGAATAGTTACTTGTTTTTAATGTGGTAGTATGAAAAAGAACAGACATATTTAAATAGTTTGATGTATCAAATACAAAACGAACAGCAACAACAAAGTACAAATTCGCCTGTACATTGCGTAGAGCAAAGCAATGACGACGAATCTGATAACGAAGAGGATCATGTAGAGCATCAAGATGGTAATAGTGAAAGCGAGGAGGACATCAGTGACTTTGAGCAAAGTGAGCTTATTATTTATAATTTTTTTTATTTTTATTCATATAACTTTTCAGGTAAAAACAAAACGACGGTTTGGGGAAAACATGCTTTTCACAAAAATAAGTAAAAACAAGAATAGAAAATATTATAAAAAAGCTTTTTAAGTAATCACTATCAATTATTAGAAACTTAAAAAATATTATTCAGATATGGGAGTAATTTTTTAATGATGAGATCATCACCGGTAATGTGCGTTATACTGATATGTATTTAGAGTCAATTAGAGAAAGTTTCACTCGCTCTAGAGATGCAAATCCTAGAAACGTAGTAGAAATTAAAGCACTAACAGATCTTCTATATATTGATGGCGTTTCTTTATATCACAAATCGACTAAACACCGATCTTTGGCTAACGAATGGTTACGGAGTTAAAATTTTTCATCTTACAATGTCCATAAACAAATTTCGATTTTTAATCAGATGCATTCGATTTGATAAAAAGGCCTCATGTGAAATCCGTCGATAAACTGACAATCTAGCAGACAGTTGTGACATTTTTGTGATTTTTGTTCGAAATTGCGAGACTGTCTATATAATGTCTGAATTTGTTACGATTGACGAAATGCTTCCTTGTGTTTGAGATACCGTCAAAACCAAACAAATACCATGTCCTCGTCCAGAACACATATCAATGCTATATGCACGGCGGTATCCTATATTCCTCAACCTGGAAAAAATTTACTACTATTATCAACATTACATCATTCCGATGAAATCGGTGAAAGCAGCGGAGAACAAAAAAACATGTTATTATCATGGACTACAATGCTACCAAAGAGGGTGTTGATACAGTTGAAATACTATGCGCAAATTACGATGTTACATTGCAAACAATCCGAGCTCAATACAATTTCGTAGAAATTTTTTACCAGACTTAGCCAATGGTTTGATTAAAACGCATCTCGAAGTCCAAGTAAAAACATCTTATCTTCTAACCAGTATAAAGCTAAAATCAACGCAAGTTTGCGGAATAAGATGAGAAGAACCAAATCCGCTGCATGGAAGATGTACTTACTGCAAATGGAAAAAAGAATTCAAAAGAAGATTTTCCTGCTTTAGGTGTAATACGGTCATGTGTCTGGAACACATTACAGCTGTATGCAGATAGTGTTAGGAAATTAACTTTTCAAATATTTAAATGATTTTTATGTTCATTTAAAGTAGGTCTAGAAAGAAATAAACTAATATGTTACTTTCTCTTTTTAACTTTTATGTACGTGTTGTTTAAAGTTTCGGTATATAAATATATTCTGTTACATAATATATGTCCCAAATATGAAACTAAAATGAATATTATTATAAAAAGAGATGCCAGTGTTTTAGTTTACCCTATAAAAAAGCTTTTTTTTATAAATATCTTTATAAAAAAAAGCTTACTAAACATAAGTCTCGGTCTGAGAGACCGGGGTGACCAAATTATATTTTACAAATAGCGCGACTATTCCCGGGTAAAAGATATTGAAAATTATGTATTTTATATAATTAACAGACCGTTTTCCAAAACTGACATAATTTCATTACAGATTCTTTGGCATTACGTCACATATAGTTTTTGAAATACATCATGGCAAATTCCTTCTTTGTTTAACTGTATTTAAACAGATGAGACAAGAGACAAAAAGTAAGTACACAATTTAATGTTAGATAATAATATTAAGATGCTAAATAAAACGTTAAATCCGTGTCACTCATGTCAGAAAATAATAGTAAATTTTATTATTTTTTAATTTTTTTTCTCTGCTAAAATGATAAATCGATTTGATTTGAAAAGAATAATTGTGAAAACAGGGAAAAAATACGGTATCTACAAGTGACAGTGAAACTCGAAGTAATGAAAATTTCAAAAATTTCACATATTCTGATATGGCATATGTTAAAATTAACTATTTGACGAAAAAGCAATGACAGCTGCTGTTATATTAAATGCGGTAGGCAAAATATTCCAGAATAATGCTGAAAAAGAGCAGCTAACTATAAAATAGCATGAACGTTTTTCTCAAGACTAGCCTGATTTTCCGGTTAATCAATATCAATTTATACTCAAACATGGAAAATATTATAAAGCTCAATTTAGTACTGGCATTATAATGAAATAAGAATTGTGAAACGGCATTATAAGAGGAATTTTACATACAAAATTTACCACAAATGATGCATGGTGCTTGCAAGACCTTAAATTGCAAATAAGCAGATGAAACATACCCAGAATAATGTTTTTTGAGCAGGGGACAGAAAAACAATTTAGTCAGTTGTTATTTTAGAGGAAGCAGCAAAGAAAGTTTTAACTTATATTTTTTCATACTAAGTAATATATAAAATTAATTATATAAAACGCAAATGTGGCAGAGTGTCCCTAATTACTGGATTAAATATAAAACCAATACATATATATTCTGCCAGGATACTATGGATAGTAAAAGCTAGGTATGACTCTGGGGATAATGTTAAAATTTCAATCCTCAAGGCAGAAATCACACATGTCCTTTTCATATAGTATAGAAGCAATCCAAAACGTCAGATTTATAACTTTTTGGGCACTGATTATACTCTATTTAAAATGTCTAGATTTTGAAGATAATTGCTCATCATCAGGGACTCGACTAAAATTTGCCAATATTGGTATGCTGCTGAAATTTAACCTCAAAAAAAATTCTCAAGATCTCTTACAAGACCAAAAATGATATTTTGTATTTTTGTTGTTAAAGATATTAAAATGATATATTAAATATAATTAACAGATTTTTTTTCTGAAATAGACATACTTTCACTACATATTCTTTCGTATTACGTCACATATAGTTATTGAAATACATCAAGGCAAATTCCCTCTTTGTTTAACTGTATGAAAGTTCTCAAGAGTAGCCTGATTTTCCTGTTAATAAAAATCAATTTATACTCAAATATGGAAAAATGACATATAGCTCAACTTAGTACGGACATTATAACGCAATAACAATGGTTAAACGGCATTACAAAAGGAATTATAAACACAAAATTTACAACAAATGATGCATGGTGCTTGCAAGGCGTTAAATTGCAAATTTGCAGAGGAAACATACCCAAAATAATATTTTTTGAGCAGGTAACAGAAAAACATATAATACCTCAACAATTTATCCAGTTAATTTTAGAAGAAGCAGCAAAGAAAATTTTAACTTACATTTTTTCATACTAACATACTACATACGAACAAAATACATGCTTTCGTGGTAAAGTTCTAAATCAAATTATATTATTCAAATACAAATCTGCAGCACAGTTTTTTTAATCAATTTTTCGCACTCTCGTACCAAAATATTAAGCAAGAAACTCAGAATAAAATGTTTTTATTTTACTGTCGCAGGCGACATATTCTTTTATAAATTTAAATATGATTTTTTTTAAATCGCTCTTCCGATCTATGCTAAAATCAATCTAGCCTCCGACAAAACAAAGCTTTTTCACTTTTAAATGTGATTCTCGGATAGTCTGCTTTTTATTAACACTTCCCGTTTGTGCCAGAATTATTGCAAATTATGTTATTTATAAAACATTCTGAAATAAGAGTACATATGTGCAAATTTTAACTATAGTATATTCAAGATCAAGGTGCAGCAACTTTGAATGCGAACGCTGCGACGCATGATAAAGTTGCAAATATTAAAACCTTTGTTTTTTTAATTTTTGTTCAGACATGTAAAAGTAAGCACTGTGTAAAGCGGCGTTTGCGAGTAAATATTCAGATTTACTGCATATTGACCTTGAAGATACTATAGAAAAGTTTCTGTCATTTGTTTATTGACTATTTCCATGACTATAACATAAGCGACAAATCTAAAATTCTTAAATGCAAATTCACCACAGAATTGGAAATTTCAAGCTATTTTATGAAAAATGAGGGTATAAAATTGTATTTTTTTCGGTCAATTTTTGTGATTCTTAACCACATTCAACATACCTGCCGTCGCACTAGCGGAGACAATGCTTAGTAATAACGTTTCAATTTTGTAAGATAAAACAGCCACAGTGTTTTAATTTTTTCAAGCTCAAATTGATTATTCAAAGTATTCAAACTATAAAATCATCAAAAATGGTCTCCTGCCACCTGCCGCATGCTGTAATGTACCCCTGCCACTCATATACAGTGTGTCGAAAGAAGTATGTACCATATAGAAAACATTTCTATTATTCATTTCTCTGAATAAATAATTTATTCTTGATAAAAGTTGATGATTAAAGAAAAAATAGTTTTGACAGTATTAAACCTTACGTCAGATATACAGAATTGTCAAAAAATCAAAAACTAAAGTTTCAAAAAACAAAATTTCTGTAACGGCTGTATTAAAGACCACAAAAATCATAAATAAAAGCTAAGTAAAGTTTTCCCATATGTTATTACTATTATTTAGGTTAAAAATCGAAAAAATAATTTCTTTCGGTGTTTGACTTAAAAATTTCATCTTTAAAGATTTTGGGAAAGGTAATGTAATCACAATATAAGCTATATGTGAAAATATTTCTAGTTTTAAACATTTTTATCAGTTATTTTTTTAAACATTTTATACAGGGTGTCACAGCATTGGCATCTCAAAAACCGTAAAAAATATGAGGTTGGTTAAATTGCGGCAAATACTACTTCTCTGCCGTCTTTGAAGTCTCATCATAACTTTTTTAAAGTACGGACCTGGAGTTTTTTGTTTCATTTACGACAAGCGTTTGACCTCCCAAAACCAATAATGTATCACAATTTGAATGTTGTACCTTTTACGGTTTTAAAAAAACCAATGCTATCTTATCTAATTTGTAACTGTATATATAAGTGGCAGAAGTACATCGCTCCATGCGGAAGGTGGTAGGAGGCCTTTTTTAATCATTTTATAGTTTACATAATTTGAATAATTAATTTGAGCTTTAAAAATTTAGATAGAGACATTGAGACTATTTTTTCTTACATAACTGACATTGTCCCCTGTCCCCGCCACTGGATTGACATTAGTACGCCCAGAGAAAGTATATCATTTTTGTCATATTCGTCTGACTACATTACACTAATTATAATCTGATACAATTTTACAGCCGGGATTCTATTGCTACTGAGGCAATTTAATTATTTTTTTCGCGCAGTTTATAGAAATCACAAAGATGTTTCTCGAAAGCAGTTTAATATATTATTTGTAAACCAAATGTACAAATTTAAATAAAATCAAACAAAAACAAATTTTAATTACGTTTTTTGCCTACATTTTATTTAAAACTACATTCTAAAAAAAAAACAAGTACCTTTTTATTTTATATCGTATATGAGCTGTTATTACCAAACAAACTCGAGCACATATTGTTTTCAGTAAAATGGGGATCTAAATGAAATTTAATATTTTACACTTATTTATATTTTATAAATAAAATTTGGTTTACATTTAAAATTCTGTATATAGCATATTCAGGTTTATATAGTTAAAAAATATATAAATAAATATATTAAATCATGTTCTACAAAACTGGCTACAATACTTAAGCAAACATTTGTTTATTAATTAAGAATTCTTCATAATAATAATAAGCCATATAAACGCAATTATTTAACAGATCTTATTTTTATTTCCTTACTTAAATTAGAGTTGATCCAGATGATAATATCCACATATTTTTTTATATTATACTGGTTCGTTATTGTGTTTTTATCGCTTAGTGCATTTTATGATTCGCGCGGGCATAAAAACACAAAAAAAAACGGTTTTTGTTTAACTTATTAATAACCTTTATTTATAAAATTACAAAATATAAAATTAAAGTATTATGTGTTTATCTACTTTACATCATTTAGTCGAATTCACATGAAATTGGCAATTCTGGAAGGATCTGGTGATAGTTAGATTGTTTGCAGCAAACGTTGGTTTATATCTTATTATCTGGGTATTAAGTTTCTGTAAGCTGGCCTTTCCTTACAAAAACTTCAGAAGATATGCCTGCTAGCATCCTTGAAACCACGTTTTTGAAGATATACTATCCTCTAAATATGCAACCGTCGTATTCGTCATTCTACCACGGCGCATCAATCTGGTCATACTGGCTCCAATTAGTCGAACACCAGTTCAACGCACACAGTGATCTGTATACTTGTCAGGATATGTCAAACCCAGATATTTCGTTATGATGAACAGGATTTTTCCAAATGGCTTTTCTCTAACTGGCTGTACAAAACAGCGATCTTGTCTATAGGTGAGAAAAAGTCTTTTTTTCTGAAAAACTACGTGACCGTAAAGACATGTAGTCTCTTATGAGCATCAAACTGTTTATTTCGTCTTTACAATGAAAACTAATTTTCTAACTTCTACGTGAGTAACTAGCATATTCACAAGTTCTTGTCGTCCACATACACCACATATTAATGCAACTTTGTTCATTAAAAACGTTTCCTTCGGTGCCTCATGAATAAATTCTACAACATCTTCTCTAGACAGAACTTTAGACTTCTATGGCTAGTATTCTTTTGGCACTTGATTAAAATATTCGGTTAACTTATGGTAATTAGCGATGTTAATGTCCTCATTTACCATTAAAGTCTCCTTTGCCAATGAATACTTATCCCATAAGGACGACGGGGAAAAAGTTTCAGCAAGATCGTTGAAGTATTCATTAATATGTTTTATCTACACAGTTTAGTAATTTGTCATATTCTCTGTCGTAGGCGTCTCTCGATTTCTTCGGTAGCAAGTTTTGTGTTTTTCCACTTTTTTGCAATTTTGTCACTAATTTCAAAAATTTCTTGCATTTTGACTTTTTAAGTTTGACAGCAATGACAGTGTCTACTATGATAAAATAGAAATTATTATCACTGAGTTGGTGATTTTTGGTACACCGCTAGATTTTCGGACGCTAGTAACGAATCCCAAATCCTATTTTTTCGGCGACGTTTCGTTTCCGAGATATCCGCCATCAAAGTTTACAATCTTATACACACAGTTTTTCACCTTTTTTCTGCTTCCTTCGGTGATTTCTATAAGAAAACGATTAAATACACAATTAAAATATCAAAATTACGCATATTTTCCAATTTATGATGTTAGGTTACTTAAAAATCCCGCCAATAAAACGGTATCTGTCAATTGCTATTTTAAATAATAAGAATTTTTCTTGATTTTGGGTTTTATCTTTGCAACTATTGTCATTCCAAAAAATATTCAAAATTAAGATTTGACAAATTGTATCAACCCCGTAATTTTTGCTACTGTTTATTATGGATATTTTGTTACATAAGTAGATCAGTATCATGTTAGCAGATGGTCTGGCGCTGCAGCGCGGAGGCACCAGGGATCGCCACCGGATTAGAAACAAGTTAGGCGACCGAACGAGTTAGCGCGAAGGCATCATCGTTAAAGCTATGACACAATAATAATATAGCTTTAAAGATGATACATCCGCGTTGTCGCGCTCCTGCGCCGGCGCCCAACCTTGTGCTAAGCTGGCACCAATCGCTCTGCGGCGCCTGATCGTCTACTAGTCAGGTATCTATCCACCTATTTAATAAAATACGCCTAATAAACTGTTTTGAAAAGTATTACTTTCATAAAATTTGACAAATGTTAAATTAAAAAATATTTATTGCATTTTCACCTTTGAATAACAATGGTTGCCAACATAAAACAAAAATCAAGAATTAGATTAGAAATATCAATTGACAGACATAATTTTATTGATGGATTTGGAGTAATATAATAATAATAATAATAATAATAATAAAACCGCACGGAACAACTAACCTCGGTTAAGTTGCTTGGGGAGCGACGCCTCCACGGACACGAGTTACCTAGACCACCAGGGTCAAATGGTGGCACACCCATGAAAATGAAGAAAGCATCGAGCCTCGGAAAAGAGCTGCTTCCTGGGGATCGCCAGGACACCTTTGGAGGCACTGCTGAAGGTGACAGCATGCGGGACGGTGGCGGCGAAAGGCTGAACAGGCGGGCCGTTGCCGAAAACTGCTGCAGCCGAACATACTCCCGAGAATTTCATCAGAGCCGACATTGTTGGAGACGGAAGTTGTTTGTTCCGATCAGTCAGCATGCACTTATACGGCCATCAAAACAATTATACCAAATTGTCACACATCTTCCATATTTTCTCAAAACCAAGAACAACAAGAACAAAACAGATGTGCAGTAAAGAGAGACCAACAATAATAGGCAACCAAACACACAATAAAATGGTCTACCTTCTACTAACAGGCGATACAATGTCGGGACACTTTGAGCTTCTAACACCACAAAACATCAATCCAAACAACAAAGCATCGGGCGAGCAGCGTAACGGTCGAGGACGCTGCGGGAAAGGACAGCTCGACCGAAACAATCACGACCAGGCGAAGGAAAATAGACCCACCGAAAGTGTTTTGCCGGCTAAGCTGGTACCCACCAAGGCCGAAGAGGCAGGGCAACGCATGAGCCGCATTACAGAATCGAGCGAATCGATCATGCGCTGCCCAAATGGATTCACAAATAAATCTGACACAGATGCTAACCAACACAACAACTTGAGCCCATTACAACAGCGGATATATCGCAACGACTACCTGAAACTACCAAGGCAGGTAAACCAAGGAAGAGGTTAAAACGGACAGATGAAATGAATCGAACGGTGATGCATTCCTACTACACCGCTACCAAACTTGAGACAATTTCATCAGGATACGGACATAAACTGCATACACTTTTCATAGCACAATATCCAGAATACAAATCACTTATCACAGAACAGAGAGTAATAGATCAAAAAAGAGTCATTACTAAGACCAGTAAGCTCACCCCAATCGCATTGAAAAACATCAAAGCTATGGTAGCTGCTGAACTAAACATTCATCAACCAAACATTGAGGACAGCGGGGCAGATGCCGAACCGATCCCACATACAAACCAGCCCAACTTTGTGCAAGTGGATCTGCAACCTCACTCAATGCTCAGAAGAGGCGAAGCACCCAGCAACAACCCACGACAGATGACAAGCACCATACAGCACACAGGACAAGTGAATCATTTGCCCAAAGCACTATACACATAGCTAGACCTCGGACTGTCTCTCACACAAGCAATCAAAGTAGAAATGAAGTCACATCTAAACAAATGGTCAGGCTCCGATCCTACAACAAGATATTCCTCGTGTAATCTTCAAACGGGACACACATAAAATCCTAAAGACCATCAACGAACACATAATTCCCGAGTACATAACGAATGCGAGCACAATTGAGGATATTCATACGGTGATCTACACAGCAGCTATAACCACGATAACACAGAACAATCAGAAACTCCCGCCACGACACAGAAACACCAACAACATAAAACCAAAATTCAAATGGCAGATAAGGATCGAACACAAAATTAACAAAATTAGAAAAGAATTTTGACATCTTACCCAATCCATGAACGGCAACAAGTCAAAACATATCACACAAAGTGTAGAGAAAATCAAATCTGCATCTTCTGATTACACGCTTACAGAAATCCTTGACACTCAAAAATTATCTGTGTATGCCGCAAGACTCCGAAGATACAAATAATCAAATGAAAGAAAGGACGCTAACAACCTGTTTCGAAGAAGCAAACAGTTCTACCAAAAAATCATAAGCAATGAGGAGGCACGAGTAATAGAACCACCGACCAAACAAGAGATCACAGAATACTGGAAAAGTATTTGGTCAGAATCGAAACTTCACAATAATAACGCTTCATGGATTAAAGCGGAAGAAGACAGACACAAGTGCTTAGAGGAACAAGAGGACTTTGCAATGATAACACAAGAAGTTGCAGAAACAATCAAATACACGCATAACTGGAGATGTCCTGGAATAGATAACATTCATAACTTCTGGTACAAATAGTTTACCTCCACACATGCAGCTCTCACTCGCCAAATTAACGAAATTATTTTAAAACCTAGCACACTCCCCAGTTTTCTCACCCAAAAAATAACATACCTTAAATCCAAAAATTCAGACAATAAGGACCCGTCAAATTACCGACCTATTACGTGCCTTCCAACGCTATATAAAATCATCACCGCCACAATTACCAGGAGAATAGAACAACATCTAGCACACGAAAACATTCTAACGGAAGAACAAAAAGGGTGCAGGAAAAATAGCCGAGGATGCAAGGAGCAGCTCATTATAGACAGCGTCATCATGGAACAAACCAGGAAAAATTATAGAAACCTTCATACTGGTTACATAGATTATAAAAAAGCCTTTGATTCGATACCCCACAGTTGGCTAACCAGAGTACTAGAATTATATAGTCAATAAAAACATCAGGCAATTTCTTACGCAAATCATGAGTACGTGGAAAACTAAACTCAACTTGAGAACAAAAAAAGAGCACATAGAAATAGAAGTGATCCACATCAGACGAGGTATGTTCCAGGGAGATTTACTCAGCGCGTTGTGGTTCTGCCTCTGTCTCAATCCACTCTCAAACACACTGAATAACATAAACTTCGGATTCCAAATTAAACACCAAAAAAATAACCTACACAAAATAAACCATCTCTTGTACATGGATGACATAAAATTATATGCAAGCACAAAAGCACAGCTAAAAGAACTCCTTAAAATCACAGAAATGTTTACCCTGGACATCAACATAGAATTTGGTATAAGTAAATGCAAGCTACTTCATATCAACAAGGGACAGTGGAAAGACCACGGGGGAAACAATCAACAATGAAACTATAGATAACATGCTTAAAGAAGAAACGTACAGATACCTAGGGTTCCATGAAAGCACCAAAATTAACCACACTCATATCAAATCAGAGCTCAAGACAGAATTTAAAACCAGATTCACAAAGCTACTAAAAACAAAACTGAATTCCAGAAATCTAACGAAAGCTATTAACACCTTCGCCATACCTATTCTTACATATTCGTTTGGTATCATTAAATGGTCACACACAGACATAGAAAACATTTACATTCTCATACGCATTGAATTCACTAAACACAGGAAGTTACATCCCAACGCATGCAAGGAAAGACTCATTATCGAGAGAAAAGAAGGAGGAAGGGGAATTATAGATATACAATCGCTAAATAAAAAACAAATTTACGAACTCAGAAAATTCTTCCACAACAAACAAACTGACCTCCACAAGGCAATAGTAAGGAGGACAAGAATTATACACCGCTCGACCTATCTCAAACGAGCCACGCAGCAGACGCATACAGTCACATCCAATCACGACTAGAAAAGATGAAAACCTGGTCTGAAAAAACACTTCACGGAAGACACACATACCACATAAAGCAAGACCATATACATAAAAAGCTTTCATATACCTGGTTACAAGAAGGGCAGCTGTTCCCTGAAACAGAAGGCTTCCTGCTTGCCATCCAGGACAAAGTCATAGCAACCAGAAACTACCCAAAGCACATCATCAAGGACACAACCATTGAAGACGAGAGGTGTAGGAGATGTCACCAGCAGAGAGAAACGATCGATCACATAACGAGTGGATGTAGAATAATGGCCGGAACTGAATATACCGCGAGACACAACTCAGCAGCGAAGGTCGTTCATCAAGCATTAGCCACAACATACAAACTAACGGAGAACATAGACCCTTACTACCATTATACACCAACATCTATACTTGAAAACGAAGACTACAAGCTCTACTGGGACATTGACATCCACACAGATAAAACAATCCCCGCAAATAGACCCGATATCACCTTTCAATCCAAAAAAGAGAAATTCACTTATTTAATTGACATGGCTGTTCCCAACGACGAGAACATCCAAGCGAAATACAGTGAGAAGATCGCCAAATACACCGACTTGGCAATGGAAGTAAAAAGGCTGTGGAAACAGGAAAGAATCATCATTATTCCTCTCGTCATATCAGTAACAGGTCTCACCCCAACAACGTTTACACCGCATTTGGCTCAATTAGGACTTAATACAGACATTCACAGGAACATCCAGAAATCGGTCATTTTGAAAACATGTAGCATAGTTAGATCATTTCTTAATACACAATAGTTGTTTTTTCCATTTCCTTTTTTTATTTTTATTTTTTGTACTGACTTGGTATAATCCCGTCAGTATAAAATACAACCACAGGAATACTGTGAGACAACAAGCCATAAAAATAATAATAATACATTTATTGTCTAAACCACAATAAATCTTTGATATGATGATATCGATATTATACAAATGTGAGCCAACGTGGTTAAATAATGGGTCTTAGAGCATTCAGTCATCCTGTCGCAAGACAAGGATACTGTTCAAGCCCTTAAGTAATAATAAGTAATGAATTAATTAGACTATACTAAATTAGGTTCTAAAAAATAACTATGTTAAAAATGTATATGTGAAGAACACAAATACATATAAAACAACTTAGATTACTGCCGAACTAGCAGCCGTTTCTTAACTATTTTTATATAACTAACCTCAGAGAGTGAAAAGTCGGAAGCTTGCATAGAGTTTACAGTGGAAGCTATATTATACGAAAATGATCCTTTAAAAATTTCTTTTCGAAGCTGCGGCACTGTAAGGCCATGCGGTCTGTGCAAATTTACGTTATGGGCACTTGCTCTGAATGATATTTTGTTATATAAGTATTGAAGTAGTTTATATTTGGTTAAAAAATGATAATTAAATAAAAACATGACATATGCAACCTACATCTAATAAAAATATTTAACCACTTGGACTCAGCGAGATAAAGTGTTATATGGGTTCGCCTTTTAACTCCGTGTAGCAACCTCAAATAAGAGTTCTGAACTTTTTGTATGCGGTATCTATAAGCAGCATCAAGGCAGGGGTAATAAACACTAAATATCGAAAACCGCATACTTATTACTTTTTTAATTTTCAACCAATATCAATTTAAAATGGTTTAAGAAATTTGAAATGTTAAAAGCAAATGGCTAGTAACTCCTAAAACTCCGATATGCCAAATTTCAATCTAATCGTAAAATTTTAGCCCTTCGCCATATTGACGCCGCCATTTTATATTTTTTGTTTTGATATTATCGTTCTATTAATGTGTATAAAATTTTGCTCACACGGATAATTAAGTTAAATTTAATATAAAAGCCTATATAAAAACGTTTTCTATAGCAACTTAAGATTCTTGCCAAAAGGTACAAAATCATTTGGGTAAATATGACTATAGTTTATAAAAATTGTATCAGCGTCAATTTAAAAAAATTGCAAAAATTTTGTTATGTTACTGAATCAAAAATTTCACCCTGTATAATACAGCTGTAGTTTTTTGATTAACGCAGTCTTAACTAAGATAAAATTATGTAAAAATAATAAGAGAATAGTTAAAAATAATGTTCTTTTGGAAGTTCAGAAATTATTAAATTTACCCCGTATATTGAAAACAAATGAATGAATTAAAAACCCATCAATTTGGTTCGTAGAATATCATAACATGCCCAAAATTAATCAAAACTAAAAATTGCAGAAACTCGCGACTTACGAACTTTTGTAAAATTTACACGATTTTATATAACACCCTATATATTAGACGTAGGATCATTTTGATGAACCGAGGCAGCGTTGACCAATTCTAGATAGATAGAGCCTTTAAATATCGAAAACCGCATCTCTGTAACTTTTTCAGTTTTTGAAAAATTCCGCTTTAAATTTGGGTACAAATTTTGAGATGTGCAAAGCAAATGGCCAGCAGTTTATATTTTACTGCTTTAGTTGTTCTGTTTTTTCGATAGTAACCGTGATGTAGTATGGTATTTGCTAGATTTTCTATTGTTGTTCATAAATTTATCGGGTGTCCTTAAATATTGATATATTAAACAGTATATTTAAGATCATCAAGAGGAGGCTGATGACATTTTTGAGGCATTCTATATATATAAATAATAATTTTCTATAAACTACGTAATAAATCCTACAAAATTTATAATAACCAATTTTTACTATCGGTTAAAATTAAAGTAATATTAAGGATGGCAAATTATGAGGAAAGACCACATACATTAATATGTGTTCTACCCTACCCTATTTGAAGTTTTTGCCCTGCTATTCTAAGATGCATAAAAATGTGAAAATTTGAAAACAATCTAAACAAAAAATACAAAAGAGATCTCTTTTAGCTTACTCAGGACAAAGCCAGTTTTCTGGTTGATTCTCGAGAAGTATGTCATACCCTATGATTACTTCAACAATCAGTATATCAGTACCTAAAAAAAAGATAAATAATTGTCAGGAAAATATAAGTATATCACATTTATCTTTTTTAAAAATTACCAGATTTTGCAAATGATTAAAATTATTAAACAAAAACAAGCGGACAGTTTGTTTGATTAACGGATTTCTCAGATATTCACCATTAAAAATATTATTACTTGGCATATTTAAAACGTCCCCTATAAGAGCACTACTGTACACGTCTATTTCATGTATACCTAATACTTTTTAAAAATATAGAGGGGGTGTTGAACAGAAAAGTCAATTTGAATCGATCATCTAATCAAACTATAGTTTGTAGTTTTAGATTTTTAGGGAAACAAATATAAGAATATTAATTTATATCCATACGCTTGTATGCCTTGTACATATCTTTCAATTACAAAATTACAGCTAGTCAAAAATTAATATCGACAAACGCGTACAATACATATCACATTGTGTTTTAGAAAGCGGCGTAAAAAGAATTGTTCCATCCGTAAAAATAGCAAAGTTGAAACGGCCATTTGTATCAACAGCGGCAATATTGGCAATCAGGCCGCTAATAGTTGCCATTAACAAAGACATTACCCACAATGTTCCATAGCCTCTTTATGACGGCATAAATATGAAAGAGTGTTTTTTTTTCGCAAACCAGTCCCATTCATATTAACACTGAAGTTCTTTTGCCTAGTAATTTATATCTGTAGCTTATTTTTGATATTAATGCAGCGATGCTGTAGTCGACGTTTTTCCATTCCTATATATATATATATATATATATATATATATATATATATATATATATGCATATACTATACGAAATGTAATAACAGTAAAAACTACTTTGCTGGCTTATACCTCGGCCAGTATTTAATTACACTATTGATTCCTGACTTTCTCTGGGAGAAAAGAAATTAAATGTTAATGTATCTTTGTTTCACGTTACACTAACGTCACAAGGATACCATGTGTTTTTATTTAACGTTACACTACAGCGATACCAATATATTTTTATTTTATGTTACACCAGCCCCATAACAAGGATATCATGAACCCTGTCAGAAATATACCCTGCAATGCCGCAAGTGCAATGATCCATTTCAATTAAATGATGATCGCGATTTTGCTGTTTTTAGAGCTCATCAGGCTCCTACAGACTAGCGGGCCCATACCACGACCGGCATTGATTTCATGTTTCATCCATTTCTTTAATTATTGATTTATGGAATACTAATCAATAAGAGAAATACGATGTCTAAAAAGCATGTCTTTGATATTTTCATCGATTGATGACACATGGGTAAACATCCAGAGACTCAACTATATACTTTTCGTATACACATATTTGATCAATAAATATTCTGGCATATGGAAAGTAATGGTAATTGTTTTCTTCAATAAAAAGTTAAATCTTGAGTTTCTTATTCTCGGTCCTATACCGCTTACTCCTTCTATTTAAGTTTCTCATTCCTTTCTCCGTTTGGGCTTCTCGGCTGTTCTGCTCTATGTGTTTTTATCTTTAATTCGCTTTGACAGAATAACTTAATTATTAATTCATCTATTTTCAAATAATTTGAGGCACGTGATTTACAACACAAATAGAAAGGAGAAGGTAAAGCATCCTCCTTTTTAGTTCAACATATTTGCATCATGTATGCACTGCAGATATTCTATTATGTTTTTAAGTTATAATTTTAGTTGTATTGAACTTATAAATATATATTATGTTGCATGTAAACCTCTATTTATCCTAAAGAGTATTATGGGAATATATCTAGTTGCCATTAACAAAGACATTACCCACAATGTTCCATAGTCTCTTTATGACGGCATAAATATGAAACAGGGTTTTTTTTTTCGTAAACCAGTTCCATTCATATTAATATAAGTTATATATACATGTTAAGTCCTTTCCCTAGTAATTTATATCTGTTGTAGCTCGTTCTGCTTATTTTTGATATTAATGCAGCGATGCTGGAGTCGACGTTTTTCCATTCCAAAATTATATATATATATATATATATATATATATATATATATATATATATATATATATATATATATATATATATATATATATATATATATATATATATATATATATATATATATATATATATATGCATATACATATATTCTATACAAAATGTAATAACAGAAAAAAACTACTTCGTTGGCTAATACCTCGGCTAGTATTGAATTACACTGTTGATTCCTGACTTTCGTTGGGAGAAAAGAAACTAAATGTTAATGTATTTTTGTTTCACGTTACACCAACGTCACAACAAGGATACTATGTGTTTTTATTTAACGTTACACCACAGCGATACCAATATATTTTTATTTTATGTTACACCAGCGTTATAACAAGGATATCATGAGCCCTGTCAAAAAAACCTACCCGGCAATGCCGCAAGTGCGGTGATCATATCAGGCTGTCACAGACTAGCGGGCCCATACCACGACCGGCATTGATTTTCCTACAAAACGGACTTACAATTTTTTGCTTTGGTCAATTGGAGAATATTTAATACAAATTTTTTAAAAAGAAACTGTCAGTTTTTCAATATGGGCCATGCTGAGGCGACGTTAGGATGTACATTTTTATCCGACATGGGTCCAGAAATTTGTAAATATCTTCCCAAATGCTTTTAGGGGCGGTAAAAATGTATATAGGTCAAAAAGTAGAATACATTTTATGGATCTGCATTAATTTTGTAAAGTTCTAATATATATTTCATGACGAATTTCCAATTACCAAATGAACGTTATTATAATTAAAGTAATAAATAGGTGAGTCGTATCATACACGAGATCGAAACCATATGCTTTCTGCGGTATACGGATTAGTAGTTTATAATTTTATTTTTTGCTTTATACGTTACACCAGGTACCTATATAAAGTCAAATGTCGCTTATTTTAGTGTGTTTTGTAGTTTCAATCCCTATATTAATTTACTATTCCTAATTGTCTGTTTTTTTTAATAATTTATATATATTCCAGTTTTCTTTGAAATAAGTCAGACGAAGTTCAAACAACTGTAAAACGTACCTAAAATAAGTTAAACATATATACTTTACACAAATAATGATTGATGATCACAAATATTTACAGCATATGCAATAAGTATGTTTCGAAAAGTTTATTAGCCTAATTTCTTAAATTACCATAATTTGTTCGACAAGAAATTCGAGCACAACAAATTATAGCTCTTGTCAATCACTGCTAATCTCCAATTTTTTGTGTACATTTTAATTTACAAATACAAAAGTGGCTTTTTATCTTGACTTCATTCCACACAATAGCACGGAAGTAATAAAAAAGCAATAAAGACTTACTCTGAATAGATATTTATCGCGTAGCTTTTAACTTATAATTAGAGCTTAGAGTGTTTATATAAGCAAAACGGTAACTGAAATGGCTTGCAATTCCAATAATATTTTTACAAACAAATGTAAATCAAAATGGAATTATGCAGGTTTGTTAAATCCCTAAAAGTACAAACGACCACGCATACGTTTTATGAGGTTTTGTTGAATCATCAAATTTCGTGGAATTTTAGTATTTTATAGATCCTTTAGATTAAAATTTTTAATTAAAATAATTATAACTTTTAGAAAATTCAGTTTCTCCAAATCTTTAGGTACATTTTTCGATAGTTCGTGTAAAAAGGTCATAGTGGTTTCTTATAATATATCGGTTAAAAGAAGGTAACATAAAGGGTGAGTGTGTGAATGTAGGCAAAACTAAAAAGTCCATAAGAGGTGCATTAAATTCTTTTTAATTTATTTACTAATTATTTCGAAGGACCAGTTTAATTAATTAAAATAATTAAAATTGTTCATTTATAGAAGCATTACTAAAAAGTGGTACTTGATTCCTATTAAGTTCTTTAACCCCTTTTTCAGGAGTTGGAACCCACAACACTTTTATTTTATTCAATAAACAATTTTATCTTGATATCTTCATTGCGGGGTAAATAGAATTAATTTACATTATGACTGTAAGCATAAAACCTTAACTGGTTATATTGCAACAATATTAACCTCTATAGGGATAAACGAACCTTTTCTTTGTCCGATAATAAAAAAAGTATTATAACATTATATACGACAGACTAAACGTTACGTGCCACCAATGGCAATAAATGTGACAATAATAATTGTCTCTCTAATAAAATTTCAACTCATACTATACTGTGCGTAAAGAAGAATAGAGATTACTCTATTAAAAGCGGAGTACACACGGCCACACTGATGGCTTATATTAAAGCGAGACCTGTGTTAAAAATGTGAATTTAAAATAGGCACCGTCTTAGTGAAAAATCCTCTCTCACCCTGCTGTGCGCTGCAACTTTTTTACCGAACCAATCAACTTTACCAAAATAGGACGATACAGCGTGACAAAGGGAAGAGATGCAACTAAGGAGATTAATTTTAGCATGTATGATTGGAAGGGCGTAATTACATTAAGTATAGTAAACAAAAATAATATATTTATCGGTTGCCCGACATCGGTGTTTCATTTCACAGACTTAGAGACGGCGATATATGAATTGAATTGAAAGTAATGGCTGTGTTAAATAAACATAGAGGCTTTTGATGTAGGTAGTTCATTTGCTACAAAATTTTGTCGGCATGGTGGAATATTTTCTTAGAAATTTGCTGATAAATATGCTACAAAAATTATTATATGGAAAAGAAAATGAACGGTATTGCTTGGTGGAATGATATAAATAGATAAAGAAATTCTACAAGTTACGGCTTGTACGAATGATGTTAGGAATGAGTTTTTATATTTAAAGCAAAAGAACATTCTGGCCGGGGTTAAACATTTATTTAGGTTGGTTTTAGAAGTTTCATTTGTACCACGTGTACATATGATTAAATTAGGTACGCAAGATATTTTTAAGGTGTTGGGGATAAGCGTTTCCCAAACAATATTTATATACATTATATAAATTCAGTATAAAAATATAAATATTATTAAAATAAACGTAGAAGATTTCGCCCAAATGATCAATTTCCGATATTATTCCTACAATTTAAGCTGCTTATTTTTTTGATGTAATAAAGAAGTTGATACTAGTTAATTAATTTTAAAACCATTTTCTTTTATCATTATTTTTGCGTGTCCTACGAACCAGAAGTTTCAGCACAAAAAGATACGGAATTATATGAATTAGTGACTTTTTAATGGAATTCAGTACATTTCGCTATTCTAAACAATAAATGAAGAGTGAAATTTTTTGAATAAAGCAGCCTATTTTAAGCCATTAGTCCCTAAAATGTGTTAAGACCTGACACATGCTAACTCCATTGTCCAAAGAGATAGACCAAGAATTTTCAAATAAGATTTATAGTGGTTGGGCCAATTGGGACAAATTAATGGAAAAAATTAACTTGCAGGGTTGCCGGATTATTCACAAATGATAGAAATGTTTTTTTTTTATTAAAACGGTAGGCTTTGGAAATATAATACCTAATATTAATAATTGTAATAAAATTAATTTAGATTAATACATACGTAATCATAAGTTAATAATAATAATATTAATTTAAGAAAAAATTTTAGCACAAAAAATAAAACATGACCCTTCATTCAATGTTCAAATTGATGTCGTTCTTATATTCTGCAACACTGAATGTGTTTAATAAGGTCTGCAATTACATTTGCCAACATTTCAAGCGTTACATTGTAATGTAATATGTATTTTGGATTTTAGAAATGCTCACAGAAAATAGTCTAAACCTGGAATATCGGGAGACCGTGCAGCAAGTAACTCATCAAGGTATTGTCTAACTTGCAATGTGAAATGGGGGAAACCTTATCTTGCTGGGAGTATAAGGAATCTTTTTCATTTAATAGAAGTTCGTCAATAAAAGTTTGTAAACGTCTCTATACTAGTTTTAAATATTTCTCACCAGTGATTCCTTCCACGAGTTTCATCATCATGAAAAATACATTTTTTAAACTTGGGCTGTCTCCGTTTATTTTGAAAAAACCAGTCGCAATATTCCATTCTTCTATCGCAGTCGTCCTCGTGCAATTCTTGTACACTAATCTTATAAGCATAAAACTGGCAGGCGTGTAAGGTTCTCCATAATTTCATCTGAGAGCAGCCTATTTCTTGAGAAATTTTATTTGCTGACATGGGAATTTTTAACATTTTCAAAAAAATTATTTCTTCCTTTGTAACATTTCGAGATATCTTAAAAACTGTGGATTTAGGCAAGGTTTGTTGGGTGTTTCAGATGAAACTCAGCGCAAGCCTCTCGTAAACTTAAACCACTAACGTGCCAAAAAAAGCAATTCGATTCTCTCAGAGAATAATTTGCTGAATTTTGATACAACACTACTATTAGACGTTTACTGATAACTCATAATATGGAATTTTGTTTCCAAAGCATAATATAA
The DNA here is from genome assembly GCA_030620095.1 of Kuschelorhynchus macadamiae. Lineage (NCBI taxonomy): Eukaryota > Metazoa > Arthropoda > Insecta > Coleoptera > Curculionidae > Kuschelorhynchus > Kuschelorhynchus macadamiae. Next base: position 133,039 of record JAUTXW010002212.1, on the reverse strand, counting down.
AAATTAATTGAAACTACATCCTGATGAGTAATTTATTTTAGGTACTTTTTGTGTTTGATAATTAAAGGTAAATATTTTTGTCACAAAAGTATTACCCTTATTTGTATTTTCATCCTTATCTCATCATTATTATAATTATTATAACATATTAAAAAAACTTAAACTAAAGTTAGTTTTAAAACTAGACTTCTGAAAACAAAATCTACATAAAACTAGATGTTTTGATAAATTATATTTTCATAAATTCACTATTCTTTACCAAATTTACTAAAAAAATATACAATACCGCGTTGGTTTGAAAAAATACAAGAATGTTGCTTGTATAAAATGCAATAAACGCGATTATCTCAAAACAGCGGATTTCCAGTTACCTAGTTAAAATTTATCTAACAATGTAAATTACTATAGTTTTAACTTTTGAAATAACAAATTATAGTCATGGACTTTAAAACTTGATTTTTTTCAAAAATTATTAAATTACTTTCGAAGTTTCAACATGTAACATCATACAATGGAGCTTGGATTTGTCGTAGACAGCCCAGCATTATCATCTTCAGCGGCCTATGGCCACAAGAAGCTACAGAATTTGGAAAATTCTGCGGATTTTGCTGCTCTATGTATCAATAACAATGTTGATATCATTATTCTGCCATCAAATCCAGATTCAATGGTGGACGTAGAATCCCTTGATGATGATAATCTTAATTCCTTTTTCCACCGATTTACCTCCTGACGTTCCTGGTATGTTAGAAGTTTTCGTGAGACCTTCGAATAGTGCAGAAGAAAGTGGATCAACTCGGATTCAACAGAGAATAAAAAAAACAATGAGACACTAGCTGGTAAACGAATCAAGCTCTTGTCAGCAAAAAAGTCAAGAAGCGGACCGTATCTTAAAAGGACCCAAGCGCCCAAGCTTTTTGCCATCAAACTGGAAAAAAAATCTATATCAGTTATAGTCGTTGGCAGTCAACGTCTAATGTGAAATCTGACCTAGCTGGACCGGTTATTGAAGAGTTGAAATTTCTTAATTTAACAGAAATTCGAAAAATTGAATCACGTCAAAATTTTACAACATATTTACTTAAAAACATTTTCGGTATATTGTTTTTGACTAGTTACCATAGGTTGCCAAGAAAGCATTTGTACTGGTCACTTGATGAGGACCTTCATGTGGACTTTGTTTCTACGTGCATGTCTAGAAACAGGTATCTTTAACTACAGAAATAGTTGCATATAAATGATAATATGCAAATAAATTATAATCAAATATACTAAATAAGGCTACTTATGCATATGCTGAACGTCAAATACCAGCAATAGGGATTCTATTCTATGAAATCTTATCCATAGATGAAGGTCATGGTCAGATATCATGGTCACCACTCTACCAAATAATTTATGAGAGGTAAACCTTGTCGGTTTGGTCACTCTGCAGTTCTGCTGCTCTGCTGCTATTTGATCGACACTTATTGTGGAAAATCACTTACTAAGTAAACTTACTAAATAATTTAAGGGATTTAGGGAAGACGGGACGTTGAGCCTAAATATAACAGAAAAATATCCTTTGATGTCTGTGAAAGAGATAGAAAAAAAGAAAACCACAGCTCATTTGATACCAGACAAGAAATTCAAAAGCTGTAACAAGAAAAAATATCAAAGTACAGACGTAATGCAACTAAATGTTTTTAACGCGTATAACTGTGGAATGGGTGGTGCAGATGCGAATGATCATGGGGTAAATAATTATCGGATCGATATCCGAGAGAAAAAAAATGGTATTGGGTTCTATTTACCTCTGTGCTAAATACATCATTAGTAAATGCTTGAAAACTCTGGACATTATCTTAGGTTTTTCACGAAAGAAACTAAAATCTATAAATAGTACCAGCAATAGACACTATCCTCAAAAAAATAACCAATCACCTTCGCTTCCGTGTGTGTCATTACCCATAAGATGGCAATGTAAAAAATGTATTGTTACTGTATATGTTGAAAAAGAAATAAAACTTTAAGTGCCCAGTGTAGTCGCTTAAGTACTTATGTTTAGTTTTTTTGAAAAGCCTAGTTTTTCTTATTTTTTTTTTTATAAATATGGGTTATTTCTATGTAATTGAACTAGCGTGAAATAAAAATAATAGAATATTTACTCTAATTTCATTTTGGACGTTAAAGGGTTAAATATCAATCTCTCAAAAACAGGAGTCAGTCTGCGGTAGAGAATATAAGCGATAGAGGTCTATATTTCGCTGTCTTTACCAACAAAACGTGTCAACCGTTCTTACACCTTAGGTTGCGTGTTCTGCATAACAATCAGCTTATAATATACTCGGTGAGTTTAGCTTTCTATGGTAAATTTGTTTTAATGACATGCAGGTGCTTTTTACCGTAAACATACATCCATTACTCTCAAAAGTGTCATAATCGTTTACATTTATATTCAGGAAAGGATTAGAAAAAAATCTTACTTTTATTATTATAGAAAGAACAAGACTAGATTAATTGAAGAAATATAGTCATACAAAATACAAGGTTTTAGTTTTGAAGAATCTTACATGGCTTTAAAATTCAAACATTGTATACAACGATTTGTTTGTAAGATGTTTTTAAATATTAACCAAAACTATTGCCAAAATTCCTTTCTTAGGTATATAGCTACTTAAGAATGAAATTAGTTGTGATTACTTGAGGCAGGATAAAAATAATAAGAAAAGATCATTAGATAATAAACATAGAAGATTTATTCCAAAACGTACAAGTGCAGCATTTCTACTTTAAATAGCTAGAACTGGTTTATGATTTATTAGCTAAAGAAAATATGTTTTGCGTTTTTCTACCAGGGACCAAGAGTTTTAACACGAGATATGAAATTACTAGTATAAAAAATAGTATTTTTTTATTTATTTCGGTTCGTTCCCCTATTTATAAATTTTAGATACGAAGATCTCAATTTGTCTCTATAAGTATCATTTCATCTGTTGTAAAGATTACTACTGACTCTAAGTTTGCAAAAATTTTCGCTGATACCAATTCTTTCTTTACTTAGAATGCTGACAATCTTAAGATATACAATTCCTTAAACTATTTTTCATCTAATATTATTTATTATGTACGTTTTACGTTGCGATAAAACCAAAAAGTTGCTCTTATGTGATCATTTATCTCCTTTGTTGAAAAAACAAAAACCGTAAATTTCTCAACGCCTGATTAGTCCAACGAACGAACTTTTGAATTGAAATTTTGGTAAATTTTTGGTATAAATTAGTTTGAATTATCTGTGAGAACTAGTAGTAAAAGTTCCGAATGAAAATCGTAGATCATAAAATTTTACATATAAATGAAGATACTTTTTTTGCTACTATTAAAATTAATAGAGTTAAGAGGCTAGGAAATTAAAGGATGATATGGCAAACTTTAAAACATTTATAGCAAGCTGAAAAATCAATGATTTTTTTTTCAATCTAGTAAAATTACATAAACTTTTTTTAAGAGAAATATGTTTTTATATTCCTCTTAAAAGGGAAGTATTGTTATCGTGAAAAAACCTCCTCCGAGATTTTTTCAGATCTTTAATATTCAGGGTCCCGAGATGACGAAAAAAATGTTTTCTCAATTCTGTCGCTCTGTCTCTCTGTTTGCCTTTCGGTCTGTCCGTTCACGGCATAATTAATTATCCTACTAATGTTAAATTTAGGTCATAAATTAAGGGTTGTATGAAGATGACCTGGTAATATATTGGTAAAAATCCGAAACAGAATAGCGGCCTAGTGAAATGTTAAAAAAATATATTACTAAAAGCTACTTATTCAATGTATCTCAAATTTTGTACATAAATCAAGTATTATGTGGGAAATAACTAGTAAAATTTTGGTATGAATCTAAGACGGTGGAAGAAAATGGCGGCTTAATTAAATTATTAAAAATTGATTCTGAAAAACTACTTAATGGATAGATTTCAAATTGTTCAAATTGTGTGTCATAACTAATTATGGTAGAGAGATGGATTAAAATTGTAGTACTGATTCAAAAAGGCTATAATCGTTAAAAAAATCATTGATAAAACATAGGTTTTATCAATTCCTTCGGTCTACATGTCGGTCTATCTATCTATTTGTCAGCTCGTGGCATAGCTTCAAAACTACTTACCAGATTGACTTCAAATTTTAGTCAAAATTTAAGGGTTATATGGGGTTGGATAGTATTATTTCAGTAAAAATAAAGTATGCCGGCCTAGTGAAACGTTAAAACACTTATTAAAAAAAATCTAATTATCCAATTTACCTCAAATTTTGCAGAAAAATTAAGTGTTACATAGGAATGAACTGGTAACATTTTAGTATAAATCCAAGATAGCAAAACAAAATGGCGGCCAAATAATAATATTTAAAAAATCAGTCTGAAAATCTACTTATGAGATTCATTTCAAATTTTGTCCAAGCATTAAATTTGATATAGAGAAAAAGTAGTACGACTTCAAGATGACGAAACAAATTGGAGCCCAAATGTAATATAGGAATAAACTGGTACGAACTCAAAATGACATAACAAAATGGCGGAGTATGTCAATGTAAAAACTGTTTATTGAATTTATTTTAAATTATGTCCATAAATCAAGTAGGGCATAGGTAGAAACTGGTAAAATATTGGTAGGAATCCAATGTGATAGAACAAAATGGCGCCCAATAAAAATGTTTAAAAAGACAGCATATATTATGTGTTACTAAATGACTACATACTGAACTAAATTGGGTCACACTTCACTATTCCTAATAAAAGGAAGGATTCACAAAAATGGAAGTTTCGGTTAAAGGAAATTTACCGATTTTTTAAATGATAATTAAAAACAATTTGTTTAATTGTCAATTTTAAAATGTTTTTTTCTATAACAATTGATGCATTATTGTACATATTGAAAAAGCTCTTAAATATGTATTAAAAATATTTCTCTGAAAAATAAAATTATATTTTTTAACAAATTAAAAAATCTCAGTGTTTCAAATTGAAAATTACAAATGAAAATGAATATCAAATTTTGATTAACAATAAAAATATATTTCTCTGAAAAGAGTTTATATATTTTTAATAAATTTTAAAAATTGAAAAATCATTGATTTTTCAGTTGGTTATAATTTTTCAAAGTTTACCATATAATCACTTAACTTCTAGCCTTCCTAACTGTATTAATTTTAATAGTAGCAAAAAGTATTTAGACAATATATATGAAAAATTTGATGCTATATTAAAAAAAATCTTATGTAAGAAAAAAATTGCTTCCACGTACCGTTATCACGTACCTCAAACTAATTTATATCGAAAATTCAGGCAAACAATTTCTTTTCAGAAGCAGCCTGTTCATGACATATTTGGCGACTCCCTTAACGTCCACTATTAAGTAGAATACAGTTTGAGAACCTCCATGGCCCTTTTAACAAGGCATCAGGCAGGTCGTACCTTACTATAATTTAAAAATGATTTAAGGCGTGTAATATTAAAAAAAATATAAAAAAAAATTAAAATTGATGGTAGATCTTCTGTACTATCAAAATTCAAAGGACCACTCACACCGCTTATAAAAAGTGGCATTCGGCTAGTTTTTCTCTTTTTTTTTTTGATATAGTTTAGTTCTTGATCTCTTGATCAAAAGTTTTCATGGCCACAATCTAATCATATGACTGGTTTTTGAAATACAGGGTGTTAAACTTTGCCCGAATCTTATATAAAATAGATCGGAAAAAACAGGATGACCCAAAATTAGTTTTTCAACATATTTAACGTAGTGTTTCTCAAAATAGGAAAGTAATTTTATGTGAACGTTGGTCTAAAAACGCTTTGTTTCCAAATATAGGGATACAATACACTGTATATCGAGAATAAAGTATTTGCGGACCTATGTCCATATGAAGCTTTTTCTTATTTAGTGAAGTACTATATGTTATATGTTGAAAACGCAAATTGTGTATCATTTCATTTCATATGACAGTTGGAAAAAGTTTAATACCCTGTATCTTAAAAACTAGTCATAAAGTTAAGTTGTGATCATGACAAGTTTATATCAGGACATTGAGAACTGCATTATTCAAAAAATTAGAACATTTTCCATAAGCAGTATGAGGCGTACTAGCCATATTCGTTTCCACGTTGGTTTTGAATTTGGTCGACATAAAATAATACCAACATGTCATCAATTTACATTCGAATCCGATTGATACCACTTTGGTTAACCTTGAGCTAAACCGATCGGGAATCGAATATGTCTTTTGCTATATCTAGGGCCTTCCCCTTGGTTTGCACAGTGTAACAAGACTGGTCACTCAAAACTGTATGGTTATTTTGTGTAGTATAGTATTGTTTAGAAACAATCTTACGAAATGTGGTACGTAATAGTGCCTTTGTGGCCCAAAAAATTAACTAAAAAAATAATCATAGCTTAAGATATGCACTTTGACCTAGGCATTTTTTTATTCTTTTCATTATTTTATATTAGTAAAGCAAATTTAAAATACTCACTCGTTCCAGTTTGCTTAACACTGACTGTAACATTTTTCAACGTATAGAATAAACAATTTCGTACGAAATGGAAGAAAACTAGTGTTTGCCGACAGACCCGACAAATCTCTTAAGGATTTAATATAAATACCCAAGTATATTTCGTGGTTTGTTTTTGTCCCAAACGAAAAGAATTTTTTAATAAAATAGGGGAGAAAAAATAGCAGAACTTGGAGTTTTACTGACGCGATACCAGAGCCGTATTCGAAAGTTAAAGTAGGTGGATGATTTGCATTTTATTATCTTGTGTTACCTAAACCATAAGTTTGCAAAAATGCTTGAGAGTAAAAAAACAATTTATTGTTTACGTTACATAGTGCAATACATTTTATTGGCATAAATACAGGTTAAAGTGCACTATAATATTTCATACACATACCCATATATTTATGAGAGAGGATATAGCTTGTTTGCCATATTACAAAAAAAAAACCTTAATATGGCATGTACCGGGTGTACAACTAAGAAAGGAGGCCGGCTGTTTCTCGGAAACCGTTTATCCCACGATGTTGGAAAAATGTTTCTTATAGTAAAAGAGGCCAAGAGAAAACTCTGGAAATTATTTTTAAATTTCTAAGTTGTCCCCTAGAGAGCGTAATACGCGTAGTCAATTAGGAAAAGCTGATTTGCTCAGAAATTCACCCAGTGAAAGTATATCAAAATTACCTTTATATTAACCTCTGCTAAATTACGAATATTTTTTATTTAAGGTTTTTTTTCTAGCTGTTTAAATAAAGGGTGGGGGAAAGGGCAAATGTTTGTTTTTTAAAACGGATATAACTTAAGTAATAACTAACGGATCTTGGCCTTGTTGAAAAGGGCATTTATTAAGATTCTAAATGACGAATGAATTATATTATTTTAGGTTTCGTTCCAGTCGCCAGATGGCGCTTTCTGGCAACTTCTTAAGTTTAACGTGTTTTCTTTAAAATTTCAAATGGATTGATATATTTATTATAGGCCAGTGTTACGGAGCACAACAAAGCAAGAAGATAGCGCAAACTTCAAGTTGATATCTTTCTTATTTACGGAGATAATAAGCAAAAGAAAATATTACTTGACACTCTTATAAGAAAGTCAAGCATTTCTAAACGAATTTTTACGTATCTAATTATCAATTTCTAACACTAGTCTTATTCTTATACTACAAAATATTTTAAGAATTCTTCAACTTCTTTAATTCATTTTTAACATATATGCTTTAATTAACACATCCCTTTCATAAAAAATGTATCTCAAATGCGTTCTATTCAATTATGCGACGTGCTAAAAGAGTAGTAGGTTTTGCCAAAAATAAGTCGGAGCTTCAAAATAAAACACTATCACAAAATGAGTTGTCAAATTATTATTAAGTTTATTGTTTGTAGTAAGTGTGTACTAGGAAACCAAAATGCCTATTTCTAATGAAGAAGGGTATGATATGTTTGTACTATACTTTGAATGCCTTCAAAATGCTATCATTGCAGCAAAAATATATGCTACTAGATACCTCTGTAGACGCAAATATGAGCAAATGGTTTTTACACGATTAGCAAGTCGTCTTCGTGCTACTGGTAGTTTTCATTGCAGGCAAAGAAGAGGTCGTACAGAAACATTATAAATGTTTGTCATGTCAGTATTCGAGCTACATCTAGAGATTTAGGTATAGCTCATGGAACTGTGTAAAATATACTAAAAAAGTACAGGTAAGTGTAAATGAGAAAAAAATCAATAATTTGAGCAACGTTATTTTTTAATAACAATGTAGTTTCGCAGAAATGCGTATCCTAATCCTTAAAGTAACCCAGTCGTCTTAAACACTAGATCGGCTGATATCTTTACTTCCCCATATATTTAAAATACACTATATAGAGTAAGTATTGGAAATACAAAGATTTTCGAAAAATATATGTTGAGTTGTTCACCCTAAACTAAACTAAAACAGACATATTTTTAGAAAAAAATTACGATGCTTGTAATGAATTTGTGTCTAAACAAAATTTGCGATAACGATAAGTTGAGAACGGTCAAATCGATATTAAATTTGCGTCAAAAATAGTGTAGCGTCTCGTGGCGTAATATCTCTGATATTTTTTAGATGTAAAATCACAAATTATCATATTTTTAGTACCTACTCACAAACCTAAAATAGTCAAATTGAAAACAGAAGTAATCGGGGTAAATCTAATGCCAGAAAATATTAGAAGTCATGAACCTACATATTTGATTTTTTCGAACAGCAAAACCGGCTAAATTTATTTTTTCATTTAAAATATTGTTTCCGCTACACGCACTAAAAATTCAAATGTTTTTATTTCCTTAACGCTATTCTCAAAAAAAAAAACGACAAAACACAGGGCTGATTTTGTTTCATTAACATTTACATTTATATAAGGTTAATCTACGGGAGTGAAATGCCTCCTTAAAAGCAAAATTTAAATTTTAAGTTTTTATAGTATAAAGTGGTAAAGTTTAGTAAAAAAACTTTTATTATTTTTAAAAGAGGCAAAACAAGGCAAATTTATTATATCTTTTACATATATAATAAATTTGCCAACTTGAAAACTTGAAGTAAAAAAATTTGAAAGTATACTATGCTTAACAAAACACATTTTCTATCTTGACTCGTGACAACATTGTTCAACCTTTCATTCATGGGAAACAGCGATCCAATCATTTATTTCTTAATTTTCAGGCTGCACCTGTACAATATGGTATTAAACCAGGCTTTAACGCCTCAAGACTACGATCAGAGGCTGGATCATTGTCACTGGCTTCTTGGTATGATAGATGAGGATCTCCAGATCCTTTCAAGAATTTTGTGGACCGATGAAGCCACGTTTCGTTCCCATGGTGCTGTAAATTTTTTCATTTCTCTGTCAATGTCAGACAGTTCCTAGACGATCGGTTTTCAGGAAGGTGGATGGGTAGAGGTAGTTTATTCCCATGGCCCCTTCGTTGCCCAGATTTAACTTGTCTGGATTTTTATTTGTGGGGACGACTAAAGGATATGGTGTTTAATATCAGATCAACAATGAGGGAGAACCTTATCAACCGAATTCAAAACGCTATCGAAATTATTTCTGCGATGGAAATAGAAGCAGTTTCAATCTACCGCAGAGAGGCTCCGTTTATGCATTCAAAAAGGCACTTTGAGCAGTTCACTCGACACTAATTATTAGTTAGCATAATGATGCTATCAGTTTCGATATTTGTTTTAAACCTTTTTCCGCTTCATATCATTTCTCAGAAAAATTAATTGTTATATTTTCATTTGTTAGTTTTTTGCAAATAGTTATTCTGGTTCCTCCGTTAGTTATCTAATGGCAAAATAAAAAAATAATGTGCCACATCTTTTGTTAATCTACACTTATTTAATGGGTCTTTTAACAACCTGCTCCGAAATTAAACTAAAAAATTGTTATCTAAGTTACGTCCGTCTTAAAAAACTAACATTTGCCCTTTCCCCCACTCTTTATTTGAATAGCTAGAGAAAAAACTCTTAATAAAAATTATTCGTAATTTAGCAGATATTAATATAAAGTCAATTTTTACCTTCACTGGGTAAATTTCTGAGAAAATCTGCCTCTTCTAATTGACTACGCGTATTACGCCCTCTAGGGGCCGACTTGGAAACTTAAAAATAATTTCCAGCGTTTTTTCTTGGTCACTTTTACTTTAAGAAAAATTTTACCAACATCGTGGGATAAACGGTTTCCGAGACACAGCCGGCCTCCTTTCTTAGTTGTGCACCCGGTACATATTTGAGAAATTATTTTGCAATTGACAATAATGGAAAGAATGCAAACCAATAATTTCCTATTCCATATTATTTTAAAAACAAACCGTTTTTTTGTAGTTTTGATTCTTAACTTCGCTATTTAATATTAGTATTTATTAAATCGGTTAGATATATAAACTTATGCTATCAAGAGATTATGAACTTGATCTGTTATGTTGGACCCAAAAATGAAGTTGGCTATCCAGTGAATACTAATTTAAAAATTTGTACATACATTCTTTAGGTATATTCTAATTTGTGTTTCATTTATGTACTGAAAACTGTAAGGTGAAAATAACAGTGCTATTTATAAATTTGTAATATACTTTTTATTGTTATTTATTTTATGCATATATATCAAGTACTCAGTCGGTAGGTAATAAGTTTTGTATCAATGAATTTTGAAAATCCTTTCCTTTAGGCATTGCAAATTATACAGGAAATATATTCTGGTGGAGGAATTTTTATGTAATTCTCCGAATTACCTAGTTTAAAATTATTTTTGTTTAAATATATCTTCACACCTGCATGTAACGTCCGTAAAATCTGCTTAAAACTGGAAATACATATAAGTCATTGTCACTATCAGACTGTTACATGGTTGTCGAATATCAATCTAATTAAAGAATGATAAAGTTATAGCGCTGCTACTAATTGTCATTTCTCAGCATGTGAGACTTGGTTTGTCTTCCATATGTTCTTAATTTATTTCTAGAGACAAATTTTCGTTCTATTTTCATACATTTTAATTTTTTTTTTCAGTGAGAGGGGTCGAGGATATAAATTTTAGGAGCACTTCTATTGTTTTTGTCTATAAAGACGATATCAAGCTAATTACTGCTTTATCGGTTGGTCGATTCCTGTAGAGTATAGAGTGAACGGTTTCCAATACTAAGTCCGGAACTACTTATAGTAGGATGGTTTGTTAATATTACCGAGGATGATATGTTTTTAAGGGATAACTGACTTTAAATAAAAAATTGTGCTATATATAAATAAATTATATGCGACGGTATTTGCGTCAAAAAGTGGTCAAAAAATCTACTTCAATTTCATCATTCTAGACTTGATTTTTTCATAAATATTCGAATGTAGCTTCCAACTATACATATTTCCCTATTTAAATTACATTGAAACTAATAAATATCTTTTACAGCTTTAACATAATATCGCAGCGGCGAAAGGCTTGCAAATGATCCATAATACTGCGTGCAGTTCCCTCTTAAGCCAACTCGGAATTTAGAGAGGAATCTCTTCGTCAACCATCCATTCATCCTCTTCAATCTATTCATATTCTCTAAATCAGTATCAGACCATTTAATAAAACCAAACGAATAGACCAACATGGCTATGACTACATAACAGCTGCAATTTGGTTCTTCCAGGTGAACTTGGTATTCAAGATTTTAGCTACCCCCCTTTTGTATACCTACGTCAAGATCTTTTTATCTATGTACAATTTATCCGTAGTCTTTGTAGTGCACTTAATTATTTATACGTCTCAATATTTAATATCTCTATACGCTTTAAAATCTTAGTCATTTCGCCATGGATAAGAGAGTTTTTTTCATTTCTTCAGAAAGGTAGATGGAGGGTTCAATATTAAGCAGAAATAAACAGGAGATGAAGCATCCTAGAAATTTCACCTTTACATCTTAGTTGAATCAACACGTTCATTATTTACCTAGATACCATTCATTATTCACCTAGCCCAGTTATTGCTATGGCGATGTGTATTTTCCTTATTTTGGGGCATATTTTATGCATTTATAACCCTTTTAATATCTAACTAAGACAAACAGAATCAAATGTTTTTTTTGATAACCTACTTATATATAAATTTTGCTTTTCTCATGAACTTCCTTTACGATGAGCATATTTACACTTTTCTTTTCTATCTATGTTTATGTCTTGACTCAATATTGACCGACCTCTCTGTACTTTTAGGTTCTTGGCTCGAGAGTCCAGTTGCCAAAGAATTATTTCCGATTTCTATTAAACCTGAATTTTGGTTTAATCTTTTCATTCAATTCGTTGTATCAACGCTCCTTGCCAGAATCCATCTTTAAACTTTGTAAACTATGCAACGTGTTGACCACTTTCGAGTATAATTTCTGCTTTAAAATAAAGATATTTTACCTTTCTGAGGTCCTTCTTTAAATGATTATTCAACAGGTAGATCGCGACGGTCTTCTTAATAGTCTCCTTTTTTATTTAGATTACTTATTGACTCAGTCAAAATATAATGTTTATATGAGAAACTTAATGTTGAGATTTTCTATAAATTTTATGTGTTCCAGTTTTGATTTCATTTCGATCACTTCACTTATAGTATAAGGAAGTTGACAAGAAACAAGAAGGCTCTGTGATTCTTAATAAAGAATAATTATATCGCTAGTGGTTAGCATGATTGATTTTCGTACAAAATTTCTTGTCTTGTAAACTCTCTCTGGTTAGCGTAAGTGATTTTTGGTACAAAGTTTCTTGTCCTGTAAATAGTTTATTTTAGGGAAATAAAGATATTATTAATATTATTATTTGGCCTTAACATATATGTGGTATATTATTTAAGTGTCCGGGTGTACACCAAGAATACTTTACTAGCCTACGATCGGTGTCTCTCTAATATTCCAGTTCCAGGATGGTTACTTTAACTGCCAGATATTTTTCATTTCGCATGTGACTTCCTGGTATTTGTTCTTCTTTTATTCATGAGCTCTATCGATATTTTCATCAAGAGATACCGAGAAGTCTATTATTACGGCCTGCCTTGCTTCCTTCAAACCACCACGGCAGGTTCGCTTAGACAGTTTGGTGTGTGCGTATCTCAATGTCTCAGTAGAGTTCATGTACTGGTTTCGGTTTCTGATTCTTGTTAGATAGAGTTTTCTTGTAATGTTCTGTTTTATAATGGCCTATAGATATATTCTGTTTGGGACTATCTAGTCTTGGATCGCTATAACAAATCCCTCAGTTATAGGAAACAGGTAGCCTGATGTAAGGTAAGTATTGATATTTTATTAGATCTAATTTAATTTCTGTTACGTGGTCCAGTGGTTCAGACAGCTTCAGCGAAGTGTACTTCTTATCTATCACCACGACTGCTTGCCGAGTAGGATTGTTTTTAGTTTGGATGTATTTTTTAGGTTATGGCATTCCCTTTGATGAATAACATAGATACCTTGGGATGATGCATCCTGTCTTTGGTCGTCATGGTACGAGTGGTTCGTTCAATTTCTTGCAGATCGGTTTGAATCCAGTTAGAGGATCTAAATGAGTAAGCAAGTACAGATATCTCGTAAGTATTTATTTCAGTAATAAGATTTCTTGCATTTAGCTTGGTCTTCAGTAGCGCTGTGACTCGCTTAAAATACTGATCCATTATTCTTGATTTTACCTGTGTTTCCTCTAATACAAGTGACTGTTGGACTCCGAGATATTTGTAGGATTCATCATCCTCCATGGCTTGGACTAAATCTCCCTTTGGAAGGATAATATCCTCTACTCTTTTGGCTTCTTAAGATATTTATTGTTTTACATTTCTCTAATCCAAACTATTCCAACTCCAAACTGTCAATATCTGTGGAAAATATATAAGTAATTTTCGTTAAGTCGTTCAGTTGTTTTTGATTTATAGTTTAATATCGTTCTTATGAAGGTGATGAGACACTGTGTGTTATATTCCTGTCAGCTTTTATTTGTAAAAACCCAGTGTGCGTTGTTGAACATGTTGGATAACGAATTCATTGCTAGGAAAAACCACAGTCAACTAAGTCTGAAAAATCCCTCTTCTTATATAAATCTCGTCTGTATTTACAGATGTATTGGTACTATTCAAATGGAATTTTATGCTCGTCTGTTGCCTTATGGTAACTAAAAAATGCATAACATTACGATATATTCTGTGTATTCGCAATACTTCAAACCAAGAATGTGACACACAGTCGAATGTCTTGCGGTAGTGCATAATAACCATATGGATATTTCGATCTTTTGTGTGAGCTTGCTTTAGTATTACGAAATCAATAATCAATTGTTCCTTACATCCTTGGTATCCTTGCTTGCATCCTTTCTGGTCCTCCGCCAGTTCGTTATTTCAAGCGGTAAAAACTTGTTACAAAGTTAACAAAGATTTAATAGAACGATACTGTGATGAACCGTCCGTTCTTGCACTCCATGCCAGCATACTGAGGAAGAGTACTTTTGAATTTTATCAGGTTCTGGTACTTTCCAGTTACTAGTGAATTTGATGGTATCTCTAGCCTTGCTTTCTATTTTTATTCTTATCCAGTTGGCATACGTTTCATGCTCGTTTCGCTCAACCCAAACGCCTGACCAGTATTTCTTAAAGTTTTTATTTTGTAGAAGCTTGGTTTTACCTTTATGTTCGTTATTTATCGAGGGCTCTGTAAAATTGCTTTTGGTTGATGTTTAAGAGATGATTTTTTTCTTTAGATTTAAACATTTTAAATATTTTCTAAGTCAACTCATGGCTAACTCGTTTTGACTTAGCCTTTTGCTATTTTCGCAAGGTGTCCATGTATTCATCTAAGTGTTGCTGATGGTTTGGGTAAGCGGTATAGGTCTCTATTGTCTGAAATATTTTTCTTATTCACCTTTTTGGATGGTTGGTCAGTGCTAGGACTTTCTGTTATTCTTTTTTCTAACATCAGCTGCCAGATATGTTTTCTTTAAGTGGCTCGTTAATTTTTGTTGCTCGGAATTTGGATCTGCTTGCTGTGACATCGAAATGCTGCTACAACCCACAGTAGGTCAACGTGTGTAATATGAGTAGAAAGTTATATTCTGGTATTGTAAGTACCAGATTGACGGTAATGTTCTTGTTACCTGTTACTTTTGGTAGCCTGGGCTTATGAGGAGCTTACGCCCTTCCCAACTGAAACCGAGTCCCACCAGCAGCGTGATTTTGTTGAACATTGATTTCTGATGGTCGTTCTCGATATCCTGCTCATGGTTATGTTGGTCGTAATTGGCATGCAGTTGTTTATGTTCAGGATCAGCGGTTAGATGGTCGTTCCGCGTGTCATTCGCATATTCTAAAATAAAGTTTTTATCTTCTCTCTGGATCTGAAATTGAACTTCCTCTCGGGTCTGTTGTAGAATTGGATCAGTTATTCTTAATAATCACTCTTCTTTAGTCTGAAATTTGTTGCTCCGTGATATGATATAGGTCAGGGAACTTCCTGATAAAGGCCCTCTGAAAAATATACCGATAGTTGGTCATGTCAGTTTCAAATTTTGTGATTTTCGAATAAGAGCGCACAATGAAAGAATTCCACAGCCCATTTTATACGCTTCCTTGGCTTTCCAGCTTTTGGTTGGCTGTGAGAAGTCGATGTTGGATTCCTCAGGGACAGTTGTTGCATAAGCGATACATGGCATCACGCTACTTCAACTGTTAGCCGAGGGAGACGAGACGGTACTTCATTTAACACACAAAACCTTCTACCTAAATCTCGGGTGCGAGAAGAGGTTTTGGTGGTACTATACTGATTCACCTGTTTATTCTGTAAATTACAGACTTAATAAAGAGGTGTTAAAGCTTAAATCTCGAAATTGATATTTTTCTATAGCTCAAGCTATTGCTTCAGCTCAAGTTGAGATATCGACAGAAAAACTGGTACTTAGGAGTTTTCGGGGATGCCGAAAGAGACTAAATTCTATTTTTTTATGTAATATATAGATGGCGCTGTTTACATTCTATATACTCGATGTTTCTTGCCATAACTTCCTTGTAAGTATCGTTTCATTATTTTTTATTGAAAATGTGATAGAGTGATGATTTCTAAAAAAAAGTTATACTACGTTTAATTTGATTAAACAAATTGTTTTCAAAATATCTGCATTTTATTATTTTATTGTAAGTTAAAATAAAAAAAGTCAAAATAGTTCGTTAAGTATGGAGTAGGCTATGGTTAAGAAATTAACGTAGTCATGGATACTTGACATACATTAGTGTTCACATTCATTAATTTGAATAAAAGGTGTTTTAACATTCATTTAAATCGCCTTAAAAATAATTTTAAGTAATTAATATGCCTAGGCATAATGAATATTTCAATAGTGAAATGCGAAATATGCTTTGTATTTATGTTCAAGTAAATTGTAACTGTCGTGCGGCAGCAAGACGCTACCACAACAATATCCAAATAGAAGGCAACCAGATCCACACATTTATCAAATATTATACGGTCGACTAGGCGAAACAGGGTTTTTTCGTCCTTAGAGTCATGTTGGGCGTCCTAAAGCTATATCTGTAGAACAAGAAGAAGCGATTTTAGTGCGAGTAGGTGAAAATCCAGGTATAAGTACAAGGCATTCGGCGAACGCTACTCATGTGAAAGGGATATTGGTTTTACAAATTTTACAGACTGAAAAAATACGCCCATATCATTTTAATCCCGTTCAACACCTACTACCAACCGATTCACCAGCCAGGTTTTAGTTTTATAAATTTTAGCTTCATCACACAATCACGATCCAGTGTTTATCAATAGAATCTTTTTCGCAAACGAGGCGATCTTCACCAGAGGAGGTGTATTTATTTGGCGAAATAACCATATGTGGGAACTGGAAAATTCACATTTAACCAAAGAACGACATTTTCAGCAGTAATTTTCTATCAATATTTAGTGTGGTATAATGACTGAGTTTATTACTGAAGCTTTTGAGTTGCTCGCAAGGCTAAATGGCAATCAGTACTTGCAGCTTCTACAAAATGATTTGCCGAATCTGTTCGTTGATGTTCCTTTAAATTTACGATAAAACATGTGGTATATGCACGATGGTGCTCCACCGCATTATCCAGTTGCGGTTCGAAATTTTTTAGATGAATGTTTGCTTCACAGATTGTTTGGTCGTGGCAGTGAATTTCCATGGCCGCCGTGTAACCTGGATCTTAATCCTCTGGATCTATTCTTTTGGGGTTATATTAAATCTTTAGTGTATACAGAAGAAATCCAGTCACGGGAGCAACTATTGCAAAAAATCAAGATACCACCAATGTTATCAGGAATAAATAGAGAACTTTATTCCAAGTAAGGCCGCTATTCGGTAAACGGATTAAGAAAATCCATAGAAGTAAACGATGGACATTTTACCAATTGTTGAAGTGAGGTTTTTAATATTTGTTCGTGATAAATTCATTATTTGTATGCAATTTAATTTTAGTGCTTAACTATTTTTTGACTTGTTATAAAGTATTACAATGCAAATATTTCGAAAACGGTTTGTTTAATCGAATTAAATGTAGTACACCTTTTTTCTTAGTATTCCTCCTCCCCGAAAACTTCCAATTACCAGTTTTTATGTCGATATCTCAAAAACAGGTTGATTTATAGAAAAATGATAATTTTGAGATTTTTTACTTTAACACCCTGTATCTCATTAGTGAGCGATATTTTAGTAATGCATATTTGGCTCATGTCATTATTTCGATGAGTTTAGGATTGCTTTTTGGCGCACTCATTACCGACCACTCTGTATGTACATACACTATTTGTCGAATTAATCAATATAGAACGTCATAGATTTTATTTATGAATCTCTAGATATATTACTTATAAAATATTCTGATATTTTACATTTTAAAAAAATTTTTAGATATGGCTTTGTAACAATGTGAATTAGTCATTCGGATCCTACTTGACACAGTCGATTTTTTTAATAACAAATTTTACAAAATAAAAAAAAAAACAAACATTTTTTATTACAAATACTTTTTTTCTTACGAGGCCGGTCCTCTTCAGCACTTGACAGCTTCACCCTGTGATTAATCCTCCAGACTCTCGTGCAGTGAAAATCGGAATTTTCCATATCCGTTTCGTTTGGAACTGAATGTGACTCGTACAGCTGCAATCAGAGCTCACAGAATGGAAGAAAATGACAAGTATGTTGCAATGTTGCCAGTAATTTCGCCGCAGGGGATTTAAATAAACGATGGCTTTCCCAAACCTAATATTTTCCTTGCCGTCATCTAGACGGTTTTAATATGTGCTTTTTTTTATTTAAAACTACGTAGAACGCAAAAATGTTTACTTTGAGTTTCAATCTGGGGCGAAGACATTCGAAAATACTTCCCTTTTACGACGGAAGTAAAAAGAGATGAGGAGTTGACGTAATGTTTCCTGATGATTATTACTTTAAATTCAATATATAAAAACCCTTATTGCAAGATAAAAGTAAACTTATATTAATTGGGCCCGTTTGGCGAACGTAGCGCTTTACATTCAGCGACGATTTGCGTCGGCACCGCTTTTTTAAAGCTCCTTGTCATTCGCTAAACGGTACGGCCGTGCCACTGCGGCAAAGTAATTAGTATAACTAAACTAGTAAACATAATATGGGGGTGATTACTTATTTTATTATTCCTTAGTTTATTAGAAGAATATAATAATTTATTAGAAGGTAATTTTGATTGGGGCCAAGCATTACAAGCAGTTTTAAATGAAGTTGGAAATAATATAGTGTTACCAAATCATCCCCCACGTGATGTTCCTACATATAATAAAAATTATTTTGAGCACACAGTACGGCAGTATGGCATTACTGTCTTTAAAAACCATTTTCGTATGACCAGGATGGCAGTCCAGCGTTTATATGAACTGGTGGTTCCTTAAAGTCAAAGACGGCATTTATATATCAGCTTAGAAAGAAAATTTGCTTCTTTATGTGGGTAAACAAGAAAGTTTTTTGACAACCAGTGACAGATTTCAGACAAAAAGAAGGATTTCTGCGATTGAGCCAGTAGTTTGGTTATAGTAAACCCTTTTTAGTTTTGAAATTTGTTGTTGTTGTTGTTAGTTTTTCCTGTTACATAACAGGACTTTGGCTTTGCTGCAAGGCAATTGCCAGATTGCTCTCCGTCCGGGGCTCAGAGTCGTTAAATCGGCGACCCTCGAAGTCGACCCTGCACCTAATTCCAGTTTGGAGACGTTATCGGTAGGATCTCCGGATGGCGAGCTCTAAACTCCCGGATTTCCTGAATCTTTCCAATACTTCTTAATTTTTCCTTTTTTTAATTTCTGAAATGCATCTTGGCTTCCACTAGGTGCCCCTTGAGAGTACTACTGTATCACGAGATGACCCTTTCTTTCAAGCTATCCCCTTACCCCTCCCACTCCCGCCACGTAGCGGCCGTTACGCTAATATTCTATGTAGAACTGCGGCAGACGAACGGGATAGAATGCAGGAACAACTAGGCCTCACACGTTCACAGCGTATGCTCCCTTTCTAGCGGGGTCGTTAGTTTCCACACTGAGCGGTTGAGTCTCCCGTTTCCCCCCGAAATAAAGCAGCAAAACTGAACACGTGGCACCACTTATGTTAACAACACAAAGGTCTGCATTCGACGAGACGAACCGGAAGACTCTTGAAATTTGTTCAAATTCCAAAATATTTAATATTGAGGTTATGATGTGCACCAAACGTCAAAACATCCTTACCGCTTTCAAAACAGCGCGCAATTTTTGCGCTAATCGAATTTGTAAGCTGCTTATACCGCTGGATTTACAGCGCAAGCCCATTGTTTCTTTATGGTTATTAGCCATAATATATAAGAAGTATCTCAAAGACAGAACAAATATTTCGTTCTTTCATCTCGCAAACAAACTATTCTTATTGCCTTTTCAGTAATGGCTCCAAACTGCCAAATGTTCGGATTTAGAAATTTGTTAATATCATAATGCCTAGAGTTTAAGTTGTTCGTACCATTCTGCATAAAATAATTTGACTGATCCTGATATGTGACAGGAGGTTTAGGCCAGTGGAATTAGTATGCATTTTTGCGCCAGTTTATTTGTTTTTTTATTGTCCCCTATTTCCGCTTCACGCTCATTTACATGGTTGGCGATAACGATCGTTGAGTTATCTGGAAAAAATAAGTGATTTAAAAATTGCTCATTTACATGGTTGGCGATAACGATCGTTGAGTTATCTGGAAAAAATAAGTGATTTAAAAATTGCTCTAATCCCTCAAGTTTACTTTTTTGTGATATGTATATAAATATTATAATAAATATAACAATAATTCTAATATACATAATGCTTTAGAAGGCGCTCTTAATTTAAAATTGATTCTTATTCTTTTAAGGCAATACGCTTTAAAATATTTAGCTTAAAATAAAATAGTTGACAGCATTTTTTCAGTTTTTTAGCATTTATTAGTTGAGATGAAAATCTGATTTATCTGGAAATAGTTGTGAGGCGAATGTAGTTAATTATTGACACCCTATTCGCTCTAATAAAAATATGTTGTGTTTCAGAGCATCTCGAAATACAAAAAATATTATTTTAAAAAATACATCTACATATAAAGGTGGTTTTTAATACATTAGTCGCTTTTTGTTACATTACTTACATGGTATGGAGGAACGAATTCAGGTGTATGCCGTGTACAACGAATTTAGCAAGGCATTTGACAAGATAAGTCACAATATTTTGTTGGGTCGTTTGGCTGAAGTCAGTGTGGGTGGAAACCTTCTCAGATTGGTCGAATCGTATATAAAGAATCGAACGCAATTTGTTTCTCTTCAGAGTTTTCTGTCACAACCATTTTTAGACACATCTGGTGTTCTACAAGGGTCACATTTAGGTCCATTACTCTTTATTATTTATATAAACAAAACTAATAGCTGTTTCAAGTATTGCAATTTTCTACTTTATGCAGATGACCTTAAAGTTTACTTTCCTATTACCTGTCTTGAAGATAAGCTCTGTGATAAGCTTCAGAGTGATCTGGATCGGTTAGGGAAATATTGCGATGATAATAGTCTTTTTCTGAATATATCAAAATGTACAACAATTACGTTCCCACGAAATCTAAACCAAATAGTTCAGCCCTACTATTTAAAAAATTCCCTATTAAACAAAGTCAATACTACGAAAGATTTAGGTGCCATATTTGCCTCTAAACTAGTTTTCGACTTGTATGTCAAATCGGTCGCTAATTCTGCTGCAAAAATGTTAGGCTACGTCATACAAAAATGTAGACCCTTCAATAACGTTACATCCGTCATGTGTTTGTTTAAGTCCTTTGTGCTGAGCGAATTGTGCTTTGCTAGCATTATTTAGAGTCTACAGCAAATTACCTTCATTAACAGGTTGGAGAATATTCAATATAGATTTATAAAATATTTGTCTTATAAACAAAAATTGGTTATACCTAATAACGATATTTTTCTGGCATGTAATCACTTTCAGTGGATGTCACTTTAGAGTAGGCAGAAGAATTTTGATGTACTTTTTTTATTTAAAGTTTTAAACAGTTTTATAGATTGTTCCAATATTCTGGAACAAATTAATATTAATGTTCGCAAAAGGTCTTTAAGGACGAGAGAACTATTTCACTTGCCTTTTAGGCACACATACTCAGCTCAGATCTCGCCCCTCTGTCGAATAGTAAGACATTATAGTAATGTGCATTGTGTTAACATTGACTTTTTCTTTTAAAGACAATGTAGGATCGGCACATCTAACTTTGGTAATATTATGAGCGTATAATAACTTTTGATTTCTTCATGTAAATTGTAGCTAGTGTATAATTCTTAACTTTCATGTTGTTTTCTAATTGTAATTTTTTCATGGTAAATAGTACATCATCATTGAATAAGTTTCGCAACTTATTTATTTATTTATTGTAAATATAATTGGGGTTAATTTTTATAATTTCTAAATTATTTTTCTTTTTTTTATTTTGAGCACGTAATACATTGAAAGTTTTTTTTTATATATATATGTATTATACCATTCAATAACAAATTTGAATTTTCGCGCTTAATAGCAATGAGATGTCTGCCCTTTAAGCGACGTCACACACGCTTATTGCGCTGTCGTCCTACAACCGTAGGAAGCGGTACAAACTCTCGAGTACTGAATGTTGAGAAGATCACATCGCGCCTTCCATCAATTGGCATTTTTACGTTTCGCTAGTATTTTATTTAGTTCTTGAGCATTTTCTTTTTTTTTATAAAAACGCTGGTGCATGCTAGTTGGCAGCAAGAAGAGGGGCACCTCTAAAGATTCAAGACAATTACCTGAAGGAATGTGGTAAGTCGCTTTTTTATAGCCATTTCATTGCTACTAATGAATACAGTCCATCTTAACTCCCACTGAAGCTATATGTAAGTAAAAATAACTTAAGTTGCTCTTACTTTTTTCTAATGGTCTTTTTTTTTAAATTAACCAATCACCTTATAGTTAGTATATGTGGATACTTCAGTAGATACAGTATGTTTCTATTAGTGTCCCTTTTGTCCAAAAATAAATAAATAAATAAATTATTGCAACATTCTAGATGCGCTTTCTATGGTACTTCGGGAAGAAATTTATTTAATAAATAAAAAACGTTACTGTACTGACTAGCTTATTAAAAAGAAGAAAATAAGATTGTATATTATTATTCTATGTAAGTTAAACCTTCTTATAGATTCAAAGATTTAGTTCTAGAAATATTTTCATAAAAGCCTGTAATATTTGTGTTGATTGTTTTTCTCTTTTTGGTCAGCTAGCCAGTACACACTGTCAATGGTTATATAATTAATTTATTTACATTTATATTAACACAACTTTGTAAATTAAGAACATAGCCTATTAATATCCCCAAATGTAAATATAATATCAAAATTAAGACCCATTCTTGTTATTCCAGCGATAGAAACACTGAATTAATACTTAAAGAGAGCATCAAGTCCTGGGAAGTTTTCTGATGTTGTTGTACTAATGAAGCCCTTAAGTCAGAAATGCGTGTCTACGGATGGCCAAATTGTGCTTTAGCGGTCATTAAAAAATCCTACTATATGAATAAGAATTCTTGGCGCGTTAATCTTAATAAAGTGCTATACATGATACTGACAGAAGTGAAAAAAATTGGAAGAATGCACAAGGGAAATACTCAATATACAACTACAACGTGAATTTCACGTCATAAAAATTGTCACCATATTGCTATTACCAGTTTGATTTATTAAATAGGTCTCTTTGATTTAAAACTGATAAAAAGTAGTCGATTTGGTAATATACCTAAAGAAAAGCAGATGACAAGTTAACCAGTTAATACACTAAAAAGAAGGAAGAGTATTGAAACCTGACTCTTAAATACATGACACTTACATACAAGACATTTTTCTACCTTGCTTCCCATTCAGTTATTAATTTTTAACATTATATGAATATATTTCGGACAAGTATATATATATATATATATATATATATATATATATATATATATATATATATATGTGTGTGTGTGTGTGTGTGTGTGTATGTGTGTTCAATTTAATACCTACCGAAGTTTTTCCATGCTGTACAAAATGGCCACAAAACTTTAAAGTTATTAGTATTCGGGTTAAGTAAATTTTCAGGTAATGAATTATAATAACGAACCGCATTTATGTAAATCCTCGTTGAAAAATGACTCTGATGATGTGGTATAGTAAGGCATCCATTATTTATAAGATTAACGCCACGAATAACATTTAGGAAAATCAAATGCTCAATAATGAAGGGAGTAGCTGGATTATTAATTATTTATAAAAATGTAAAGTTCTTCGATCTTTTATTTTCAGAGAACTAATTTCCCTGTACTAGTTTGATATATGTTCAGATATTCTAAAATTGTACACCAATCTCACACAAGCGTTTTGAACACTTTGTATACGACCCATAGTCTCTTTGGCAAGGCAAAACCCATATAGAAAGTCCAAATATAACAAGTGATTCACATAAGTTCCTTTTTAAATTCTTATATACAATATGTTTGTTATTATATAAAATTTTAAAAAGAAGACAACATTTTTGAAAGACTTTTTTTAAATGTTCTTTAAATCTAAGTTATAAAATTCAATTTCGAATTATTTATTGATATACTTGAAAATTGCTCTTAATAAATCTTTGCTTATTCTTATTGCCAAAAAGCATAAAACGTAATTTGGACGGACTAGGATGCAAATTATGATGTTTTGAAAGCCTAATTAAAGTTTTTTAATCATTATTTATGTTGAGTTCGGCGTGTTTATATTATTCTCCATTAACACAACAGCATAATTGCGTGGCATGTAGTTTACAAAATATTTAAGAATTTAAGATATATTAAAAAGAGCAAGGGACTCAATCTAGAGCTTTGAGGGACGCCATATAGAATTTTAGCTTCATCAGTTATAATCCGAAAAATAAAACTGTTTTCTTTCAGAAAAATAGGATAGCACTAATAAATAAACTAAGACGGATTTCAGTTAAATCCTCTTTAACATGCCACGCCGGTACCTTTTAGATAGATTTTTGCTTTTTGAGATTCGATAACCGAGCCTCCTCAATGTAAAACCGCACAAGTACTGCCAGCGGAATTTTAGCAGAGACCCGATAGCATTTTTCATGTCTGCGATTCGAATATGTTCTCTAAGTTTATTATTAAAAATATTTAATTCCTTGTCTCGCAAGTTTTCACCATCTTCAAATTCGATACCAAAGATGCGAATATTCATATTGCGCAAATAGTGTTCTTGGCTGTCAGAGACATGTCTTAGCTGTTTTTTTAGTTTCTTACCTTTACGCTGAATATTTTAACATCATCTTTTATTGTACCTTTAGCTGTTGCTTAAACTGTCATTTAACTATTCTAGTCATTCTATTCGCTATGTCTTGTAGGATTTCATCATTGAAAGTATTGGCAATATAGTTGATTTGTTTCATGCAGATCAGCTCACGACAAGCCCATCACATTTTGCTGCTCTAGGTACAGCAACACGGATTGACAAGGCTGGATCACTACAAACTTTTATAATACAGTTTATAATTCATATTAATTCTCTTATTTTCTCTATTATTCTAAAAAAAAAATTAAATTTTGATGTCTAATGTCAACCTTTACAAACTCTATAAAATAGACTTTTCAAGTTAAATTTCCGGAAATGTCCACAAACTTTTCAGACGTTATACATTGTGTAAATAAATCCCTTTTATAATGTTCCTACTATTTAAAATTATTTATTTGTCATGTTCTCACGCTGTAAGATGGAATATATTTTGCTGATAAAAATAAGCCAAGGAAATATTTTGATTATTGCAAGTATCTACATAGGAACCACGATAAGTCTACTAAAACGAAAACAAATTTCAAGTAAGAATATATACCACAGGACATGATAGAAGTTCTAAAAATAGTTTAAGCAAAATTTTATAAATTCTTTAGGGCTAGCTAGTAAAAAAATAAATCCGTGCCTCTTTAGCTTGTAGCAATATAATTATATTATTTATAAAAAAAGCAAATAAAACACGTGTGTAACATCGTTAAGTTTTTCCTGAAAACATAACAATCAAGCATTTAGTAAAGGACAATCTACTTTTAAGCTTTTATCAAAACTTAAAATTAATGTCAATTTTAACATGAAATGTCATTTTAACGTCTAAATTGTCAAAAACGGATATCTACGACAACTATTTCGAAATTTTGATGGAAATTTCACGAAAACTTTTTTCTAAATGTCGCGAAATATTGATATATTTGTATTTTCATGTTAGATAGAAGAGCGGATTGTTTCTTTCATTTTGTTTTTTCTTAAACAAGCGTAGTAAGAATCTTTCGTGGGATACAGACGAATTTTTTGATGCCTCGTTCAGAAAACTGCTCCAAGCGTTTGGCCTGTATATATGTCCAAGCGTTTGGCATAAATATATGTATAACAATCATACTTTCATACATGACTGTTAGATTCTCTCCTTTGCATGCGCAGTCGGTTAAAAATGCAATATACTTCAGATAAAAGCTGTATTAGAAATATTTTATTACTATCAGTTCATTCTTTCTGACTCAGCACATCATAAATTTTATTGTCGCCAAGTGGCCCAAAAATCTGTGAAAATAATGTAGTTAATGTCCTCATAATTTAAACTCGAGTGGTTTTATCACAATATTTTATGTGGTATAATAAGTAGGTTACTTACATATCTGGATCTAGTATGGCGGCATTTTCTATCGAAATTTGGCACGACTGAATTCTATTTGTAAATATTTCTGTTCATAATTTAATTGTAATAAAGTTTGTGGCGATATTTTTTTCATAAATTTATACTTTTTTCTTACAAGAGCAAACATTTCTGCGAACTAAATGAACACCTCAAAAAGTTTTTTTACAGTAAAAATCTTTCAAATCTTTTATTTGTTTTAAAAAATATTGAACATTTTCCTAGTAATATATTTAGTTAGAAGAGATGTGCCAGCCTTGTCAAAAAATCATAAAACTTACTATTCGTATCTAAGTTGTTAATATTTAGCTCTACATACATAGAAGTTCCTAAAATTTACAGTTAATAAACTGTAAGAATTTTATATCTGATAAAATGTGGTTTAGAAATATCCCTCTATTTTAAATTGAATAACATAATTACGACACTGTGTTAAATATTCACGTGATATTCCTACCCATTACTGTTACTTGTTTTGAAATTTTCTGATATCATAATACTTTGCATTGATTTTTTTCGCAACATGTTCTAAATGTACATCCTAAGACAGAGAGTTGTGAAAATAAATATATCAAAATTCAGTTGAACCAGACCATTCAAAATTATCAGCTCTAACTACAGTAATGAACCGTTTCTTCCAAATTTAGTATTAAATGTTATGACACCATGCATTCAAATTAGTAGTAATTTTAGGAGCTCCTCGGGGCTCCGTTCTGAAACAAGGATCTATGTATCATTCGCAAACATTACAATAGTTTCTTCAATTAAATAAGATGGCATCTTAATAATAAAAGATCCCAGACGCAGTCCTGTAGAATCCCTAAATCAATTTTCTTATAGTTTGAAAACTTGTTTTGGTCAAATTTACACAGAAGACAAGTAGTGACACTGTTTGCCTGCGATTCTAAATCCGTGCTGAGATTCCATAAAAAATTGAAACTTAAAAAAAAAACTAACATTATTATATAAAGCAATTTTGAACTAGGATACATTCCAGACACTCTGAAATTATAAAAAAAGTCTACCAGAATGTGAGAATATATGTGAAATTTGACGAGCACTGAAAGATGTTTTCAAAAAACTCATTTGGGCAAAAGATCAATGAACAGCACTAAAGATATTTGTTCTTCGGTGTTGATTTTAATGTAACAAGGTTATAGAGGGGT
The DNA here is from genome assembly GCA_030620095.1 of Kuschelorhynchus macadamiae. Classification (NCBI taxonomy): domain Eukaryota; kingdom Metazoa; phylum Arthropoda; class Insecta; order Coleoptera; family Curculionidae; genus Kuschelorhynchus; species Kuschelorhynchus macadamiae. The sequence goes on along the minus strand of JAUTXW010002212.1, from coordinate 105,592 downwards.
TATTCATAATATTTAAAATTATTTATTTATTTTAGACATAGCGGGCAACCCTATCACATTACTGAAATTAACTAAGATATGATAAGTAAAATCAAAGGTACTCTGTAGGTTTCTTCATAAATTATAATTTACAATGTTATCGAATATAATTGTTGATATAAATTTATTTAAACATCTTATCTCACCAATACAGCGGCCAGTTATAACCGAACAACAGCAAACTACAATAACGATGGTATCTTCTTCTTGTATATATTTATTTTAACTAGCAGGTGGTTTATTAAAATAAAAGATTTGGTTTTTAAAAACAACTTAAAGATCTATTAACAAAAATAAGTATGTGAATTACTGTACAAAAATAATACTTAAAATTAATAAGAAATAACAGTATTCAAATCTAGAAAATAACGGAATTTACTTAAAATCCTCCAACTGAGTGCAAATGAAAATAAAACAAAAATCTTTAAATAAACCATAAATTTAACTCTTGAAAATAAGTTACTACCCCAATAAATCATAGAATGAAAATAAAATATGTTTGATAATCCCTCAACTTTAATAACCCACTGTATACGTAAAGCCACAAAAACCACCACAAAAGAAGAATTTGAAACCAACTACAACAAACAGAACTTTGACACAGACTAACTCTTGTTTTAGAAATTAGAAAAAGGTCTACACCTAATTTAACTAGAACTGCCTCTGGTTATCTGAAATGCAATGCGTCGTCATAGACGCACCTTGAACTCTTAATTAATAAATACTTGATAGGTGTCGCCTAGAGTTCTACTTTATGTATGTCATTGAAAACTAATTTACACTTCCTCTAAGTAGGATAAAAGTGCCTTCTATATAAATGTTTAAAACTTAAACTAACTTATCAGCGTTCTGATTCAAAAGAACCATGGTGAAAAAAAAGAAGGGCAAAGAAAACCCTCTCAGCCAAACTCTTCTGAACGGAAACAATGCTTTCCAAAAAAAAAAACATAGAATTTTTGAAACGCCTTCTGTTATAAAATATTCTATTGTATTTTTAACATAGTAAGTTGACAGTTTATTATAATTGAATCGAACCAAATAAAATGTTTCAATTGTAATTAACTTTAACTTAAATGAAAGCTTCCTAAGCCTTAGGTCCATATGCAACCATGAACTCTCCAAAGGGAGGCATAGACAAGAACAACTTGAGAAGCTTTATCCATACGTAAATCTGTCTACACACTGTAGAAAATAGCGTTAGAGATAAATGATATTTATTGTTTTGTTTAGCCTTTAAAAATCTCGAAACTAATATAAATCCACTTATAACTTCTTTGAAAAAATCTTTTTAAGCTTTAACGTGACAAAACGACTATTTTAGTAAATTATTGTTTGAATTACATTTAGAATATATACTCTATTCCCTTACATTAATCGCCAACGACAACAAAATAGATATGCACTGGAGATGTACGTGAAACATATAGAGGCGAGCCTGGAATTATGACGACATCCGTTAAGATTGCTAGCATGAGAATGAAAAATAAATAAGATTAGTAAGTTTTTCATGTACGTGATCACTTAATAGTTGAAAAGGGTTTATTTAGGTACCGATATTTTGTAACATTTTGTTTGTTGCTAATGGTAACTAAAACAAGAATACCGATTAAATAATCACTATATTATTATCACATTTCTGTATTTGGTATACAAGATGAGTCTTTAACACCTTAATCTGGTAATGTATAGGAAAATACATGCGATAAAAAACTATGCAACTATTCTACACACTTTTACCTCCTAATTTTGCAAAAACCATGAGCTAGCAAAATTTTTTAAATTTGACTACTATTGGTCAAAAAATAATTTTATATAACATTGAAGTAACTGTTGATTTTGCTTTACAAAAAGGAAGAAAGAAAGTATCTAGTTCAGGTTTTTGCGTGTAATAGAAAAATCGGCGTTTATATTAGTTTTATCAATTTTCTTGTTATTTGTGTTTAAATATTTGGTACATCTTTTGTTTTTTTAACGAAATATAAAAAATAATAATTTTCCCCAGAAATGTGATTATTTTGTTGGTTTAGTATTCTCTGTTTATTATATTAATGGTAAGGTTGTTTGTTTTGTTAAATAATCTATTGTATTGGTAGTTGAGTACTGAACAAAAGACTGTTGACAATAAATATATTAGTAAACATATATTTATAAAAAGATATGTAAAAGTAACAATACAGTATATAAAAAATGCAATTTAAAATAATAAAATAAAACATTACGGTTGCATATTTTCTAAATTTATGCAATTAAAACAAAGGAGCACAAAAATAATTCAATACTGGAATAAGAAATAGGCATAAAAAATTGATATCCGTGTTGACTTATAAACCACCATTTTGATATTTTTATAGATATTTTTATTATTACTTTAATTTTCTCATGTAACCAGGTATTAAAAAAATCTTAAACCTTCGCGAGAGATGACTCAAAAATGTAAAAAGTTAAATTAAAAAGAAATTAAAAAAGGATTTGTCATGTTCAAATTTGTTATAATCCATACTTTAAAGTTAACAAGTTCTTTTTATTAACACTAAATTTGCCTTTTGGCATCAAACTTATTCGTGATCCAGTATAACAAACCTTTAAATTATTGTATGACAAAAAAGATACAGAGCAAACCCTAAAATTGGCGACTTTTCTTTTAAAAATCCATAATTCTTGAAATAGAGGAAATCATTTTTTCTAAATGCTGTCCCTAATTATACCCTAGGATAAAAAAAAATTTGCATAATTTTGCCAAGAATGCGGCTAAAATGAGATTTTGCAAAAATTACACCGTAACCCTTTATAAATTCGGCATATCTTCTTACGGATATCCAAATATGCAATAGAATTATTTTTTATTTGTATTTTATCTTGTTTCAAGTTTTCTCAGAAACCCACAAGTTTGATTAATAGATTATCTTATGTTATTTTTGGTTAGTAATTTTAGGTCTGCATGGTGTCAAATAAAAAGAAGAAGCAACTTAATTATTTCTTCATGTTCTCATTTTAATAAAAGCTTAAAAAGTTTTTTGTTGTATTTCTTAATCGCATATGTTAAGGATTTACTAAACAAAAACATGGGTTTACTCCTATAAGTAATCGTATAATAAATACTTACGGTTATTTTATAACGCAACGATTGAATTTACATTTAAAATAAAAAATTTTTTGAAATAATTTTGTGAAGGACGTTCTCAATTTGTTTTAGAAAGCCTCGTCTTGGATCTTAACCCTGTTATCCTGGTTTGAAAACGAATGAGACAAATTTTCTGTAGTATTCAAAGTAAAAGAAGTTTATTGGAAAAAGGGAAGAAGAATAATGTGTACAATTTTAAAGCAATTTTTTCTTAAATCTTACTATTATTCATTGCAAAATTGGACTTCCTGATTTGTTCAGAAAAAAAAACTCATTTGTTAGCTGTAAACGAAAATTATGTGAGACATTAGACCTAATATATATTTTACCAGCTAACCTGGAGCTTTGGAATTTTGATTAAATATATTACCCACGCACTCTGGTTTAGTAAAAGAGAAATGGTTGTGTCCTTTGTTATGACATACTGTTTTGTAAAATGAATTTGTTTGCTATAACGTTCAATTATAATTCCTAGGAAGGAATGTGATGCTAATTATATATTTAGTTTATTTAATTAATTAGCTATAATACAACTGTAATTTCCTACGTAGTTGATCTTCTGAGTTTTTTCATTTCTGATATTTTGAACCTTCTACAAAGAGTGTTCATTCCTCAATGCCGATTATTTTGAGATAAAAATTAAATAATGTCTCACGAAATTTGTTTCTTAGAGTTTGAGAGAAATGAGTAAGCAGAAAAAGAATGGGGCGCTTTTTACTTACTTTTTATTAAAGCCTGTTCAACCTAAAAGGTTTAATTTAAAGAAAGTTGACACAATGTTTTATTAGGTAAGATCACGTTTTGATTTAATTTGCATTAATGATTTTACTCTCATCACTACGAAAAGTCTTAAACATGACATAAATTCTATTTTTTCTGTAACGATCATATTGCTGAATAGAGTCTCCGAATATTATTGACACATATAAAAAAAATCAGGCTTTTTAAAATTTGATTTTAAATGGGCCGACAAACTATGTAATTGTTTACAATTTATGTAATCTAGAGTTATATAATTCCAGTAATAGTAGCAGTTGTTTACTTTTTGAAATTTAAAATTATAATATTATTTTTTTCAATTCTATTAAATAGTTAAAAACCAAAATATTTGTTAAGTAAAAAAAAGTTTGCATGGTTTAAGGTCTCTATTATATCCCCCATGTTAAAAAAGGAAAAAACTTCTCTAGCAGTTGTGGTAGTACCAACAAACAATCTTACAATAGAATCTTTACAATTTCTGAAATTATCAACTGTTTTACTCACCGTATACAAAAAAGTAATGCTACGAACTAAATTTTCATTAGTATTTCTGTCTAATGTTTTATTAAAAACTATTTATTTAACAAGTTATTGATATTATCAGTTTTAACAGGATCAAAAAATAATCTTGTGATACAATGACATACTTAACATTCTCTGAAATTATTGTATTTAATACCACTAGTGCATTTAAACCTACCAATAATATGGAAAAAGGCGATGTTGCCTAAAAATTGCGTATTGAGTTTGTTTTCTTTGCAGTTCAGAAATAAAGAAAAGAAAAGAATGCGATTTGCTTTAGGCAACAACGCCTCCCGAATTATCTAATTAGTTTCAAAGCACGAGTGGTAATTGGTAGAATATTTCCGAAAATAAAAGTATTCATATTACAGAAACTTGTTTTTGTTAATAACAATCGGATTTTTATGAATTGAGCAAAATCAGCCTCCTAATTGCAGTGGCGGCTATTCAGGTAAATTAGGTGAAGTGCTACGTCACCAGGAAAAATAAACAAGCAAACATCTAACTATATTTATTATATATCTCTTAAAATTTAAGTTTTTACATTCACCTAATTGGCAAAAAATAAACTGTACATCTCGAATAAATATTTTACTTGACCGTTGACGGCATGTCTTTAAAAATTTCCATAGAACTTTATTATAACAACTATGGTGCTATGTTTAGTTTACGATTGTCCTACTACGTTGCCATGACAACGCGTTCGCGATGACGTCAAGCACATGGAAGAATAATGTTAACCAGCGCCATACAACGCTCTCGGTAAATTGCCAACGCAGTACACTACACCCACGTGTCGTTCAGTTTGGGGTGGTTGTTTACATTTATTTTCGCGGATTTTGCTGCAACCGGTGAGTTCCTTTGCAGTTTACTTGACTGTTTTGTGTTATATTTATTTATGGTGTTGTTACAACTTTATTTGGTGTCGTTTTATTAATTTACATTATTGATGAATCCGATCACGGATGTGCTTTGCATTTTGTTGGAAACTCCATTTAATCGATGGAAGGAACAAGATCAGAGTTTTAATCGTCATCCTGGTTTTCGGCGTACAAATGGTTATGTAGTAGTCAAATATTATAAAAATTGTTTTGCTGGCCTTGTTTACTAGTTTCCAATAAATATTTAGTGTGGAATAAGGAAGGATTTGCAGGTATGTTAAATATATGTAGGTCTTTACATAAACATGAAGACTCGGTAAAAATAAAAAGTACTATAGCTGACACTTTAAAAGAAAATGCTAGACTATATAAAATACATTTTAACGAAAACGTCCGATTAAATAGACTATTTATGTGCTTGGTAATTAATGCAGTTTTGTACCTTGCAAAACAAGAGTTAGTCTTTCGCGGCCATGATGAGAGCAGCGAGTCAATAAATAGGGGGTATTTTAAAGAGCTTTTAGGTTTATTAATATCGAGAAGTTCCCAAGAACTAGAAGATCATCACGAAAAAATTTAAAATGTTTTAACTGGTGACTCGAAAACTATTCAAAACGAAATAATTGAATGCATTTCTGATTATTTAAACGATCATGTAAAAATGAAATAATGAACATACAGTTTTTTGCTGTGCAAGTGGATGACACCACTGATATTACGCAAACCTCCCAGTGCTCCAAAATTTTAAGATACGTTAATTCAGAAGGTTCAGTAGTCGAGATATTCTTAGGATTTTATAATGTCAGCTCCGATAGAACGTCGGAGAATTTATATTTTCTATTGGATCAAATTTTGGATCAATTTGACTATAAACATAAATTAATAGGGCAATGTTACGATGGCGCAAGTGTGATGTCTGACAATCTCAATGGCCTTCAAAAAAAAAAGAAAAAGCGCCGCAGGCTGTATTTGTCCATTGTCTTACGCATCGTCTTAACCTTATGATGCAGCAAAATTTTAAAATATTTCTACATGTAGAATTTTTTTTTGCAAGTCTTAGTGATATTCCCGCATTTTTTCATCACTCAGCCAAACGAACGTATGCTCTTACATCTGCATCGACGAGGCGTATATCAATAATTACAGAAACTCGTTGGTCTTCAAATTCGAAGTTAGTAAAGTGATTGTTCAAGACTGGAATAAATTAAAAGACGTCTTTGAATTTATTACAAACTGTGACAAATCTGATGAAAAATCAATCCGGCTTGCGAGAGAATTTTTAGGTGAAATGAACGATTTTGAATTCGCGTTTCTGGCATTAGTGTTTAATGACATTTTTTCAATCACGGACATACTATTTGCGTTCTTCAAAAAAATCTCTTGACATTCATTTTTGCATATCCAATATAAAACGCTGTCGTGGGGCGCTCTGTGAAAAAAGAAATGAATATTTTTTTAATACCATGTTTGATAAAGCAAATTCTATTACAGAAATTAATCATTACAAACCTGAGCTTGCTAAGCTTCCACTTGAAGAAATTAGGGCTAAGTATAGAACTCTTTTTTATGAAATGTTGGACCACATTTTAATAGAAATGACACTAAGCTTTCAAGACTGTGAAAAAATTACATTTTTATGTTTGGCAGATTCTGCTAAATTTTTTGAATTTAGTTTAATTTTTCCGACTAGCCCGTTTGAAAATTTGTTACAGTTATATGGGGAAATACTTTCAAAAAGTCAGTGACTTAAAAATGAGCTTGGTCTTATTTTTACCAATGACAGTAATTGGAATATATCGCTGCAAGAGCAAGTGAAAAAAATTAATGAAAATAACGATACTTTAACCAAATCATATAAAGTGTTTTTCCTTATTTTGACAATACCGTCGACGAGTGCTTCAGTGGAAAGAAGTTTTTCATGCCTCAAACGTGTAAAAACTTATTTAAGAAATACAATATTTCAAGAAAGACTTACTTCTCTAGGCAATGTTTCAATTCAAAAGGAATTTCTAGAGAAGATTAGGGCAACTCATCCATTTTAGGAGGATGTTATGAATAAATTTGCTGCTATGAAGAATAGGAGAATTGATTCAGTATACAAAATTTAGGTAAGTCGTAAAAAAATATTCTACTGTTTCCACATATAAAAAAAATGTTGGAAAATTATTGCTATATTTTCTTGCTTCATTTGCACTTCACTTACTTTTTCACCCGCGAGCCGCCAGTGCCTAATTGGTTTTTGACATTCTCTTGAAATACTTAATTTTATCGATTTATTTTGGTAACTCAGAAAAACAGCGAAATGTTTATTTGGTTTAGTTGTGATAGTAAAAAGATGAACAGTTTAGATTTATATGAAGAAGAAATATTGCCGTAACTCTGCAAAAAAAATGAAGAGAATATTCGAGGATTTTCTTGAAAAATATAAACAGAACGCTACAAACCAAATGTTTGTTAAAATTTTTATCTAATGCTAAGGGTGTCATTGGTGACCTTTAAAGTTCTGGTAATAAGATCTTTAACAGTTATCTATAACATTTATGAGCTTATGATACCTTTATATTTAAGTTTTTTTAAAGACTTTTTATATGTGGTTTACTTCCAAAATTAATATATTATAAACCGAACAAAAAAAAAATTAAATTACACTTCAAATCAAAAATCGAGTTTTAGTTAATGCTCCTCCATTTTTTCTATTTTACTTGTGTAATCTGCTTAGTAATCAGTCACACCTAACTAAGATTTATTTATTACACAATTTAAGAATATATTATAATCATTTTATTTTACAGCAATTTTTGACTCGACTAATAAATGTAAATCATGTCAATTTTGTGGTTGTAGACCGAGAAGCAATTCTGAGTAGTACGGTAAATTTGTCAGAAATATAACTACTTGAGTCTAAATTGGGGTAACCAAATAGGCCATAAATCTAGGAAATGTTATAAAGAAGAAATCTCGTAGCAAGTGTTTTATAAGTAAGCGCTTCCAAAGTAAATTAGGGGATATTTATTACTCGTGAAAGTGTCAGATAGGGTTCATGTGCCGATTTATTTATTAAAGTGGCTTTTTTAATAAAACGGTTTCGTGTTAATCCTTCGGAGTTATTTATGATATGACAAGAATATTCCTATATTCTTCTAAAAAAATAATGTATACTGCAGCATTTTTATATAATAATTGTTTTTTCCAGAATAAATCAGCATAGAAATTTAAAAAATATTACAAATTGTTTACTGTAAATTTCCTACCCAGCAAATAATTACCCTAAAAACCAATAGAGAAATTTGCTGAGAAACTAGCTCAGAATATAATAATTCAAGATATTAGTTTAAACCAATTTTAAATTATTCCTCTTAATTCTTATCAGGTGTTACGCAACCTAATGTATTTCCAATGAAAATCGCTGATTAACTGTCTACCATTTTTAAATTTTTTGTATCTACCTAGTTGCTATCTGAATCTTTAAATTGCCATGAAAATATCTAAACAATATAAACCAATGTAATATATAGAGAAAACACCCTATATAAAATGTATTGTATCAAATTCAACTTGTTGCAATAATGGGCAACCACGCAATAACCTGTTTTGCTATGTCAGCAGGTCAACCACCTTCCCGAGCGTATATGGCAATTAGATTGCATTTTTAAAAAGGATTGAGAATATACTTTGGGTAATGTTAAGGTGAACATGTAGTTTCATTTTGCTACCCTTTGTTTCAACCCTAAGTATTACATGGCGATTCTGCCACTTGACGATTTTTTTGTGAAGTTATTAAGATGGGTAATGCCAAGTCCAAAGAAGAGATTGTAATTAATCAGGCCTCCAATGGCGATGCAAGGGGTGAAATAGTTGACCAAAATAAGGGATTAAGCTTAGCAGAGATTTTGCTTATAATTTTGGTTGTGGCAACGGCAATTGTTGCAGTAGTATGGGCCATTAGACATGTTCAAAGGAAACTAAGGCAAACAATTAGAAGAGAAATTTATAAAAATGAGCTGCGAAAATCCAAGGATGATTTAAAGATGGAAGAAACTTAAATTTTTTTTTTGGGGCGGTATTTTTCTTGTAGGAAAAAAAAAAAAAAGAAGAAAGAAAAAGTAAAGACAATTATAAATGGAGTTAGAAAATTTGTTATGTGTTAATGTAACTGAAAATGTAAATAATAATGCAGGCATGTAAGTTTAATTATTATAATATTATGTTATTGTTTTATAATTATAATCGCAAAAATATGGACCCAATTAGCAAGTTTAATAAGTGAATTAAATTTTTAATTTCATGGGAGACAAACTTATTGAAATTTTACATTCATTTAAATATATTCGAACAAATTTGGTAAAATTAAATAGCGAAAGACGAAAAAGCCCTATTGTCGAATCAAAAGTTAAAGTGGCAAAAACTTTATATTCTCAGTTAGGTAAGGAAATTACTGATTTAAACGTAAAAATAGAAAAGTCTGAAATAGACAAAGAAGATATTTTGACTTTTAATAACATAATAACAGAAATTAAAAAACTTTATAAGGAAATTTTAGAGTTTGGAAATAAAAATATTAATAAAGATAAATTAAAAATGTCTTCTTTTGATCTAAAAATAGCTACAAACCTTTTACCGGTCATGGATGATACAGAATCTACAACTTCTAAATTAATAGAGGCTTTAGATTTTTATTCGTCAACGCTTGATAATGATAGTCAACCTTCTTTAATTAAATTTGTTTTGAAAACGCGTATTTCTAACAACGCCAAATTACGATTAGGTTTGACTTATAATTCTGTAAATAATTTAATTCTAGATATGAAAAAACATCTCTTAACTAAAAAATCAGATACGGCCCTTCAGGCACGCTTGTTCTCTGCTAAACAGGGTGAAAAATGTATAACGGATTTTGGTAAAGAGTTAGAGGATATTTTTGTAAATTTAACCATTACGCAAGCAGACGGAAATGCCAATGCTTTTGATATTCTAAGACCTATTAACGAAAAGGTTGCAATAAAAAGGTTTGCATGCGGACTTAAAAATCAAAGGCTGGGCACAATTATATCTTCCAGAAATTTTGAATTCTTAAAGGACGCAATAAGGGCAGCTCAAGATGAAGAGCTGGGTAATCAAAATAATTCAGGACACATTTTTAATTTTTCTCACAGAGGAAGGGGAAATTTTAGAAATTTTTCCAGAAGACCAAATAATAGAACAGGAAATTCTGGTAGATATAATAATTATCAGAATTTTAATAACGGAGGAAATAACAATTCAAATTGTCGACGAAACGCTTCGACTAATCAAGGTAATTTTAATAATCAGCGGTTTTCTAGAAATCACGGTGGTCGTACATTTACGAGCGGTAATAGGAGAGGATCTCGGGCAGTAGGTCACCGAATGCATTTTGCGGAGCACACCGGAAATTCAGAACAATCCTCAGCTGATATACAAGATTCAACATTTTTTCGTGCCTAAAAATACTAAAAATAAACAGTTTAATAATATTTTTACCTATTCAAAAAACTACTCGAATGCTGTTTCTTTTTGTGTCAATGGTAAAAGCTTAAAATTTTTGGTAGATACGGGTGCATCATTAAGTGCCCTTAAATTAAGTTGTTTAAATTCAAAAATACAGTTACACAAAGAAAATATTGAAATTAAAGGCATAGGAGGTAATTTAATATCTGTGGGATATGTTTATTTAGATCTTTGTATAGAAAATGCGATATTTAAGCAAAAATTTTATATTCTTAATAATTTACCATGTCAAAGTGATGGCATAATTGGAGAAAATTTTTTGAAAACTTTTAAGGCTAAATTAGATTACGAAGAAAATACCTTAACTATTTTAAATCAGTATAATAAAATAAATACATTAAAATTAAATGCGGATAGTGAGAATATATTAAGTGTTCCCCCTAGGTGCGAAATTATACAGTATGTTCCTAAAGGGTTAGAGGATGAATGTGTACTTATGCAAGGTGAATTATGTGAGGGTGTGTTCATGGCTGGTGTAATTGCACAACCGATAAATGGTAAAGTACCAATTAAAATTTTGAATACAAGAGAGACAGAGGTACATTTGAGAAATTTTTCGCCAAAAGCGGAAAGTTTAAGCAATTATGAGTGTCATCAATTTAACAGCCACGAAAATTCGGCTACTCGAGTTAAAGAACTATTTAAAATTCTTAAGCTTAATCATCTAAACCGCGAGGAACGAGATTCTATAGAGCAAATTTGTGCCAAATTCTCAAATATATTTCATATGCCAGGAGATAAGCTTACAGTTACTAATTTATATAAACAGTCAATTCAAGTTAAACCAGATACTCAGCCGGTCTATAGAAAGCCATATAGGTTACCTCAAGTACATAAAGAGGAAATAAATAGGCAAATTTCTCAAATGTGTCAGGATGGAATAATTGAGAGTGCGCAGAGTGAGTGGTCTTCACCTTTGTTGCTTGTACCAAAGAAAAACGATACGAATGAGGGAAGAGCTAGGTTAGTATTGGACTACAGATTTTTGAACCCATATATATTAGATATCAAATTTCCGATTGCGAGTGTAGTCGATATTTTAGACTCCCTAGCAGGTGCACTTTATTTTTCACATCTAGATCTTAGCCAGGGCTATTATCAGGTCGAATTAGAGGAAGAAAGCAGAAAATACACAGCTTTCACTACAGATCGCGGTCAGTGGCAAATGCGAAGGTTACCAATGGGGTTAAAAATTAGCCCTAGTGCCTTTTCAAGGTTAATGACCATAGCGATGGCGGGCTTAAATTACGAAAAGTGCTTTGTTTATCTTGATGATCTTATAGTATTTGGCAGAAACCTTAATGAACACAATAAAAATCTAATAGATATTTTTTCTAGATTGCGAAAAGTAAACCTAAAATTAAATCCTGCTAAATGCGATTTTTTGAAAAAAGAAATTCTGTATCTGGGTCATATAATAAGTTCTGAAGGAATATCACCTGACCCTGATAAAATAAAAGCTTTAAAAGATTATCCTATTCCAAAAAAGGCAGATGAAGTTAAACGCTTCGTGGCTTTTGCCAATTATTATCGAAAATTTATACCACATTTTTCAGAAATTACAGTTCCTCTAAATAAATTATGTAAAAAATACGCTAGGTTTGAGTGGACGGACGAATGTGATAAAGCTTTTAATTGTCTTAAAAATTCGCTGATTAAGCATCCGGTGTTAGATTATCCCGATTTTTCGAATGAAAATGAATTTATTTTGCAAACAGATGCGTCTGCTTTTGCTATAGGAGCAGTGTTATCAAATAAAAATAATAAACCAGTGGCGTTCACTAGTCGTAGTTTAAATAAAGCAGAAATTAACTACCCTACTATACATAAAGAACTTTTAGCAATTTATTGGGCTGTAAAGCATTTTCGACCATATCTGTATGGCCGTCGTTTCAAAATTTTAACCGATCACAAACCATTAATTTATCTTTTTACGCAAAAAGACCCTGGTAGCAGATTGACAAAATTTCGTTTGTGTCTAGAAGAATATGACTTTTATATCGAATATATCAAAGGAAAAGATAATGTTACAGCCGATGCTTTATCGAGAATAATCTTGTCCTCAAACGAATTAAAAGATATGAATGAAGGTATGATTGCAGTTTTAACCAGAGCACAGAGTAAACGTAGAGACGGACAGGAAGACGAGTTAATTAAGAAAAGTACTGAAAATATTTGGCTTGATCACCCGAATATTGTGGAAATTCTTAAGCAACCCACTAACTGTACCGAATTAATTATAATACCATCCTTAAAAATTAAAAAATTGTCAAAAGATGTCACTCAACAAGTGGGAGACTTTTATTATATTCCATTACATTTTACCTTATACTTAGACCAAAAAGCTTTATCACCATTGGCGCGAGACGAAATGGTGAAAGATTTGGTAGAAATAAGTAAAAAGGCTGAAATTAAAGAATTAGTTATTAATAAAAATAATGATAATACAGAGTTTATTAAATTTATTGGTAGTAAAATAAAAAATTATACTAATTGGAGGGGCCCCCGTATAAATGTTGTAAAAGGTATTAAAAAAGTAATGGACAAAGACGAAAAAAGAGTAATCCTTAATGATTTTCATTTACTACCAACCAGTGGTCACGCTGGAATAAATAGAATGACAAATAATATTAAAAAGTATTATTTTTGGCCAGGTCTGGATAGTGATGTTCGAAATTTTGTAAAAAGGTGTGACATGTGTCAAAGACAAAAACATTCGAATCATTATACTAGAGAGCCAATGGTAATAACTACTACAGCTGAAACAGCTTTTCAAAAAATATATTTAGATATTGTTGGTCCACTTCCGGTAGACGTAAATGGATTTGTTTATATTTTAACACTTCAGTGTGAGTTAACAAAATATGTAGAGGCCTACCCTCTTAAAAACAAGGATTCCGTATCTGTGGCAAGATCTTTGGTGGATAACTTTATCTTAAGATATGGTATCCCTCAGGAAATTGCTTCAGATAGGGGTACCGAGTTTATTTCTCACACTATGGCAGAAACATGTAACTTGTTAGGTATAAAACAGATTCATTCTACGGCGTATCATCACGAGAGTATCGGGAGTTTAGAGGCCTCTCACAAAGTTCTAGGTGCTTATTTGAGAATTCAAACTCAAAACCATGATTCTGCATGGAGCACATGGCTTCCGTACTGGTGTTTTTCTTATAATACTGCAGTACATACGGAAACCAAATACTCTCCCTTTGAACTAGTTTTTGGAAAAAAATGCCAATTACCAAATAATTTAAATAATGAAGTTGATCCTATTTATAATTTTGATAACTACCCCATTGAATTAAAATATAGGTTACAAACAGCTCAAAATGATGCAAGAAATAACTTAATACTTTCTAAATCTAAAAGAAAAGAAAATTTTGATTTAAAAGTAAACCCCATTCAGTATAAAAAGGGCGATAGAGTTTTAATCAAAAACGAAACTGGTGATAAAATTACCAGCCCTTGCTTCCTGGGGCCATATTTAGTGGTAGAAGATGTTGCACCAAATGTAAAAATAATTAAAGATAAGAAACATATTTTAGTCCATAAAAATAGAACTAAGTTGTATAATAGCTAATTAAAATTAAGTTATAATAATAAGGGCTCCATATTACTATACTATTGCATGTATTTTCTAATAACCTTTTTCTAAAATACCTATCTATTTTCTTTCCTACTTTCACTATATGACGCTATTTTCCTTCTCTTATATCTGAGTTTTTATTTTTCTTTTCATATATTTAGATAAATAAGATAATATTAAAAAAAAAAAAAAAAAAAAAAATGGTTTAAATAGTGTATTGTAACATTTGTCTCTAGTAATTGTATTTTATTTACGAATTTCAAATTTTGAAAATAAATTGAAATTCTTTTAATTGCCCGGGGAGGTGTAATATATAGAGAAAACACCCTATATAAAATGTATTGTATCAAATTCAACTTGTTGCAATAATGGGCAACCACGCAATAACCTGTTTTGCTATGTCAGCAGGTCAACCACCTTCCCGAGCGTATATGGTAATTAGATTGCATTTTTAAAAAGGATTGAGAATATACTTTGGGTAATGTTAAGGTGAACATGTAGTTTCATTTTGCTACCCTTTGTTTCAACCCTAAGTATTACACCAAACTGGATTTTCCTTTTGCAAAAGAAACTGTTGTTGTAAAGGTGCGTCCGGACTTGCAACAAAACCTTGCAACACAACATCGTCGCGTAATAAATTGGCGAACAGTCTGTACGGGCATTTCGCAACACACTAGCATAACACCGCCAACATAATACCGTAACAAAGTGGCGACGCAGGACCTGTCGGTATTCCGGCGTCTTATCAAAGAAATATTGCTGCCCCTTGTGCATTTGCTGATTGTAAATCTGGTAACGAGTAACATCAAATCTTGCAATTGATTATTTTTCTCTATTTAATCCGGTTTTAGCCACTGGTACAGTAAGTGTTTACATTTTTTTAAGAAAGAAAAAAAATTGTAAAGGTCACTAACTTCTTGAAATTTTAAATCTGCAGGTAAATGTTTTCCACTATAAATATGCTTTTTGTGTATATTAATGTCTTTGCCACACCCGCCTCATCTTTCTTTTATTTCGAATTATATAATACATTAACATGTAAGCTGCTGCTGCGACGGCAATGTTCATAATGACTGCTTGATAAACACTGATAAAACTGGGATGGGACTATCTAGTACAATAATGTTACGTAAAGATGTTGCACGATTAGTTGTCTCTTTATGCCGTAATATAGGTACGTAACAAGTATGTTCGCCATTTTGTTAGGCGACGTTGATTTGTTACGGGTTTTTGTTGTAATTCTGGACGCGGCTTATGATCTTCTAATTAATCTTTTATTAATTTAATGCAGCAGAAAATCGAGGTCTAGTAATGTCACCTCATACTATATAGGGACTTAATTTTAAAGGAAAATGAGTTCAAAAACTTGCAAGAGGGTATGACTTAGGTGAATGAAATTCCATAGTCGGGTATATTTTTGTTAAGAAATGTTGCCATCTCGGAAAAACGTTTGCTTGTACATTATTAAAACACATAGGGAAAAGAGTAACCAGAAACTAAGTTAGTTCAATTGTTATTAATACTCTTTTGTAATTAGGCAAAACCTAATAATATTAAAAAATTCCTTTGACATAAAAAAAAACAAGTACACAATTTCCATAAAACTGCAAAAATTTAGGTACCAGCAAATTCTCCGCATAAAAAATAATAAACTGAAATAGCATTATTTAAGTAGAAGCAGTAAAGGGAGCATATAATAAGCTCGCAAAGTCTAAAAAGAATAAAAGAAATACATAAAAAAAGCAAAAATATTATGATGAATATATTCGAAAAAAAGTGAATATCCGAAAAAATTAGAGATGAAATTGCATAGCAAATTTTATTCTTCTTACAGTATCGTAAACTATCTGCTATTAGGTACCTACACTATCTACATGGAAAAATCTCTTATAAAAACTTTCACAAATCTAAACATGTTGACTACAAACTGCGGCTCATTTAAAGACAATTTCAAATTATTTAAAAAATGCTAGTAAAAACTAATATTCAAAATATGCATTTTCGTTTCATCTTATTGTAATTAATTTTCAAATAATTATATAAAAGAAATTTTACCACAATTTAAGTGAAATGTTTAATGTTTATTAGATAATAGAAAATATAAAATAGTATACAATTTTTATAGAAAAAAAAACTGATTTCAACAGTGTTTTATCTCAAGTTAATTGTATAACTGATCTATTTTAAATTACTTACTATCTTTCTAAATTTTTATTTTTGATTTTAGAAAGATATGTCTCATCATGAAATTATAGAGACAAATATAAGATGAAACTAAAATTATTTCAAATTTGACAATGATGAAAACAAAATAAAAATCCTGCACAGACACGAAGGGCAATTTTCTGGCAGCCGGTTTAAAGTTTTGCTCCTTTGCAGTACATTTTTTGGCAGTTTTTATGGACAAATATTTACATTTTTCTCTGTAACGAAATATGGCAGTCTCCTCACTTCACTCACTCCTGATACCAAATATAACACGTCAAGATTGTCAAAATAACGAATGTCCATGGCCAAAGAACCGTCATCTAAGTAACTTTTGTTAGTAACCAACTCTCAGAAACAAAAAACAAATGTTTCGAAAAACCTTTTAAAATAAAGTGCTGAAGCTTTGAAACCGATATCGGAATATTTTGGGCTATTTTTAATTTCGAAAAATTTAAAAGATATTTAAGTGCGTTTTTCGACAAATGAGAGACCATTTTATGGTTTATAAGAGCTTTGAATTGGATTTGGATTTAGCGATACTAATTCAGAAATACATACAAAATGTGGTAAACAATACAGTGTTTTTTTTTCAAATTTCATGTCTGCCTTATTTAGAAAAAAATATTTTCTTTTGTGATTTTTATTGATTGTGTGGATATCAGTAGATCAAAAGTAAAATCTAATCTGAAGTGTTTTAGAATAATTGCTGTAGTAACAGAAAAATTAAAATTTAATTAAAAACAAACTTTTTTCGATATCAGCAACCTGCATCTGAATAACACTTAAAAAAAAAATCAGTAAATTCCTTTACCCGGAACTTCCCTCGTTATGAATTATTACTTTTATTTGAAAGAGTGAAGTGTGATCCAAGTTAGTTCAGTAAATAGTCTCAGTATATATGTGTTACATATACTGCCTCTTCATTTTTATTGGGCTCCATTTTGTTTCATCATATTGATTTCTACCAATATGTTTACCATTTCCTATCTACCTATGTCACACTTAACTTTTGGGCATAATTTAAAATAAATATATATCCCATATTCACATTTAATTTTTCTGCAAAATTTAAAATCAATTGAACAAGATTTTTTTACGTTGATTTTTTAAAAATTTTATTTGGGCGTTATTTTGTTTCGCCATCATAAATTAAAACTCATATTATCCGTCTTTACCTACTCCGTTGGTCGGCAGATCTCCCATATATTAGGTTTCTGAATGGTTTTCATTAAGGATCTTCTTGTTGTTATGGTAGAGTGGTGTATTATTTGGGGTTAGGAACCAGTAAAAAAAAACAAATTTTTTTAAATTGCCGACTTTTCGCAAATTTACTGTTGCATCCTCAGGACACATATATTGTATATACTGCATGAAACCCATATTAGTCTTTACCTACTCGATTGGTCCGCAGATATTTCCTAACCTCAAATAATATACCACTCAACATAAAAACAAGAGGATCGTTAACGAAAACCATTTAGAAACTTAATATCTGGGAAATATCTGCGGACAAACGGAATATGTTAATATTGGTAATATGGGTTTCATGGTGGATATAGAATCTACATATATGTCCTGAAGATGCAACTATTATAAAGTTACGAAACGTCGACTATTTAAAAATAGTCTTTTTTTTACTGGATCCTAATCTCAAATAATACACCACTCTAACATAACAACAAAAGTATTGTTAACGAAAAACATTTAGAAACTTAATATCTGGATAATATATGCGGAACAACGAAGTAAAATTACTGATTATATGGGTTTCGTGCAGGATATAAGATCTATATGTGTCTTGGGGATGCAACAATTAAGTGGCGGAACGTCGACAATTTAAAAAATAAGGTGATTTTTTACGATTACATCCTTTTTATTTGGCCGTCATTTTGATCGGCCACCTTGAATTACTACCAGAATTGTATTAGTTGATCCCCATACCACAATTAGTTATGACATAATTTGAAATCAAACCATTAAGCATTTTTTGAGGTTGAAAATGTTACCAGCTCATCTCCACATGACCCTTAATTTTCGAGCAAAATTTGAAGTCAATCGGATAAGTAGATTTTTAGCTACGCCGCGAACAGGCAAACTGACAGACAGACAGAGACAGACTGACAGAATTGAGAAAACATGTTTTTCGTCATTTAGGAACCCTGAAAAAACTTCGGATAGTAATAATACAATAAATAAAACACCCCGTTTCAGTGTTTTAATTAAAGGTTCCAAAAACTGCCTTTGTATTTTAGAAATTAGACCAGAGTTTTTGCTGGACGATTCTAAAATATGGGTAAGTGCTAAGGGGTCAAATTTAGAAAAATTATCTTGGACGGCAGTAAAACTATATTTTTGTTATATACTATATAATTTTGCTTTAATATATTAATGTTCTTGTAATAACCAATTTTGAGAATCATTTAAAACAAGTGTTATTCAGATACAGGTTGCGGACATCCAAAAAAGTTGATGTTTAGAAAAATTATAATTTTTTCAAAGCGCTTTTAAACTATAAAATTAGAAATTGCCGATACATTTCCATTATGTGTTTCAAAATTCCAGCACTGTAATGTACATATTTTTTAAAACAACACTAATAATTTAACTTATTTTAATTTCTGTCATCTAGATATTATATACAAAATGCATATTTTAGGTCTTAATTCAACCCTAATAAGCAAATTACTTCTTCCTCCCCAAGGCTCTTCATTTATTTTGTCATTTTGTGTTGTGTAGTTCATAATTAATATTGAAGGAACAAAATGATATATGAAAGGTCTCCGCAGTCAGGAGAGATCTGAAAAATTCCAAAAGAATTACACTTTTCTCAGTTTTGACTGTTAATTTTGGCCATAGCGTCTGATGCTCTACTCAAAAAAAGGTGCAAGTTCAGTATTTTGCTATTTGGGATTCCTAACGGAACCCACTGAGCTCGGTATAATAAAAAGCTGGTTTTACAAACAATCAGGATAACCTATTTAAATGCAGCTATATTATTCTAAAGATACTTATACGTGTCTAACCCTAATCTTAAGTGAAATATAAACTTTTAATGACTTAGAACTTTAAAACGAATTGGAACGTTTAAAAATGTTCATATACTTTGGAGATGCTAATAATTTGTCCATTCTAGTGCAAGAATTTAAAAACAAATTGAACCTATCTGATTGTTAGCTAATTATAGTTGACTAAGCGACGTAGATGTTCATATTGCATCTATAAAGGGAGTTTTAAAAAACTTTTTTAATATAAAAATGAGAGAAAAAAGGTCCTCGGTTTCTATTTTCTTCTTTTCTATATAAGTGACCTTCTGAACTGAACAAATAATAACTTCATTTTAGTTATAAGTAAAACTAGTTCTGGGGGAGTTTTGACCTCCAAACTCCCCCTTAAAGACGCCACTG
Source organism: Kuschelorhynchus macadamiae (assembly GCA_030620095.1). Lineage (NCBI taxonomy): Eukaryota > Metazoa > Arthropoda > Insecta > Coleoptera > Curculionidae > Kuschelorhynchus > Kuschelorhynchus macadamiae. The sequence goes on along the minus strand of JAUTXW010002212.1, from coordinate 85,543 downwards.
CTCATACTTATAAATAAAAACCTTTAACTAGCAGGTTTATTTCGCCCCAGCCGCGTCAGCTTCTTTCCTGGAAAACCACAAAAATTCTGCTAGCAACAATCCGACCAATCAGATATAAGAGCCATATTATATTCAAGAACTTATTTTTTTAAAAGTTACAAAGTGGCAAAAAAAAGATAAGTTTATTCAATTAACCCGTAATAGCGCAGCAGCCACGTAAAAAGTATGAGCAAGGGTTTCTGAGATTTATGCAAAAATGAGCTACGTAAATTATATTGCTTTATTGTTTCTGTTATTTATCTGTTTCACTATCATTTCATTTCACTGTTGTTGTAAAAACCGGCAACATGATTCTCCACTATTTTGTAATTGCACTTTTTAGTGATTTTTTTAACAAAATTGTTAAAAAGTATTGAATAGATGGATATAAATTTTTTTCAACCATGATGTTAAAAAAAATTTTACGTTCAAGTAGGCAACTTGTTTCACAATTTATTTCTACAATTAGGTAGGAAAATATTATTTCCGCAGTTAGAGTTTTTACGAACTGGTAAAAATAAGACAACGTCAATTACAGCTCATAAAGCACGATTCTTATATTCCTAGTGATAATTTATTGCCATTTCTATAAGATTTTCAGACATTCAAAGCTACCGCTAATCTAAATATTTTTTGATTAACTTTTATAAAGCGAATTTTACATTTTTAATTCAGTAGAGATACTGTGAAGGTATCATCAAACCAACACGAGTTAGGGGAAATGAGAACGGTTGCAGTGCGGTAACTAATTCTGCTAATACCAAAAAAGTTGATGAAGATGAACAATAGTTAAACATGATCCAAACAAACAATTGACATAAACATGCGGTTCCTACTAAACATATTAGTAAATGCGGATGGAACTTTTCGTTCCCGCATCGCAACCGCTTCTGTGGTTTACTTGGTATGAGTAGATCTGTAAAATCACTTTATTTCGAATTACTTAATTTTAGAACTTAATTTAATTATTTATAAAGTTACGCTATAAACTGTTTTTAATTTTGTTATTAATAATTGCAAGTCAAATAGAAGTAATATTTTAATTTATAAAAAAATTAAGGACGTCTTCTCTTAACTTACCATTCAATAAAAAGATGTTTTTGATTTATTTTTTATATTAATTTTCCTTTGTATCAAATTGTTAGTTAAAATATAATCAATTAATACATAAAAACATAAAACTAAAAATTTTCAAAAAGCAATACTTATACTTAGAAACAGTCTTATGCCTTTGCATTAAACAAAAAATTATATGCCAGGTTAAGGGTCCCTAGCACTCCACAATAAACCATACCAATACACAACCCCCTTATCTTCGTTATTTTTTAAGATATCTGGATATTTTTTTTCATTTTAAATCTTAGCTTAAATATTTTCTATAAGTGTTGCCATATTTAATTTAATCTGATTTCAAAACGTGCAAAAGCACTTGCCTCGTAAGACGTTTTAGCGTAGTATGTAGTTGTAGCTATATGTAGACCATAGCCAGCTATGATTTAAATAAACTCTGCATTACCCTACTATTGGGAGGTGCTAAAGCAGCAAGTTTCAGTACTCAACTGTATGCCCAAGGCGATATATACAAAAATCAGCCCGAATATTATAATAAGAAATTATTAAATCACCAGACAAATTAATTTTTTGGACCGGGGTCAAAATATTTTTTCTACGAATTACGTTGTAAAAAGTCACATCTATCCGTAAAAATTGACAGCTGTCAAAATTTGTTGTTAAACAAATTACGCCCCTAAAAGTTGCATAGAAACCATATTTAAAAATTTTAAGTTATTCTAAAATTACGGGCAAAAACAATTTTTTTGACAGCTGTTAAAATATTTTTTTAAATGAATTACCCTCCTTAAACTCCCATGATATTGTGAAAACCGTATTTAAAACGTTTAAGGCTGAACTGCACACAGCAAACAAAATATGAGCGACAAAGTCAAGGCACGTTCAAAGTAATATGAAAAGGTACTGACGTGTTGGAAAATACAAATATAACACTGAAAGAAATTGGGGCAAACAGAATAAATTACAATTATTATTTGAGCGGAGGCGCCTCGGATAATATTTAGAAATTTACTTGCTTATGGCTGTCCGTAGGATGAAGTCGTGGAAGGGAGGAGAAATTATTTTAATTTGTATAAAGTGAAGACTTTTTTTGGTTGTTGAATTTTATTATGTTAATTGAACATGTAAAACAGATAAAGGGAGGATCTATAGATCCCGTTCAGGAAGAGGAGGCGAATTACTATTTTCAACTAATCCAGTGCTTTCGTTTATACATAAAATTGTATTCGGTGCCCCTTTCGCCCCCTCTAAATCCGCCAGTGTATTTGTTATTTATTTGATTTCGATGTGCGGATCGTTATTCGTTATTCCCTCGTTCGATTTTCGTTTGATTTTTGATCTGCGATTTCCGAATTTGTAATAAAATTTATCAGTGTTTTTGTGATTTTTACTTCCCACGTAAAAGAGAGATACCTATTGTAATAATGAAAAAATTACCTTCCAAAATGTTTGCACTCTTCACCTAGAGGCCGTAAAACATATTTTCTTCATTCCGTCGGTCTGTCTGTTTGTTCGAAGCATAGCTAAAAAATTACTCACCCGATTGACTTGTTGACAAATGTTGGTCAAAAATTAAGGGTCAATAGAGATGACTTGGTATAGTATGGCGGAAGAAAATGTCAGCCTAGCGTTAAAAAAATTGTTACTAAAAAAATAACTGACTAAACATAATGGCGTCCCAATTTTGTTTGTAATTGTGAAAATATCACCCTCCCAGGTTTTACATATATTTATGTTTTAGCGTCCCTAGATTCCAAAAATTATGTTTGCTTTATTCTGTCGGGCTATTGGTCGGTATATCTGTCAGTTCGCAGCATAGCTAAAAGCGATTTACCCGGTTGACTTCAGGTAGTCAAAAACTAAGGATAATATGGAGATGCCCTGATAACATTCTGGTAAAATTCCAATATGGCCAAACAAAATGGCGCTTTGGTGAAATAATTTACCTCAAATTGTTACAAAATCAAGTGTGTGAACTGTTAACATTTTAGTCCGAATCCAAGATAGAATTCAAACTTTATGTAACCATTAAATGTGATTTAGACATAGACTGGTGAAATTGTGGTACAAATTCAAGATGGAGGAACAAAATGTCGGCCAAATAAAATATTTAATAAACATATTCATATTTAACTGGCTTCAAATTTTGCACAAAAATTAAATGTAATATAGGAATAAACTGATCGAATTCAAGAAGATGGGACATAATTGCCTTCTTAAAAAAATCAGTGTAAAAAGTACTTATTCAATTTATTTGAGATTTTGCTCAAAAATCAAGGGTGGCACAGGTAGAAACGGTTTGGTACCCATACAATATGGTGGAACAATAGAAATATTTGAAAATACAGTATGTGTTAATAAATAACTATGTGTGGAACTAAATTGGATCACACTTTATTATTATATATAATAAAAGGAAAGATTTATAACGAGCAAATTTACGGGTAAAGGAAATTTACCGATTTTTATAATCATGCCATGTCACGTAAATATTCTAACTGAAAGTTACGCCTGGAAGTAGACGAAAAAGTTTAAAACGAAAAATGTTTATACTAAAGCCAATACGTAATTAGTATTATATTATGGTAGAATATTAGATAATGTACATCAGGGTTACCGGTTTTCGAAGGTTTTACGACGTAATTCCCTTATTAGTGATGAGAGAGAATTGCGGTTTTACTTTTTTGTAAAATGAAACACGCCATAAACAAACTTTTCATAGCCCTCTTCGATTCTCAGATACAAGGTGAAGTTGAAATCATCGCAATTTGAGACCTCCCTCATTTTTCGATTATGCTTTACCTTATCGAAAAAATAAAAGCTATATTATGTTATATAGTTTCTTACGGGTTTTTCAAAACGTAACCCTTATAGGGGTGAAATATGTCTATATATTGTTTACAATATCCCTTTACCTAAAAAATATTTAAAGACGATTCTTTCGTCAATGGATTTTAAAAATAATTATCCAAATATAAATTTCAGAATTTTTTAAAATTCCACTCTTAAGCGGATAAAACGGAGTTATTTTTATTGCCCTATATAAGAGCTAATATATTGTATTATTAACACAATATGTACGCTATACAGATTAAGTATAGAAGGCGCAAAATTTTTTTCTAAAAAATATAAGTTGGGCTTAATTGACGTTTTCCCTAGCATACGAAAAATATATTTTTAGAACAAAATTTTATGATATCTGTTCGATTGTGTGCGACTGTGTATATGTAACCAAAATTTGCGCTAACCAACGAATTTGAGAACGGTCAAACCGGTTCGCTTAAAATTTGAACCAAAAGTAGTCTAGGTTAGTGTCTCGCGGTGGTTAAATTTTGGGTGTCACGGACGTAGATTTTCGATATTTTTAGGGGTATAATAATAAAAAAAACATAACAGGAGAACGCAACAGTTAAATTGAAAACTATGAATAGTTGGGTTAAATGTTTTGACATTGAAAAATTGTGTGTATGTCAAAAATGACGAAACACGTCAATTTTTTTATGTGCAAAATAATGTTTTGTCCATTATACAGCGTAGTCCTGTGAACAAGATACATTATGCAAAAATCGGTGTAACATGTCAAACTTCTTTTTTTTTCCTTAGTAGATGTCTGGGCTTTGAAAGAGACCTCGTTAATAATTTTATTTTTTGACATTATATATTGCTGATTTTCTATAAAAACTTTTTGAAATCGGAGTCAAACTAATAAAGACAGCAAATAGACATTATTTTCATGGTATTAGATTCAAGACACGCATACATATATGTCTTGTTGCGCAATAATGAAGAATTAGTTTGACGCCGACTTCAAAAAGTCAGATTTTTAAGATGGAATAAAATCTTTTTTACTTTTTATTTTTTTAGGTCAGTTTAATTTTTTTATATTTTTTTTACATAACATTATAAATTAATCCTTTGTTTATAATTTTGCTAGTTAAAAAAAAAATGTTTCTTATGAATCCAAAGCTCTCCCGCGTAGTAGTCAATAACTGTAAAAAATAAAACTACTTAAAAAAACATTGAGAAGTCAAAAAATTATATTTTATTCCATCAAAGAAATTTGACTCAAACTAAGACCTAATTAGTGTTTAATGTCACCAACAAAATTTACAGTTAAGTGCAGTGCTAGATTAGTAGTAGTACGTAGTAAAGTACATTTTCTTAAAAACTACGAAAAATATGAAACATGATACTTTAGAACATATATTTTTTTAATTTAAACTCGTCCCCACCACGCACCTCAGTTATGACATAGGAAAAGTTTTATGTCCAGAATAAACTTATCCAATATTGTTAACATTCAACAACTGAGAGGGTGTTTTTTCACGATTACGAGCATTTTATTTGGCCGCCATTTTATTCGGTCTCCTTCAATTAGTACCACTATTTCACTAGATGATCCCTGTACCAAAATTAATTATGGCACACAATTTGAAACCAATCCATTTCAATTTTTAAATATTTCATTAGTCCGCCATTTTGTTCCGCCATCTTGGATTCGTACCAAAATTTTACCATTTGATTCCAACATACCACTTTAATGTGGGTGCAAAACTTGAGATAAATTGGATAAGTAGTTTTTTAATATTATTTTTTTTTAACATTTCACTAGGGTGATATTTTGTTTCGCCATATTGGAATTTCACCAAAATATTACTAGATCATCCCCAGATGACCCTTAATTTTTGATCAAAATTTGAACTTAATCGGATAAGTGGTCTTTAAGCTATGTCGCGAACTGACAGACAAACAGACACTCCGACAGATGGACCGACTGAATTGATAAAACATATTTTTAGCATCTAGGGACAATAAAACGTGAAGATATGTAAAACCTGAAGTGGTGAATTTTTCACGATTACAAACATTTTATTTGGCCGCCATTTTGTTCGGCCATCTTCAATTAGTACCACAATTTCACTAGTTGGTCCCTACACCACAATTATTTATTCAGTTGCCATTTTGTTCCGCCATCTTGGATTCGTCCAAAATGTGACCAGTTGATTCTAACATAATATTTTGATTTTTGTGCAAAATTTGAGGTAAATTGGATAAGCAGTTTTTTAATAATATATTTTTTTAACATTTCACTAGACCGCCATTTTGTTTGGCCATATTGGATTTTTACCAAAAATGACCAAGCTCTCATCATGTCAATCGGGTAAGTAGTTTTTCAGCTATGCCGCGAACAGACAGACAGACAGACTGACGGAATGTTATGGCATCTAGGGACGTGAAAATCTGAAAAAATCTCGTAGGATGATTATTTCACGATTACAATACTTCCTTTTTTGAAGTCCAGATTGAATTAGATCCGACATATTTTTAATTTGGGTTAAATTTTAATCTAAAATATATTTACATTAATCCGTTAATAAAGCACCCCGATTCGTAAACAAAACTTTAATGAAGAATATATATAGTGGAATTATATTTATTTCCATAATTTAAAAGATGTAGTGTAAATATATTTTTTTATGATAACATTCCACCTGTTTTACATTTTGCACCATTTTTATATTTCTCCACATTTTTATTTTTAATTGATAGAAATTCTTTCTTTATTTTACTAAGTCGCTTGTACATTACTTTTAAATATATTTATATATTTTTGCAATTGCAATAGTACCACTAATAGCGCCTACAGTGTATTAATAATTCATTATATGAACAAGCAAGAATTACAAAAAAGTTTTTCGGAACGAAGTACTTTTACAGACCGTATATTAAATTAAATTATTGGAACAGTTGATTACCTTAAAACGTGATTTCCGGATAATTGAAAACCTATATTGCTCTAAACCAAATATGCATAAATACATACCATACCAGTAGACCGAAACGTGCCATACTTTATTTATGTTTATTGTTATACATATAATATATTACGATTATTTATTATTTCTAATTACGTTTATTTGGCAAACCAAATTCAGCATAAAACGTATGTTAGAACCTTATAAAATGTATATCGGATGTGTGGAATTTATTCTACTTAACTATCTATTTCTATTTTTATCTCCCCTTTTAGATTTTCAGGTATTTCGGTACATTTTAGAATCAAACGGTAATTCGAAAAAAGTAGAAGAGAAAATAGAATAAAGTTTTCCGTTATGTTCCACTTTAGTTGAGTTCAGTTAAAAATATCGTATTACGTTTTCAAAAAATCAAACTTTTTTAGTTTTTAACGGATAGGTCGGTTTTTTCCCTCAGGCATCGATATGCTTTTAGAAAAAAAATACCCAGAACTTCGAAGGATACAGCTAAATTATAATAAAATTTAATGTTGGTCAGTGCCCTTAACTCTATAGGTTGCCTCGAGCGATCTTGACCTATCTCAACTCGGTGTGAGCGATCTACGTCATTCGGCCACCGGTTTGCTTTAGCACGGCATTGTCCATGTGTCTTCTCTTTGCGTTTAATTACATATATTAAACTTTTTTGTTCAAAATTGAAACTTTTTTGTTAAAAATGCAGCCTTCAAGATATAAGTTATAATTTTAAACTTATGTCTAGAGATGTTGGTTCAAATTTTAACCAAGTTTTTTTGCAAAGTGCATTTCAAAAAGTTCGCATCGTATTTGAAAAAATATGACGTATTTTTATAAAGTCTCAAAAAAATATTCTTGCAAAAAGTTTTAGCAGGACAAATTGTTGTATATCTTTAGATAATATACATTTTTTTATACAAGGTGTCTCAGTAGTGTGTATTAGTATATAGGGTGGCTTATATAGCTACTTAAATAGTTTTTCATATATGAAACACCTTATATTCTATTACATTTTTGAATTTTGTCTAAAATTCTACATCTACTTCATATATTGTCCATAGACCTAAGTTTAATGGTTTTCGAGATATTGACATTTAAAAACTGGGATTTTCAATTTTGAACAGATATAGAGAGAGTCTAAACGGTTCAAATTAGAACAAAACGGTTTTGCACTTTCCTAATTTAGTTTTCAATGGTCTACCATAAATTTCTTTCTAACCGGTACCAAGATATCAACCGAGAACACACAATGGGGACACCTTATGTATATTATAAGTATTTTTGAAATTTTCTTAACTATAAGTATATTATTTGCAATAAACACAATTATTTAACTATTCAAACATCTTTGTTAATAATAGGAAATAAATCAGCACACAATTTATGCATAAACGGTAACAAATTAAAAATTCAGTTAATTTTTTTAATTTTTTTGCAGTTTTTCGTGGGGGTCCACTTCAGAATGGCTTCTTTTTTACCTTTTGTTTCCTTAGCCAGTTCATTTAAATATTTCATTCTTATAAATAACCTTTGTCTTAAGAACACTAAAATGACTTAAAACTTTCACTTGATGAAGTAAAAAAATACTCTGAAAAACACAACTGACAACTATCGCAACGAAAACGTCAAGCTGAATAAGCAATAAACTGGCCGCCTTGTCAGATCGGGTCGCCAGTCCACGTCACGACCTCCGCCTCACCCGCGCGTTAATACGCAGTTTTGTACGTTTTTGCTTCCTCATTAATTTTGTCTGGTAGTGTTTTTCAATAAACTGATTTCTAGCAGACGACAGGAAGCAAAATAAAATATAAGAATATAAATATTACTGCAAGGGTGTTTATACTTACCTAATTAATGAATAAATAATGATATCACCAGTTGATTAACACGATTTATAACCTAACCTAAAATATTTTATTTTTTTATGCATAAACCCGTTAGTTTAATTTGAATGTGTATTACAATAATTTTGAAAAATTAAATTCTCAGACTTCCTAATTCTTTTGAGACAGTAAATAAACTTGATTTTCGTTTGCAATAAGTCAGAACTATTTTGCATCTAAATTAGACACATACAAAATTCTAAGAAAATTAATTATACAAAAGCTGTATTTCTTTGTAAATTTCCTTTATTAGATAATGTTTTACCCATCTCTGTGAAACGAAAATTCCAGTAAGCTAATATTTGTGTAGTTTTATTTACGACTAAGAGTAGCCAATTATAATGTAACCCTTTACCGAGGAACATATTTTTCAGGAAAATTGGATTTTCCAGAAATTTAAGTACCCGAACTAAGCTGGAAAAGCAGGGCAGAACATAAATTGTATGTATAACGAATGTATCTCATTGTGAGCTTCTTCTTGCTAAATACAGGCAGATTAGAAACACTTAGTCAACAATTTTTTTTTATTATGAGTGGTTGTGAAATATTAATATTTCCGATGAATTTATGAAAGGAATAGTTCGGCTTCTTTGTTCAAAAGCATTTATTTTATGTGAAACTTATTAGTGGCTGTGACATTAAAGAATTTGGTTTAATTTTTAAAGTGACAACCATGCAAAACACCAATAGAGCTTGACAAAAAAGGTATATATTTATTTACAAAGTTTTCGTCAGGCGATAAATGAAAATAACAAACACTGGGTCGCGTAATATAGTGTACTGTTTTGGTTTTTTAATATAAGGAAAGCTTTGAGGCAAAATTTTCTCAAAAGACTATATTTTTTTCGTATATTATAGAAATCAATAAAATATATTACAGTTTTGTATTATTAAACAATTAAATATATCCATTATCCATACATAAAGTGTTCCATGTAAAGACACACTGCTGCTTGTATATTTCAACTTCTAAAAAGGCCAAGTCGATTTTATTTTAAAAGTTTACGATAAATGATGATCTCATAGAGGAGCTTTTGAATCAGTTATTTAATAATTCTAACTACAAAAATACCAGTGAAAATAAAACAAAATAAATTTAAATCCTGCGCTACATAACCAAAAGTGAGAAACCAATTTCCTGATTGTCTCTCATCATTCTGTTAAAAATTTACATATTTAATTCCAAGCCTCGTCGCATATAGAAATTTCGGTGATTTTATAAGTATTTCCCAGAGGATGACATTCTAACCATGTATTAACATGCTACGCCACATAAAGCAATTTTAAAAATTTAGTGTATTGCAAGCCGAATATTTAACAAATGATTAGTTCAACAAACCACATTATTTGCTTTTAACAAATTACCAACATATGGAATACTTCAATATAGATATCACAACCCTTAAATATGCCTATATATAATCACAAAAATGGGTAAATATTCTTTACACGGAACTTCCCTCGTTATGAATCTTTCCTTTTATTAGGAATAGTGAAGTGAAGTATGACCCAATTTAGTTCCGCACATAGTCATTTAGTAATACATATACTATTTTTATTGGGCGCCATTTTATTTTATCATATTTGATTGGTAGCAATACTTTACCAGTTTCTACCTACGCCAAACTTGATGTTTGAATATAACTTAAAATAAATTCAATAAGTAGTTTTAACACAGATTTTTTAAGACCGTTATTTTCTTGTTGATTTCGTACCAGCTTATTTCTATATAACATTTAATTTTCTGAAAAATTTTAAATCGATTCAATAAGAAAAAGTTTTTACGTTGATTTTTTAAACATTTTATTCGATCACCATTTTGAATCTGTACCACAATATTGCTAGTTTATCTCTGATGATGGCACAACATTTGAAATTAATATTATACGTAGTTGCTTTTGATTTTTTTAATATTTTATTAGGCTGCCATCTAGTTTCATACCAAAATGTTACCAGATCGTTTCTTTGTAACACTTGATTCTTGTGCAACATTTGAGGTAATTTGGATAAGTATTTGTTTGTGATTTTTTTAGCTAGGCCGCCATTTTGTTCCGCCATTTTGGTTATTTACGAAATCAGGTCAACTCTATAAGACCTTTAATTTTTTATTAAAATCTGAAGTCAATCTGGTAAGTAAATTTTTAGCTATGCCGCAAACTAACAAATAGACAGACCGACGGAATTGAAAAAACACGTTTGGAGGGAGATTTTCTTTATGCTTACAATATTTTATATGGCCGCCATTTTGTTTCGCCATCTTGGATTCGTACGACAATTTTGCCGGTTCATCTCTGTATTACACATAATTCTTGTAAAGAATTTCAAATGAATCTAAAAAGTAGTTTTTCGGGCTGATAAGTGAATAAGTAAGTAAATAAATAAATAAATAATACATTTATTGCTTTGCCAAGCATTTACATAACATTTATGGAGTCCCTAAATAGTACTAGTTTGTCAAATTATGGGCCTTGGTAAGGCACGTACAAGAACTGAATACTGTTCAAGCCTAAATTTATACAAAAGAAATAAATTGTATAATATGACATTGTTTAAATACGTATATGTTTTTTAAAATTTGGATGCAAAAATAATTTGAAATCCAGCAAATCTACTTCTGAGGAAAGATGGTGAACGAGAGAGGAGCGTAAGGAAAAAAAAACAATGAAAGAGGGAAAAAATACTTTACTGAAACGGGCTAGGAGTAATCTTTTGAAAGCTGAGACCGAAAGTTGAAAATTAATATTAGAATGTGATTCATTCTAGTAGCTACGTTGTATGAGAAAGATCTCTTGATAGTTTCCGTTCTGTATTGGTTGTTCGTAACTTATATTTTAATTATACTTTTAAAGCTACAAATTGATATACGAAGCCTAAACCTGTTATACATATTCAGTTTTCTTCTTTTGGCGCCATAAATTAACTTTAAACATGTGTTGAACTTTTTGAACACAGTATCGAAAAATTGCATCAAGATATGGAAAAAACACTGATAGTCACACAACAGCTTTTTAGTTTCCAAACTAAGGTATTTACTATACTATTTTAATAAAGTTTTAATGTGCCATAAGCTATGCGCAGTTTTGGTGTAAGATGCTGTTTAATCTGTCGAACATTAATCCTAAGCTCTTACATGTATCAGAAAGAGTCAATAGAGTTTCGTTTATTTGAATTTACATATTATTATTAATTTAAACAACCTGTCTCTGATTACCAAATGCAATTGCGGTTGACTCTCCAGGATTAACAACTAATAAGTGTTCCGAAGCCGTTTTGTAAAACGGGCTAAGATCTGAGTTTACTAGATTTTGTACATGTTCAATTTAGTGCACCTAAAAAGAAATATATAGCTGGGTGCTGTCTACATAAAAATGAGAGCTACAGTGTTGTAAGGATTTAAATTCAAATATACAGTAGCGGATCCAAAATGCTTCCCCGAAGTACACCAGTGGATATAGCTAAGGACTTGTCGATTACAGACAACTTCTGGTATATCATACACATACGAATCTATTAAACTGTAGGCATTACCGGTGAATCTTATAAAATGAAGAATTGATAGAAGAATTTTGTGAATGCTGAATCATATCAAAAGCTTTACTAAAATCAAGAGACCCTAAAATAGTAACCCTACTTTCATCCGCCGCCCGCAGGATCTCGTCCGCAATCAGGCAAAAGCGCTCTCACAATTATGAATGGGTCCGAAGCCGTATTGGGTCTCTGGCAGAATATTATGACGATTAAGAAAAGTCCTAATTTGGCTTTCCATTACTTTTTCACAAATTTTAGAAAATGTTCGTTGCAACCCTTGCTCTGGTTTATAACCGTAGGGTGCAAGATTGCTATGCTCTTATTTTTTTTAAAATAAACACACTCTAAAACCATAAAATCTATTTAATAAAAGTTGGTTTTTGGAAATGCTTGTACATATAGACATATAAGAGCCGGTTTGTCGATTTTATAGCGGTGACAGGTCAAGGGACTGATATTTTAAATAGGAAGTGGGGGGTTTGAACTACATACGTATAGTTTATGAAGAGCTACTTTCAATTTGAATAACAAAAGGAAACTTGTGTTTACTAATAAATAACTCACAGTACTGTAAGTTTTTAAGTTATGTTTAGTAAGGGGATATGGAATTACCCAATTTTGGTAGAATCAACCATATATTATTTGTAAATAGTTATTAAACAAGGAGATACAAAGAAATTAATTTCTTAGTAGGCAGACTACAAATAGGATTCCATAGGCGGATTTTCATAACTTAGATATGTTATTCTATAGATCAAAATAAGTTACCACTGTCACTTTTATAGCTATATAGAGTTGATTAAAATAAATAAATTAAAAATCTTAAATTATTACCTACATAGAATTCTGGTTCGGATCTGAGTCACTTAACTAATTTAAGGCCCAAAAAAGTATGATATATTGGTGAACATAAACCATATAAAAGTATATTCAGAAATTTAATAATTTCAATTATGCTAATGAGAATTAAATGTATTTCAGTACATGTTAACTTGCCATAAAATGTGTTTGCATTTTAGGGCTCTATTGTTTACATTTTACGACTCTATTGGGTCACCCTGTATAAGATTTAAAAAAAAAATTTATTTTTTACTTTTTTTTTGACAAAGACAACACAAATTTTTCTTAAAAATAGAATGTCTTCTATAGATATGTTTATATAACGATATAATAGAAAATTTGCTCGCAGAGAAACTCTTAAAGGACGAAATTAAAAATATCTTTGCGAATTTGGAATTGTGTTGAAATATTTTTGGAGTGTGTATGACATGGTCAGAGATAATCTTATAATGTCATGCACACATGATAATCAGAGATAATTTTAATGCAACTCCTTTTAGACTCTAAATTAAGTAGTACAGTAATCTACTCAATGCAAAAATTCGGATTCAATTTGCTCTATCTAAAACAGAGATATTTCGGTTTAAGAATAGGACCAATATTTTATGCATAGATTAAGACAATTTTTATAACTTCTGTAGTCTTTAATTTTTTGTGCAATAGGATTCAACCTTAGAGCTTTTCCTTTTTTTATGCACTTAACAATTACACGTGTAAGCCATAGTTTAATTTTGTTAAATTTATTACAATTTTTTCGGATCTTTTAATTACGTTATCCAAGTTTTGTAAGAAATACATAGTTGCACTCTCCATATGATCAAAAACCAAAATGTCTTCCACTTCATTAGCCAATGAACTCAGTTTAAAAAAAATATTTTGTTTATGAATTCTTTATTTTTTTGACTAAATAAATTATAAAGTTTTATTGCTTCCCGAGATAATAACCATTAGATGTAGACTTAATATTACTTTTACTGTTATAAGTGTCAATTCTTTTAGGATTAGATGGGTTTTTACCTTTATAAATATTTCGTTCTAGTGGCATCTAGACATAATTAAGCTATAACGTGAGAGTTCATTAGAGCCAAGCACCTGTTCACATAATAGTTATTTATGTTCTCATATACCAAGGGTATCAAATAGATGTTTATGCCCTGAGAGTGACGATCTTACAAACCCGAGTGTTCCGAGGGCAAACACATCTATTAATATCCGCGGTTGTTCTTGCATCCAGAATATAAATATAAAAAAAAATGAATATTCAGTTTGATTTTAACATGTTTATTTTATCAAAGTAGACACTATCGTTGCAAGGGAAATGTTGTCAAACAAAAGTCAAAATGCAGGAAAGTTTTGAAACTCCTGACGAAATTTAAAAAAAGTGGAAAAAGCAACATAAAACTTGCTACTGAAGAAATCGAGAGACACCTACGACAGAGAATATGACAAATTACTAAACTGGATGGCAGAAAATTTTATAGAATATAATAATGTAAACTGTGCTGTTTAGATACTTCGGCGATCTCGCTTAAATATATTTTCTCCAAGTTCCATAGAGACCAAATATTTAATGCTAAACACGACTTTAATGGTAAATAAGAATATTAACATCGATAATTACAATAAGTTAAGCGAATATGTGACGCAAGGGTCAAAAGGAGACCAGCCCAAGAATTGAGACGTTTTTAATGAACACCAAATGAGACGTTTTTGATAAACAAAGTTGCATTAATATTTGGTGGATGTCGACGACAAGAACTTATAAATATGCTACTTACTCACATAGGAGTTTTCAGGGTGAACGTACCAGAGATAAAAACCCATAAAAGGCTATCTTATATTCGAACAAAATGTTATCAGTTCATTGCTAGTAAAACTTGACTTCTGTGCAAATTTTGAGTAAATATAAGGACAATTAGTTTTTTAACGTTTCACTAACCCGCCATCAAGTTCCAGTATATTGGGTTTTGATCAAAATCATCCCCGTATGACCCCTCATTTTTTATTGAAAATCTGATAAGTAGTTTTTAATATATGTCGCGAACTGACAGACGGATAGACAAAGCGACAGAGACGAACCGACGGAATTGATAAACATATTTTTTTGGCATCTAAGAACGCTAAAACGTGAAGTTATGTAAAACCTGAAAGGGTGATTTTTTTAATGATGACAAACATTTTGCTCCGCCATCTTAAATTGGTACCACCAGTTTACTGGTTCATCTGTATACCACAATTAGTTAAGGTACCCAATTTCACATTAGTCCATTAAGTAGTCTATGCTGAATTTTTAAATATTTTATTAAGCCGCCAGACAGACCGCCGGAATTGGGACAACATGGATCCTGAAACGTAAAGATCTGAAAAAATCTCGGAGAGTGATTTTTCAAGATTACAATACTTCACTTTTACAACGAAAGTAAAAATATACTTAGGTATATAAAAATGCATTAATTTAAGGTCTGCGACCTGTAAAGTAGTTCTCGGGCGTTAAAGTGCTACTTTTTCCCTCTCAAACACGGGCGTTAAAGCGTACTTTAACGCCCGGACGGACATAAAAATAATTTTTCTGTTGTATATTTATATTAATCTATCCTAGGAATATATCAGTACCCTGACTACGCATAGCATCAAGGTACAGGACCAAATCATTCAAGAACGAGATGGAGATCTATAGGGTGCATAAATATTGTATAATGTACCCATGAGTAACAATGGCTTTTGACTATGTAATATACGTTCTCACAAGTCTATGATCTAATTCTTCAAAGGCATTATAATTCGTTTTATTAGACGGATATTACATCGAATTCTTACAGCAAACTTGACGTCGCTTTTAACAATTATTTTAATTTTTCGTTTGCAAATAATTATGAGGCAGATTTGATTTAAAATTTTTAGATTTAGATCTGGTTTTCTAATATCCTAAACTTTCAAAACGCCCATTCTGCATCATTTAGCTTTTTGTTACATACTGTACACCACAACTGTCATTTCATTTATATCCGGGGTAGCAATAGATGTAAAAAACAGAGGCAAGCTAATTTATAATCATAAAAAAAAAATAAAAAATCTACTCGACTGTCTTTATAACTGAAGGATCCCACTTAAATTAAAATTTTCAAATTAATCTTGGAACCATTTACATCATATTCTGAGAAACTTTAATTTTAATTATAACAAAGCACTTAATATCTAGACAGTCACAAAAGGCGGAGGCTTTCCAAATATTTATACAAGGAAGGAGACGTCCAGTATCAACATCTAATTTAAAATGAAATTTGTTATCTTGGAACGGAACATAAAAGGAAGATGGGAAGTTGGAAGTTCAGTTTTCATTTGAGATATTTTTTACCGTGTTGCCGTTTATTTAAAAGAAAAATCAAATTATGTTTTTCTCTATATAATTTTATTTTGAAATTAGCTCAAAAATCGAATCACAGTTAGTAAGCTCAACTATAATTTTAATTTTTGCAAATGTTTCACATGCTGAATTATAGAAATACAGTAAATTTCTAATGAGGTACGAAAAAAGGTATTTCTTTAAATTCGTTTTTTATTAGTTCTGATAACAATTATATTAACTATAATTTGAAACTCTCAAATAATATTTTAAATGTTTGTAAACTATTTATTTTTTAAACAGGCGGACATTAACCATACAGTAATGCTGAAAATAATTCATAATATGTCTTATTTTTGCATTTGGGAGTACACTTTATCCTTAAATAGCACTAGAGGTTATAACCACAGACTGTTTCATAAAACTGATCATAGAACTTCGGATTTGCGTTAACAACGAATTTTACAATTCAACAAACTGACTTAATATTATCAGTTTACCTTTCAGCTGAAAAGCACACATTCGGAAGCTCTGCAGAAACAGTAAAGGTAACCGTTTGAAAAACATTTATTCCGCTTTTATTGTGCCAGTCTTCTGTATCGAATTTAAATGTAAAGTGAATATTTTAGGACATCGAAAGACTAGAGATAACCAATCGATAAAATGTTAATAGAATGTCAATAGTTCATTGAATGATTTTGTTTGAATAAATATTTGTATTATGGCATGTTCTCTCTCAAAATTAATGATCATTTGCCAATTATGTTTAGGTTGAAATAAATAAAGACTACCTTGCTCATCGAAGTACATGCAATTAAAGTGACAAAAACGTGAAATATATAATAGTTATTTATAATAAAAGAACGTGACTACGTTTACTTAGTATATATTTCCCCACTCCCTGAATTGAAAATGCAGTATTTATTTTTTAATTTCCATTACCTTCATTTGATAGCATAACAATCAGTTTTAATTTAATCAACAAAGTCAAGCCTACAGATTATGTTCAAAAGTTAAAGAAATCGAAATCTTTAATTCTATTAGCATATACTTCAGAGAAATCGAAAAGAAGGTCTGAAGCAGCGTTAATCATTTAAGAATTAGCGCAAAAAGAAAATTCTACTGCAGTTTCAGAAATCTTGCTTCTGGCATAGTTTCAACAGAAAATTACTATATTGAAGTCTCAATCAAGTTATGTTAAAGTCTACTCTTTTATAGAGAAAAATATAGATATTTCCAAGTATCGAGCATTTTTGAAAAGAAAAAGTTATAATGATGATAATAATAATTACAATGAATTTACCACGAAAGATGTAAGAAGTTCGTGCTTGTAGCTCTCGATGATTGATGAAGGCGATCTTATTGGCAATGAAAATTGCTGGAGCATGTTCGTCTAAAGAACTTTATGAAATGAAAGTGGACAATGTCAAAATAAGTTATAAAGTCATAATTGTCATTATTTCTGATTCCAAAAATTAAATATTACCTACAAATCGTTTAAAAGTACGTTGACATAAGATAACGAATAATAATCCTTGCTTCTATATGCCATTTCTAAAGGTGGATATACAAATGAGCACAAACCGAACACGAGTTAAGCCTTTTTGCTGTTCTAGCTATCCATGTGACTGGTATGGCTCGCCAGTAAAACAGAAAAACAAAAACTAAATCGTCAGTGCAATTTTCCTGCCACTATGGTTCAATGCATTTATTTTGTACTTAGACAATATTTCTCTCCGACTGATATGTTTTCCGTTTTTGCTTAGTCTTCTATATGTCCCTAGAATGCTTATTATTTTTACAGGCTTTATCGGTTTTGCCTATACAAGTTAGCTGCCATTTCTTTCCAAGCATATAGTTTTTCGGCTTTTTGAAATTATTTGGCTCTTTAGGATCCCACAAAATAGTATGCGTCCTGTATAATTCAAGTAATTTAAGGAATACATCCTGAAGCCACGTAGATTCCATGCTCGTGGAAACACCAAAACCAACGATCTTGCCACAACGCTGTCTTAAAATTAACTAGACCTGTATTCGTCGCAAAAGTAACGACAAGAAATGTGGCAGCCCGTGAGCCGCTCACTATAGCCATACACACATGAATTAGGTTTAAAGGTGCTTATATACAGGGTTATTCGCACTCAGTGGCATATTAGAAGTATCTGAATGAACGTTTAGTTTTTGTATGATATTTCCTATGCCTAAATTGAACTGTTTTTGAGTAAATGGCCCTTGAAAATTGGCATTTTTGACCGTTTGAAGCTCTGTAACTCCTAAACCACTTAACTCGCATCAAAATGGATTTAACTTTCCTGCCTTAGTTTTTAATTATTTATTTCCCCACACCAATTTCTGGTTTGACAGGTGGTGTCAAAACTTAACATTTCCTGTCAAAGTAGAAATTGGGGTCAGGAGAAAGAAAACTAAAAATTCGGAGGGGAAAGTGCAATCCATTTTGTCGTTTGGAGTTACACAGCTTTAATGGGTCAAAAATGTCAAGTCTCAAGATCCATTTTCTCGAAAACGATTGAATTTAAGTATAGAAACATAAAAAACGTGTTTAGAATGTTCAGGACAATACAAAAATGAAATAATATGCAGGACTTCCATTTAGAAAATGAATGTTGCCACCGATTTAAAGTAGAAATGGCAACAACGCACGATTGAAAATATTCTAAAAAGAGAATATATATTCATATAGGACCAGAGGAGAATTTTCAAAATCATCTGTTCATTGTTTCTCCTGATACTTTTAATAGGCCACAGAACGTGAATAACCCTGCATATAGAGAGCATCGCGTGAGCGAAAGTCGAGCAGAGCTCGCAACAGACGCATATTTGTTGTAGCAAGATCATTGGTCTTGGTGCGTTTCACAAGCATGGAATTCACGTGGCTCGAAGATGTACTCCTTAAATCACTTGAACTGCACAGGCTGGATACAGTTTTGTGCGATCCTAAAGAACCTAATTAGCCAAACAAACTAGACGCCTGGAAAAAATTCACGGCCTCTGTAGCTAAAACCTAAGAAGCCTACAAGAAAAAGAAAAAAACATGTTCGTGGGAAAAGTAAACGACGTCAGTAAGAGCAGGAAAAGATAAATTTGTTAAAAAATATATAGTCATTTTTATACGAATGCAATATGTTGTCATTTTTTTAACATTGGGTGTATTTATTGTATATTATTGCATTCTTGTATGTGTTAAATGTCTTTTCTGTTAGATCTCTTGGAATAAAATGGTTTTTTTGGCCATGTGCAGCCATATACGTGCCAAAATACTTGACCTGGAACAAAATGGATTTCACATTCCATTCTATTTTATTCCAAATTATGACGCGGCTTCAAAAATTGAAAAATACTAATTTTCCAGCGTCATTTTCTCGGAAACATTTGAATTTAGGTATATGAAATATAACAAAAAAAAATTTAAAATACAAAAATGTGATAATAGCATTTAGAAAATGGATGCGTCACCGCCTTAGGGTAGTACCAAAGTGGAGACATCATATTAGTCAAGTAGATCGTAGATCGCCGCCAACAGCAAATAGACTCAACACGTGCTCGGCTCCCCTATGATCGCGATATATGTACCCATCTCAAATGGAAACTGCTTAAGCTATCCTGTCGAGAAAGGCTTTTTTCTTCAAGTTTCGCAATAAAATTGCCGAATTCCTTTTTAAACTATAATCATCAAAAAGGACAACGTTCACTTTATTAGTGAATACTAAAATTGATTATTAATTTAAAATTTAATTTGATTTCTGCATACCATGTGGACATTCTTTCTCTTGAGTTATTAGAGAGACCAAATTGAATGACTAAGTAAATATAGAGTTTCATGATAAAATTATCAAAAATGAAATGTTTCAAAAATGTCTTTAGAGCTGTCGTATATAAAAATTTTAGAAATTGTCTTTCCCGTTTATATCTTTAAATTACCCGACATGCTTGACAGCTTGTCTATATGACATTACCGAAGAATAAAGTTGAGTGTAGATTTTGTAAAATTGTACAGTTTTCTAACAATTCTGGATATTAAATAGCTTTAAATAAATTGCGCCGGCATTCTATAGAAAAATCAGAAAACCTTTTTTTTTTACTGAATTTTTAATTTACTGAAAAAAAAAGTTTTATTTTTTTTTCAGTAAATACTGAAATATATTGGAAGTTTTTACATAGAATCTTACTTATATAGGCAGACTTTACACCTGCCACACATGCTCTACTGAAATCCCATCGCATACCACATAGTTTTTACCCGAAAATTATTGATCTTTAAATGAGGCAGTCTTCCCTTTCGTTACAAGTGGACATGGCAGTCAACTTAATTCATGTAATACATATCGAAACATTTATTTAAGCCCTGTAAGAATTCTAACCCATTCTGATAGTTATAGAGCCTGAAAAAAGTAGTTAAAGGTGATGTTTTTGATACCTTTTATTTTTATCTTAAACAAGTCTCAACGCTAACACATTTCGCATAGGGTCCCAGCATTCTCCGCTCTCGGATCAAATGGGTCGTAATGATTTATAATCTGATTATATTTCTTGTCTCCTCTATTACCATTTTTGCGTTGTAACCAGGAAAGGATCTAGTACCATCTAAAAGTGCTAAATTAACCTTAAATATGTTAATATGTCGTTGTTGTGGTAGGGTCTCCGTATCTTAATGGATTAAAGCTTAAAAAGTGGGAGCAATGCGTTTAAATCCAGGAGAAAGTAAGATTTCCATTTATTTATCTGAGATACAGTTAACACAAAAAAAATATAAAAATAGTCCTATTATATGCAAGCCTATCCAGAGTTAAAATATTTTATACTATTTTGTTCAGAAACTAAAAATTCGGGTCAGCTACGGTTTAATTGGGAGCAAAATTTATGTTTCTATAATTCTAAGGTAAAGAAAGAAGTGCCAAAACCTAGGGTAATGGTATGCTTTATTTGTTTGTTATTTGCAATTTACTACGTGCTTTATTAATATTTTAAGATAAAAACTATTATATTATTTCAAATAATTTCAAAGAAAAATTTATTTTTCCATAATTCTAAGGTAAATTCTGCAAAGCGCTTACCAGAAATACCGCTTTAGGAGAATTTAGCTTGAATAAAGTCCCTAGATGCCAAACAATATGTAGCTAAGAACTACTTACTCGATTGACTTCCAAATTTTGATAAAAAATTAAGGGTTATATCATCCCCATATATTGGTATTATTTTGGTAAAAATCCAATATGACGGAACAAACAAAATGGCATAGAAAGCATTTACGTAGCATATTACTTCTGTCAAGTTTCATATTGTTCGCTTGATAAATTAAAAAAACGACAAAACGACAGTAATTTCATTCGTAGAGTGGTGATAATTAAATGCAATACGTAATTATGAAACTTTTTTCGTTCTCAACTTAACAGTTGCGTATCGCTTTAGCAGCTTAGGAGAAATTCGACGATTTTTTATTTATTACCCTATTATTTTAGGACTGGAGGAATTCGATTAACGGGATCGCTTTTCGGGACAATTAAATTTTAAAGCCCTTTCTAGGGTAGGATTTTTTGAGAAATCCTCAATTTGTTTAAGCTGAAAGCACGAGAATGTTACAGTCTTTTGCTTGGGGTAGAAGAGGTAGTTCGATTTTAATGAATTAGTATAACAAAGTAAACTTAGGTCGTTTATCTTTGTCATGATGAAAACGACGATGTTTTTATGTAGAAGAACCTTTAAGAAATTGGTCTGTCAACTGATAAATTAAACTTTTGCTTCTGATGGAGAAAAAAAAAACAGATTCAAAGTAAATGCGATAGCTCAAGCTAATTTTTAAAGCAATTTAGACAATTGCAAAGTAGAGAATGAGAAAAAACCACAGAAAAAACTAACGCATAGGATTTACATTGACTTTATTATTTATTTATATACAAAGTTTCGACTAATGTATATCTCCAGTATTTATTTATCTACAAAGTTTTCTACTAATGTATATCTCCAGTTTTTATCCCTAATAAACTAAAAGTTAATCTTAATACTACATGCTCATATACCAGTTGTGAACAGTGATGTGCAAAGCTTCGTCCATTGATCACATTGAGTGGTTAATTTAGTGTAGATTTTTCTGTATCTTATTGATTTAAAAAAATGTTTCATTCCGTCTGTGTTGCCAAACCTTCTAACCTTTTCAGATGTTTCTCTGATATGTGGAATTGTTTATTTTTTAATTAAAGGTAATATTTGCTGTGTTCAATTTTTTTTTAGCTTTTATACAACAAAAAAAAATTTAATTATACATTCATTGAAAAATAGTTTAAACAAGTGTACATATTAACATGTCAGCTAGTTTCTCTACGATATTTTAAATTCATAACACAAACAAAAATATTTTTTAAGCAAAAAATTAGTTAATTATTAATTTATTATAGAGGCGCAATAATAATAGCCCAAATTATTAACGGTTACCTATACCTAACTTATAATGTTTTAAAATAAATTTAATTTTTTTTAAATAACTATAGCAATATTTAAAGTTACTGAATGAACAAAAACGTAAGTTAAAAAGTCCAGTAAATGAATATAAAATACAAGAAAATAGTGTAGTTTTGAAAATTTGCAGACTTGTGGGGGAAGGTTTGTTAATAACATATTAAAAGTCCCCGCCGGAAGTGGAGGAGGGGTTAAAACGTACTTCGCAGACGTTTTTCCTCAATATCTGTTATATATTTTAGCAAAAATACTAAAATCTAACCAGTTTATTCCCATGTAACCCTTGATTCTTGTAGAACATTTGATGAAATTTTACAAATAGTTTTTTTTAATAATTTTGTTTTACGTTTTAGTAGCCGCCATCCTGTTCCGGCATATTGAATTTTTACCAAAATATTACTAAGTTACTTCTATATGACCCTTAATTATTGAAGGACCGATGGAAAATAATTTTTAGCTTCTAAGGACGCTAAAACCTGAAAATATGTAAAACCTCAGAGGGTGATTTTTCTCGCGATTATAAAATAATTTATTTGACTGCCATTTTGTTCCGCTATCTTAAATTAGTACCACAGTTTTACTAATTTATCTATATACCACAATTATTTATTGTACACAATTTGAAATCAGTCCATTAAGAATGTTTTTCAGGCTGAATTTTTAAATATTTTTTAAGCCGCCATTTTGTTCCGCCATCTTAGAGTTGTATCTAAATTTTACCAGCTGATTTCTACATAATACTTGATTTTTGTGCTAAACTTGAGATAAATTGTAAACGTGTTTTTTAGCAATATTTTTATTAACATTTCACTAGGCCGCAATTTTGTTTTGCCATAAACTATTTTCACCAAAATATGACCAGGTCGTCCTCATATGACACTTAATTTTTGACTAAAATTTGTAATCAATCTGATGAGTAGTTTTTAAGCTATGCTGCGAAATGAAATACAGACAGACAAACCGACAGACGGACGGACGGAATTGATAAAACATATTTTTTTGGCAACTAGGGATGCTAAAGCTTGAAAATATGTAAAACCTGAGAGATTGATCTTTTCACTGTTACAATTTGAAATCAGTCAATTAAGTAGTAGTTTCAGGCTAAATTTTTTATTGTTTTATTAAGCCGCCATTTGGTTCCACCATCTTGGATTCGTACCAAAATTTTACTAGTTGATTTCCACATAATACTTGATTTTTGTACAAAATTTAAGATAAATTGACTAAGTGTTTTTTTAGTAATAATTTTTTTAACATTTCACTAGGCCGCCATTTTGTTTTGCTATATTGTTGTGTAAGTAGTTTTATTTAATATTGGCCATATGTTCTATAGAAACTAGATCGCCATTTTTTATCTTTCGGACACCCTAGTGATTAGACTTCGTGAAAATATAATTTTTTGCAATATAAATGATTTTTTTATTGATATTAAGGTTTATTCCGTCATTTATATAGATAGTAACCTTGCAAAATTATTAAACTCTTCAAACATATAATTTTTATATTTATTATGTTGCTCATTATTAGGGGTTGTTTTTTTTGCCAAAAATATGTAGTAGCTAATTCATATATTATTATGACTACAAGTACATTGTAATCTGGCATAGGTTCTAACAACAGTTTATTTCACTTTGTATATAATAATAATCACAGTTAAAAAGAAAACCGAACAGTATGGAATGAGTCCCTTATTGGTGAATATTACTTCAAATTTTCGGTTCAATAATGTTCCCAAATTATACCGGAACGTATTAATATTTGTTTTAGTAGCGTAGGAGGTACATCAAAGATAACCTGATGATAACAGAGTCTAGTCTAAACGATACCTAAACGGCTCCCAACACTAGTAATTACAACTTTTTTTTATGTAGTCACCGATAAGTACGTAACTATGACTAAAAGTGTTGGTTGGGAGCACCTTATGGCCGTTACCAGCATACAAAACGTCGAAATTAAAATCTGAGCTTACTGTTTTATAGAGGACAAAAAGCAATGCAATGATAGATTGTAAAATTGTTTATTCAGATAAAGCCTCATGAATATATTCAGAAATATTCGGAAATTTGAAAATTTCTTGACGATATACCAATAAAATGATGAATACGACCATCAGAACATCAAGTATAATGAATGTTGCTATGAACGTGTACAACCCGGTCAAAATCACGCTACTGATGAGAGTCGCTACCAGTTGAGGAGAGAGTTATCGGAATCTGAAAGTAGCAATTCAACGCACAGGCCCAGACTTCCAAAAATTTTAAGTAACGAGAACACCAATAGATTTATTGCTGCGCGAATCTGGTGCTTTCGGCGTTAACATCAGAATATAATTCCCCAGACAAGTTGCACGCGTTGACCTGCTATGTAGCTATAGCAACACTTCGAAGACACAATCAGCAGATCTAAATTCTGAGCATTAACACTAAAAAAGTCACTCAAAGCAAAATTTGTCTTGCAGCTGAAGTTGGAAAAAACAATCGATAATATTCGACAGGGATTGGGAAGAATAACAGAAATTCTTAGCAGTGACCAATCGTCTAAGAAGCTAAAAACATGAATAAGTCAAATCTTTCAGAAGGTAGAGACCTATACCGCTTACCCAAACCATCAGCAATACATGGACACTCTAAGACACTTCCTAAAGTTCAATAAAAATAACTTGGAAAAAATTAAAATAAAGAAATCAAAAGAGACAAAGTTAGTTTTTTAACAACAGCCAAAATCAATTTTATAGAGAGCTTGATAATAACGAACATGGATGAAATCAAGCTGCCAGAAAAAGAACACCTCGAGGAATGCTGGTCCGGCATTTAAGATGAGCCAAAGAAGCATTCGATGGATACCAACAGGATGAGGACAGAAAGAGAAAGAGGGAATATCCCTGACAGGCATTTTCCAAATCTCATCGTGAACAGATTAGAGAAGTTATTAAATGCACTGACTGGAAAACAACAAATCCTGATTAAATTCGAAACTACTAGTACAATTTAACTCGCTGCACGAAGCTCTATATTCTGCCAACGAGCGCAAGAATAGATGAATCATCGTCGTATGGACATATTACATGTCTACCAACTTTGTATAAAATTTTTACAGCTTGCATTACCCACAGAATCAACAATATATAGAAAGAATGCAAGAAAGGACACAAGGTATGCTTAGAGCAACTGATTATCGATTCAGTAATACTGTAGCACTCCAGAAAAATAATTGAAAGATTCATACTGCATCTGTGGACTACTGCAAAGTGTTTTACAGTGTGCCACACACTTTTGGCTTATGGAAATACTGCGAATATATAAAATACATCCTAATGTTGTTAATTTTCTAGATAACATCAGGCAATAGTGGAGCACAAAATTCTATTTGAATAACACCGATATATCTGCAAGTACTGATGGGATTCGCATAAAAAGAAGTATAATTCAAGATGACTTCCTTAGTCTACTGTGGTTTTGCCTAGAAATAAATCCGCAAATTCAGCATGCTAAATAGTGCAAACTTTAATATTAAAGTCGAAAGGAATATAACACATACTCCCTTTATATGTTGGACCACAAATTATACGGCGAAAATCAAAAGCAACTGTACGACCTAACAAAAATTAACTACAAATTTCCAGGGATATTAACATAGAGTTTGGATAATACAAGTGTAAAACCTTAAATAGATTTAAGGGCAAAACAGTCAGAGGCAATATTACTCTGTCAAACGGAGATATAGTTCAAGCAATGGACGATGGTGAAACCCACAAATACATCGGATCCTAATAATAACGCTCAATTCAAGAAACGCAGGCAAGATTAGGGATAAGGGATCAGTACTTTTAAAGAGACCGAGCTCTACTGAAGACCGAGTTAAGCTCAAGAAACCTTATTACTATACAGTACCTGTACAATTACTTGCTTATTTAGAATTCTGAAATGAACTCTAACCGATCCGCAAGAGATCAAACGAACCACCCGAGCTATGATGGCCAAATCCACGGTGCCTCATTCCAAGGCATTTATGCTCAGTACAACCCTGCCCACGACTAAGGAAGAGCTCCTGTTGACATAATAACCGTACATACTAGTCAACTAAGTAAATATTAATATTTTTTTTTCAGGAGATCTGAATCTGTACAGGATGACAAAAAATTAGCCACTCAGACTTGCGATGGACCACATAAAAATAACGACAATCTCTGATGTTGATAAACGAAAGGAATGAGCGCAGAAAGCTTTGCCTGTACTAATGTCCAAGTAATGTGTTGCTCTTAGGCGTTTATGCGATTAAGGATTAAGTTATAAATACTAACAACTACAACAAAGAGAACAAGTGTAGGAAATGCCACTAAAAGTCAGAAACCATTCCACATATAATATTACGATGCCTTTCTTAGCAAACACAGATTATTCGCATAGGCACAAACAGGTATACAACATCGTACATCAAAAATAAGCCAATAAGTATGGTACGGTATTAGACAACCTTTAGAATCTAGGCTGCTGAATAAGAGAGTTAAGTCCGCGTGCCAGATTGATATTACTGGGCCGTGCGGAACAATCGCAACATAATTGAGAAACATCGAGAGAACTACTAGGTTTGTAGAACTGGCTATAGAGGTCGAACTAATGTGGCATCTGGACAAAGTCGAAGTGATACCCGTCATCGCGTTATAAGCTGGTCTGATACCCAAGACCCTGGAACAAAGTCTCTATTTGGTCAGGAAATTTTTACAGGAAATACCTTGATTGATTTAGATTTTTCTTAATCCACCTGTTCTTTTTGGTACTTGCATCCGGGATGATTGATGCACATTAACATGTAATGATGAGTTTATGATAGTAATATAAAATACTAATAATATAAAAATAAATTAAAAACAAACGCTTTTATCTCCAACTTCCCTCGTACAGAATTCCGCTAGACACTGATAACATATTTTTATGATTACATATAGTTGTTTGGTAATATCTTAAAACAAATTAAAATAAACTGCAGTTTAAAGAATTTGTATAAAGTTATTACCAAATATTTATATGCATAATTTATACTCTGTTATCTGTAGGATTGAATCTAATACCGAGCTTAAGTAATTTTACTGGCCGATCCCCCCAAAGTTGTCGAAAAACCCAGCTACCAAGCTGTAGAACAGATGTGCGTATA
Organism: Kuschelorhynchus macadamiae; assembly: GCA_030620095.1. Classification (NCBI taxonomy): domain Eukaryota; kingdom Metazoa; phylum Arthropoda; class Insecta; order Coleoptera; family Curculionidae; genus Kuschelorhynchus; species Kuschelorhynchus macadamiae. The sequence continues at coordinate 57,446 of JAUTXW010002212.1, read as the reverse complement.
CTGTATAGTAACACGTTTGAAAAGCAATTGTATTAAAAACACTTACAATATACTGGAACGAGTTAATATTATATTATAGGACAAGTGCTTGACCCAAAAACTAAATACAGAAAAATAAAATAGGGTTTCCTCCAATCATTAATTTACAAAAATTTAATATTTTTTACTAAAATGCCCTCTATAAAATGACCTTTACCTGTAGTATACTTAAACGTTATAATATCGTATCCCGTTAATTTACTGTGCTCGATAGGAATTTCGAGTTCGGTATCAAATGTACTTATCAAGATCCAAAAAGAATAATTAATTATCAGACATATATCATAAATCTCATACAGGCTTCGAATAAAATTCATATTAATTTCGTATAAATGAAATATCGTTTATTATTAACAAGTTCCTAATTATCACCTACGAGTGATCACGCGGGTTTCACGCTTATTAATTTTTAATGGGTTAAACGCCCCGGAATCACGAGGAAGTATTTGTTTCTTCAGACCGTACTCAAATGAAAATCGGTCGAATGACGTAGGTATCCACCCCATACGTTTGTCCTCGATTCGAATTTAACTGGTTTAATCATTAAAAGGTAATTTTAGATTATGACTCCGCGTTGATAGCTGCTAATTTATAGGGGTAATATAGAATAATCTATAACGTGTACTTTACATTTTATCATATTATATTTCTAAAACTAAATAGAATAAGTCTTACTGCGTCTGCAAAAAAAATATCATTATTTGTTGCATTATTGACACAGTTTTAAACGAACTTTAAAGAGCATAGATAAATTATATACATTATGTCCACCGATAGTCTTTACAAGAGGACAAATGGACTAATAATTGAAAGGTATAAAACAAGTCACTGTTGATACAAGTTTTTGCTTGAAAAAGAAATAAGGTTCGCGTTATCAAAAATTTAATTTTTTATACAGGTAGCATAAAAAATACAAAAATGTTATTTTGCGTAAGAGTAAAAATGTCTCATTTTGCAAGATACGAAAAGAAGTCTCTTGATAAAAGTTTTTACTTCAAAAAATGAATTCGCGTTATCAAAAGTTTAATTTTTTATACGGAGGACATGAATGGATGAAAATATTGTTTTGCGAAACAATATTATACAAAAGTGAACGTGTGATACGCGATATTTCTTCATGGCGTTATAGGCACATATTTCTACAACAACTGGAATAGTATATTGTACTTAGAAATGCGGGGTACATTTTTTAGCAATAAATTTGAAAATTTGTCATTACATTTTTGTCAAAAAATGTATTTTCAACAGGATGGTTATCCAGCACATCGCACTCGTGAAGTAACAGAATGGCTTAACCGCAAAGTTGGTACAAGTTGGATTGGAAGAAATGGCCCAATTTTGTGGCTTCCAAGGAGTCCTGACATAACTGTGGCCAAGGTGTCTCTATGGGGCCGTTTAAAACAAATTTTTTATGCTGCTCCAACACCAAATAATATTGAATACTGCTTAGTTTAATTCCTTTTAGCTTAATTAAATGACAAGTCCGGCGTTTAGTGTCATCATTATTTTAGAAACTAGTAGGTACTTTGATTAAAGGTGTGCTTGAGAATATTTCGGACTTTGAAAGAAAATGTGATAACTATTTAATACTGGCACGCTTTTTACGCAAAACAACGTTTCTGTATTTTTATGACCTTTTGGTAACGCGAACCTTATTCATTTTTGAAGCAAAAACTTTTATCAAGAGTGAGTTTTTTTCGTATATATTTCAATAAAATGAGACATTTTTATTCTTATGCAAAATAACATTTTTGTATTTTTTATGCCCCTTGTAAAAAAAATTTTTTGATAACACGAACCTTTTATTTTTCAAGCTAAAACTTTTATCAAGAGCGACTTTTTTTGTATCTTTCAATTTTTAGTTCATGCGGACATACTGTATATTTTAAAAAAAGAAGAGAGGAAACTGTCATGAAGGCAAATGAGTCCATATATAGGCGCCATCTATTGAGCCTGGCGGGAACTAAGCCGTACATAATAAAATTTCGGGACTATAACTTGCAACAAAACACAAAACAAGGTTGTGCTCTACTTTTTATAATTTGTGCAGATTTCTTTTTATGTATTAATTTTTGTTAGTAAATAACTATTTCCTAAGCACCGTGTATATTATGAGCCGACCAAAAATGGGCATTTATATCTTTTATGAAACTGTATCACCAAGACAAGAAGAATTAAATCTCAAACAAAAATCAGATATTGTGACCCATCATTTTTGCAAACTTGCTTCTTCAAAGCTAGCCAGAGGATCAACTTGCGCCCATGTTCATTTGATTAGGATATCGAAATCTACAAATCCTCAAAATTCTACATAAGTTTACAATATATAATCAGTATCTATAGATCGTAATACTTTAAAATATCTCTAGTGGCTCTAACCTGCAATAATGTTAGAAAAACCTGCTACATATTTAAAATACGTACCTACCATACAAATAGAAGTTTTTTTCTGAAGTACAACGAGGTTATTTTAAATTCTGCATATTAAAATCTGTTATAACTTTTTATTTGTAAAGATATCAAGCTGATAAAAAAGCAAATGTATGGCTAATTACCAAGTTTTATATATTAAAAAACATTGTCAATTGACACAGATATCACTACAACTTTTCTCTTTTTGTAATGAGACACTCTTTAAATGTTACTTTTAATACATAGGTTCCTTTTTTTGAATTCTAAATATAATTGGTTTAATAACTTTAAAATAAAGGAGAAATGAAAATTCACCATAAGAGAAATGCGGTGTAGAGACAAACAAACTCTTAGTCACACACATTGGTCTTATGGCGCAGATTTTCTTCATTTTCTCATTTATTTTTTAACATGATAATCAAACCAATCTAAACCCGGTATAATTGGAATTAAGAAAAATAGGCCTATCTATCGAAAGTAAAACTTACAAGATATCTCATTTAAAAAAATGCAATTCATGTTTATGTGATTGACAATTGATATTCGTCTATTATAAAAAAAACTTGGTACCTAGAAATACAATTTTTAAATCATTTTGATATCTTGGAAAATATGAAAGTTACAGCTGATTAAAATATAAATAAGTTGAAATGTCAAGATAAACATTAACACTAGCGTATCCAAGATTTTTTTTTAACGGAGGCCAGTCCTTTGAATACCCAAATAAAAAAGGGAACAGAGACACACTTATATAAGAAAATTTGCAATATAAATTTAAACAACATCAGTTTATATAGTATATATGGTATATATTTAGTAGATTTGTGAAATTTTGCAATATTTTGAGGATCCGCCTATGTTCATTAAATAATATCGGTAAGTGCAGAATAACCGTTAGCCTATTTGGTTTTTGTGATATTGTGAAAATGTTACCTATTTAGGATTAAAAAAACACATCAATTAAAATATTTATATTATTTTTACTGTTTACGCTTACGAAGTATGTGTGATATTACAATAATGTTAACATTTGGAGGGGTGAAACCATTAAACTTATAAAACCACATACAAAAACAATATATAACAGAATAAAATGATTCTCTAAAATATAACACCTTTAGACATGTTTAAATTGTTTTAAATTAATTCAGGCTTTAATTTACTTGGGTGACTTATTGAAAAATGTAGCTGCCAAAGTATTTCCGGCGGTTTCTCTTAAAAGTGGACATCCAGCCTTATTTTTTAAAATCTAATTTTTGAAACCAAAGAACCACTAATCTCTTGTTATGGGCTGACAATGACATGACGATGGGAAACAGAAATTTCGAACAACGCGCTTGCTAGCCTATCTGGCGGGAAGTAAAAAAATGCCTCGAGCTTGCCATTAAGATTATGCTTAGTATGTTAGAAAACATATATTATGTTAATACATTAGCAGTGCTAGATAATGTACTTTCACTAGTGTACATACATTTTTCATATATGACGTCCTATTTTCCGCCATGGAGCATCAGAACATCGTATTCACCTCTATGTAATCCTTATATATATATATATATATATATATATATATATATATATATATATATATATATATATATATATATATATATATATATATATATATATATATATATATATATATATATATATATATTTATATATAAAACAAAGAAATTATTCTAATATACTAACTAATATGTAACTTCAGTTTAACAAATTTGACAAAAAATATTAACTACAAATTTATTAAATAACTTATATTTTCTCATTTTATTATGCTACAGCAGCAAGGGAAATAATATATTGCTTGAAGGAACTAACCTTTAGCATTACTTAAATTACACGAAACAATACATTTTTTAGGGGTTCTCAAAATTTTAAAGCTAGTTTTGTTTGACACATGTGGTCATAAAAGTAATGAAACTATTTTTTTCGCATAGCGCAAGTTTTAAGCAATAAATCGATATTTCGGAATTTTTGTGCAATTTTTTGTATAATTTTCTGGTATCGTTTTCACATTTTTTTTGACAATGATTTGTAATTGCGATTGAGATTTAATTTGTGTTTTAATGGTATATTCAAAATTTGAATTTAACAACAATGTCATTAGAATCATTAATTTTGTACATTTTTTAGCAATAAACTTGAAAATTTGTCATTACATTTTTGTCAAAAAATGTATTTTCAACAGGATGGTTATCCAGCACATCGCACTCGTGAAGTAACAGAATGGCTTAACCGCAAAGTTGGTACAAGTTGGATTGGAAGAAATGGCCCAATTTTGTGGCTTCCAAGGAGTCCTGACATAACTGTGGCCAAGGTGTCTCTATGGGGCCGTTTAAAACAAATTTTTTATGCTGCTCCAACACCAAATAATATTGAATACTGCTTAGTTTAATTCCTTTTAGCTTAATTAAATGACAAGTCCGGCGTTTAGTGTCATCATTATTTTAGAAACTAGTAGGTACTTTGATTAAAGGTGTGCTTGAGAATATTTCGGACTTTGAAAGAAAATGTGATAACTATTTAATACTGGCACGCTTTTTACGCAAAACAACGTTTCTGTATTTTTATGACCTTTTGGTAACGCGAACCTTATTCATTTTTGAAGCAAAAACTTTTATCAAGAGTGAGTTTTTTTCGTATATATTTCAATAAAATGAGACATTTTTATTCTTATGCAAAATAACATTTTTGTATTTTTTATGCCCCTTGTAAAAAAAATTTTTTGATAACACGAACCTTTTATTTTTCAAGCTAAAACTTTTATCAAGAGCGACTTTTTTTGTATCTTTCAATTTTTAGTTCATGCGGACATACTGTATATTTTAAAAAAAGAAGAGAGGAAACTGTCATGAAGGCAAATGAGTCCATATATAGGCGCCATCTATTGAGCCTGGCGGGAACTAAGCCGTACATAATAAAATTTCGGGACTATAACTTGCAACAAAACACAAAACAAGGTTGTGCTCTACTTTTTATAATTTGTGCAGATTTCTTTTTATGTATTAATTTTTGTTAGTAAATAACTATTTCCTAAGCACCGTGTATATTATGAGCCGACCAAAAATGGGCATTTATATCTTTTATGAAACTGTATCACCAAGACAAGAAGAATTAAATCTCAAACAAAAATCAGATATTGTGACCCATCATTTTTGCAAACTTGCTTCTTCAAAGCTAGCCAGAGGATCAACTTGCGCCCATGTTCATTTGATTAGGATATCGAAATCTACAAATCCTCAAAATTCTACATAAGTTTACAATATATAATCAGTATCTATAGATCGTAATACTTTAAAATATCTCTAGTGGCTCTAACCTGCAATAATGTTAGAAAAACCTGCTACATATTTAAAATACGTACCTACCATACAAATAGAAGTTTTTTTCTGAAGTACAACGAGGTTATTTTAAATTCTGCATATTAAAATCTGTTATAACTTTTTATTTGTAAAGATATCAAGCTGATAAAAAAGCAAATGTATGGCTAATTACCAAGTTTTATATATTAAAAAACATTGTCAATTGACACAGATATCACTACAACTTTTCTCTTTTTGTAATGAGACACTCTTTAAATGTTACTTTTAATACATAGGTTCCTTTTTTTGAATTCTAAATATAATTGGTTTAATAACTTTAAAATAAAGGAGAAATGAAAATTCACCATAAGAGAAATGCGGTGTAGAGACAAACAAACTCTTAGTCACACACATTGGTCTTATGGCGCAGATTTTCTTCATTTTCTCATTTATTTTTTAACATGATAATCAAACCAATCTAAACCCGGTATAATTGGAATTAAGAAAAATAGGCCTATCTATCGAAAGTAAAACTTACAAGATATCTCATTTAAAAAAATGCAATTCATGTTTATGTGATTGACAATTGATATTCGTCTATTATAAAAAAAACTTGGTACCTAGAAATACAATTTTTAAATCATTTTGATATCTTGGAAAATATGAAAGTTACAGCTGATTAAAATATAAATAAGTTGAAATGTCAAGATAAACATTAACACTAGCGTATCCAAGATTTTTTTTTAACGGAGGCCAGTCCTTTGAATACCCAAATAAAAAAGGGAACAGAGACACACTTATATAAGAAAATTTGCAATATAAATTTAAACAACATCAGTTTATATAGTATATATGGTATATATTTAGTAGATTTGTGAAATTTTGCAATATTTTGAGGATCCGCCTATGTTCATTAAATAATATCGGTAAGTGCAGAATAACCGTTAGCCTATTTGGTTTTTGTGATATTGTGAAAATGTTACCTATTTAGGATTAAAAAAACACATCAATTAAAATATTTATATTATTTTTACTGTTTACGCTTACGAAGTATGTGTGATATTACAATAATGTTAACATTTGGAGGGGTGAAACCATTAAACTTATAAAACCACATACAAAAACAATATATAACAGAATAAAATGATTCTCTAAAATATAACACCTTTAGACATGTTTAAATTGTTTTAAATTAATTCAGGCTTTAATTTACTTGGGTGACTTATTGAAAAATGTAGCTGCCAAAGTATTTCCGGCGGTTTCTCTTAAAAGTGGACATCCAGCCTTATTTTTTAAAATCTAATTTTTGAAACCAAAGAACCACTAATCTCTTGTTATGGGCTGACAATGACATGACGATGGGAAACAGAAATTTCGAACAACGCGCTTGCTAGCCTATCTGGCGGGAAGTAAAAAAATGCCTCGAGCTTGCCATTAAGATTGTGCTTAGTATGTTAGAAAACATATATTATGTTAATACATTAGCAGTGCTAGATAATGTACTTTCACTAGTGCACATACATTTTTCATATATGACGTCCTATTTTCCGCCATGGAGCATCAGAACATCGTATTCACCTCTATGTATATATATATATATATATATATATATATATATATATATATATATATATATATATATATATATATATATATATATATATATATATATATATATATATATATATATATATATATATATATATATATATATATATATATATATATATATATATATATATATATATATATATATATATATATATATATATATATATTTATTTATATAAAACAAAGAAATTATTCTAATATACTAACTAATATGTAACTTCAGTTTAACAAATTTGACAAAAAATATTAACTACAAATTTATTAAATAACTTATATTTTCTCATTTTATTATGCTACAGCAGCAAGGGAAATAATATATTGCTTGAAGGAACTAACCTTTAGCATTACTTAAATTACACGAAACAATACATTTTTTAGGGGTTCTCAAAATTTTAAAGCTAGTTTTGTTTGACACATGTGGTCATAAAAGTAATGAAACTATTTTTTTCGCATAGCGCAAGTTTTAAGCAATAAATCGATATATCGGAATTTTTGTGCAATTTTTTGTATAATTTTCTGGTATCGTTTTCACATTTTTTTTGACAATGATTTGTAATTGCGATTGAGATTTAATTTGTGTTTTAATGGTATATTCAAAATTTGAATTTAACAACAATGTCATTAGAATCATTAATTTTGTACATTTTTTAGCAATAAACTTGAAAATTTGTCATTACATTTTTGTCAAAAAATGTATTTTCAACAGGATGGTTATCCAGCACATCGCACTCGTGAAGTAACAGAATGGCTTAACCGCAAAGTTGGTACAAGTTGGATTGGAAGAAATGGCCCAATTTTGTGGCTTCCAAGGAGTCCTGACATAACTGTGGCCAAGGTGTCTCTATGGGGCCGTTTAAAACAAATTTTTTATGCTGCTCCAACACCAAATAATATTGAATACTGCTTAGTTTAATTCCTTTTAGCTTAATTAAATGACAAGTCCGGCGTTTAGTGTCATCATTATTTTAGAAACTAGTAGGTACTCTGATTAAAGGTGTGCTTGAGAATATTTCGGACTTTGAAAGAAAATGTGATAACTATTTAATACTGGCACGCTTTTTACGCAAAACAACGTTTCTGTATTTTTATGACCTTTTGGTAACGCGAACCTTATTCATTTTTGAAGCAAAAACTTTTATCAAGAGTGAGTTTTTTTCGTATATATTTCAATAAAATGAGACATTTTTATTCTTATGCAAAATAACATTTTTGTATTTTTTATGCCCCTTGTAAAAAAAATTTTTTGATAACACGAACCTTTTATTTTTCAAGCTAAAACTTTTATCAAGAGCGACTTTTTTTGTATCTTTCAATTTTTAGTTCATGCGGACATACTGTATATTTTAAAAAAAGAAGAGAGGAAACTGTCATGAAGGCAAATGAGTCCATATATAGGCGCCATCTATTGAGCCTGGCGGGAACTAAGCCGTACATAATAAAATTTCGGGACTATAACTTGCAACAAAACACAAAACAAGGTTGTGCTCTACTTTTTATAATTTGTGCAGATTTCTTTTTATGTATTAATTTTTGTTAGTAAATAACTATTTCCTAAGCACCGTGTATATTATGAGCCGACCAAAAATGGGCATTTATATCTTTTATGAAACTGTATCACCAAGACAAGAAGAATTAAATCTCAAACAAAAATCAGATATTGTGACCCATCATTTTTGCAAACTTGCTTCTTCAAAGCTAGCCAGAGGATCAACTTGCGCCCATGTTCATTTGATTAGGATATCGAAATCTACAAATCCTCAAAATTCTACATAAGTTTACAATATATAATCAGTATCTATAGATCGTAATACTTTAAAATATCTCTAGTGGCTCTAACCTGCAATAATGTTAGAAAAACCTGCTACATATTTAAAATACGTACCTACCATACAAATAGAAGTTTTTTTCTGAAGTACAACGAGGTTATTTTAAATTCTGCATATTAAAATCTGTTATAACTTTTTATTTGTAAAGATATCAAGCTGATAAAAAAGCAAATGTATGGCTAATTACCAAGTTTTATATATTAAAAAACATTGTCAATTGACACAGATATCACCACAACTTTTCTCTTTTTGTAATGAGACACTCTTTAAATGTTACTTTTAATACATAGGTTCCTTTTTTTGAATTCTAAATATAATTGGTTTAATAACTTTAAAATAAAGGAGAAATGAAAATTCACCATAAGAGAAATGCGGTGTAGAGACAAACAAACTCTTAGTCACACACATTGGTCTTATGGCGCAGATTTTCTTCATTTTCTCATTTATTTTTTAACATGATAATCAAACCAATCTAAACCCGGTATAATTGGAATTAAGAAAAATAGGCCTATCTATCGAAAGTAAAACTTACAAGATATCTCATTTAAAAAAATGCAATTCATGTTTATGTGATTGACAATTGATATTCGTCTATTATAAAAAAAACTTGGTACCTAGAAATACAATTTTTAAATCATTTTGATATCTTGGAAAATATGAAAGTTACAGCTGATTAAAATATAAATAAGTTGAAATGTCAAGATAAACATTAACACTAGCGTATCCAAGATTTTTTTTTAACGGAGGCCAGTCCTTTGAATACCCAAATAAAAAAGGGAACAGAGACACACTTATATAAGAAAATTTGCAATATAAATTTAAACAACATCAGTTTATATAGTATATATGGTATATATTTAGTAGATTTGTGAAATTTTGCAATATTTTGAGGATCCGCCTATGTTCATTAAATAATATCGGTAAGTGCAGAATAACCGTTAGCCTATTTGGTTTTTGTGATATTGTGAAAATGTTACCTATTTAGGATTAAAAAAACACATCAATTAAAATATTTATATTATTTTTACTGTTTACGCTTACGAAGTATGTGTGATATTACAATAATGTTAACATTTGGAGGGGTGAAACCATTAAACTTATAAAACCACATACAAAAACAATATATAACAGAATAAAATGATTCTCTAAAATATAACACCTTTAGACATGTTTAAATTGTTTTAAATTAATTCAGGCTTTAATTTACTTGGGAGACTTATTGAAAAATGTAGCTGCCAAAGTATTTCCGGCGGTTTCTCTTAAAAGTGGACATCCAGCCTTATTTTTTAAAATCTAATTTTTGAAACCAAAGAACCACTAATCTCTTGTTATGGGCTGACAATGACATGACGATGGGAAACAGAAATTTCGAACAACGCGCTTGCTAGCCTATCTGGCGGGAAGTAAAAAAATGCCTCGAGCTTGCCATTAAGATTGTGCTTAGTATGTTAGAAAACATATATTATGTTAATACATTAGCAGTGCTAGATAATGTACTTTCACTAGTGCACATACATTTTTCATATATGACGTCCTATTTTCCGCCATGGAGCATCAGAACATCGTATTCACCTCTATGTAATCCTTATATATATATATATATATATATATATATATATATATATATATATATATATATATATATATATATATATATATATATATATATATATATATATATATATATATATATATATATATATATATATATATATATATATATATATATATATATATATATAATATAAAACAAAGAAATTATTCTAATATACTAACTAATATGTAACTTCAGTTTAACAAATTTGACAAAAAATATTAACTACAAATTTATTAAATAACTTATATTTTCTCATTTTATTATGTTACAGCAGCAAGGGAAATAATATATTGCTTGAAGGAACTAACCTTTAGCATTACTTAAATTACACGAAACAATACATTTTTTAGGGGTTCTCAAAATTTTAAAGCTAGTTTTGTTTGACACATGTGGTCATAAAAGTAATGAAACTATTTTTTTCGCATAGCGCAAGTTTTAAGCAATAAATCGATATTTCGGAATTTTTGTGCAATTTTTTGTATAATTTTCTGGTATAGTTTTCACATTTTTTTTGACAATGATTTGTAATTGAGATTGAGATTTAATTTGTGTTTTAATGGTATATTCAAAATTTGAATTTAACAACAATGTCATTAGAATCATTAATTTTGTAGCAAGTTCTATTATTGTAATGTAGAATATTACTTCTCTAAAGTCTTAGAATGAAAGGAGCATTTCCATTGTCTTTATTTGTTTATTTTTACAGTGTTTGAAATGGTAACTAACTTCAATTTCCAACGCAGAATAAATAAATACCAACAAGTTGCGTGCAGTGAGGTATCTTTGCCCCTGATTACATGAACTGTGGAGTTTCGATAAGTTATTTTGAGAAGTAGCTGCTTAAATATTTTTTATATCATATGGTTATTTCAAAACATTAATAAATACACCATATCAAACCTGTTCTTTCTCACGATACCTTATGTTACGAAAATACATTTAAAATTGAAAAACAGAAGGTAATTTATAAATCGCAAGTGTCTACTAGCATAAACTTTCACTTACCATAAGACCAAATATCTAAGCATTAAATTATTGCTCATTTCTAAAAAAATTTTTAGAAAAGTGTAAAACTGAAAACATTTTTTTTCTTCAGAAAACGCGTAATCAGCAAACATTGCACGATAGGCCAGGCTAGTCTTCCTTAATTAAAGAGGAAGAAAAGTCTATAAGAAATATATAAAATTCCAAATATAGAATAATGCGCTTGCCTTTTTTTAAAGTTATGTCTAATATTTATATCTTGTGTTAATAGGTTTTTGCCTATAACAAGATATATCGAAAAAATCAAATGACGCCTCCTAAGGTCAAAAAATACTTATAAATAAATATTACTATTTTTTACTTTTCTTGCCCTGGAGTCACACAAATCAGTAACCAGCATTTCCTCGTAAATAAACTTCGCTTATAATATACAATAACACGAGTGACACAAAATATCGTTCGGAAGGTGTCTCATACAAGATTTTTCCAATTTTGACCATTTAGAAACATTTTTAAACTAATAAAATACATCAGAAAACCCATAAGAATTATATATTTTAACTTCTCATCATTACGTTTCGAAACCTCAAGCTGTTTTAAAAAGTGACACATTATTAGTCAAAATTAGAAAAAATATTCTTTTAAACCCCAGAAAAGGACAAAATCTATATATTACAATAGAGCTTACAGTGGAGTATATTGATACTCATAAAATTCAACCTCTGTAATACTGCCTACATACACAAAAATTTAATTCTAGAACTATTACTATTTCTAGACAATGACAATTCCAAATAATACATTTAAATATATCAAGAAATGAAATTCACAGAATTATGTCATGAGCTCTGTGATGTCATATAAACCAGTCTGCAGAACCAATTGTTTAATTGTGTTGAGATTTCAAACAATATGAGAGTTAGGAATTATATCGAGTGACTGCGTAGTGGATCTCGAAATGTATGAATAGAGTTTAATTTCATAGAAAATATTATTAATACCTCATTCAGAACCGAGAGCGAGTAGCTCTCAGATATAAAATTATGTTTAAATTAAATAAAGTAGATGATACTTTAGAAATCTGAAAGTATACAGTTGGGTCGCTGGATGTTTACCCATGTATCATCAATTGATGAAACTATCAAAGACGTGCTCTGTAAACATCGTCTTATCAATTAATATTTATAGACAAGGTCATCAACGTAGGCAGCCTTTTCACGTCAAGGATTTATTTGGTTGTCATTATTAACAAGGCTGTAATTGCGCTATCAATTTTAAATTTTATAGTTGTATATGGTTAGTAATGAGAAAGATTTGTACTCAAAAACAATGGAATATCGTTCCGGTTTAACCAGAAGTGTTATCAACCTTAATATCTTTTATTATATATTCTTCTATTATTTATTTGTGCACAAAATTCTAACTGTAAAACATGTTGTCACATTGTCACACACACAACACTTTTGTCTTTTTTTTTAAGAAAATAGAGAATGAAACTTTAAAAATGTCAATGAATAATTCCGTTAAAAAACAATTAAAGAGAAATACAATTAAATACCTTAAATGTCCATCGATATGCAATTTTTAATTTGACAGGTTATTTCCGGTATATTAGGAAACGTACCGAAAAATCACTTTTAAATGAAATTTTCTCGATTTATTTTAATGGGACGACCTATAAAACTAATCATAATCTAAATCTCCAAATAATTCTAAACATTTTTACTGTGTAATTCGAAAGACTTTTTGAGACATTTCCATTTAAACTACCTATACAATCACATTTTTATGAGACTAATAAATACCTATTACATTTCTGTTCTAAGGTGGCAGTGAAACAATGAAACGTCATAGCTGCCATTCTTGAATTTATTTTGTAATTTCTAAGATACTTAAGTAGGTTTAGAATTGTTATAATTATTATGTTTCGTTAAACATAGATTTAGGAATAAAAGACTGAGAAATTTTAAAACATAAATACCGTAGTTTGGGGCGAAATTGATAACCGGGGGCGAAATTGATAATTACATTGTTTAGTCACATTTTTAAATTTAGCGCCAAATTTATGCAACGAAAAGCGGCGGTGTGCATCAGTCTTGTTTAGTAAAGCTTTGATGACAAGACGTATGCAGTCGGGTGTGCCATTTTTTATCTATTTTTTTTTGCAAAAAACGTGGTTAAAATTAATAAACTAAAATTAAAATTTTCGGACTATTGCAAACTTTAGCTGGTAAGTAAAATACATAGATAATTTTCCTTATTTGGCCTTTATACACATGTTAGTTAATGTCTTCTGAGCCGCCATGTTGGGGCGCTCGGCAAAACGTATAATAAGTTCGCGGGAATTTCAAATTTTTAAGGCCGGGGTCAAATTGATTACATACATGGGGCGAAATTGATCAGCACAGAAGGCAATCAATTTCGCCCCTCGATGTTTTGCCTTCGTAATTATTATGGTTTTTTTTGCTTCCTTCTTTCAGAACGGTCAAAAATGGTAAGAGTGTATAAAAGGAAACTAGGTGCTAGAAGATATAAAGACTACAGTGAAGAGAACATTGAGCATGCACTAGCAAAGGTTACTGAAGATAGTTGGAGTCTACAGAGGGCTGCTCGAGAATACAACATACCTTATGGAACGCTAAATAATAAATACCATGGTCGCCATATTAGAAAAAATGGGGGGCAAACCTGTTTTACAAATAGCGAAGAAAAGGCCTTTCTTTCCGCAGCAAGTGTTTGTGGAGAATGGGGTTTTCCCTTAGACACAATTGATTTGAGACAGTTTGGGAAAAATTATTTGGATAGTCAAGGTCGCAACGTCGCCATGTTTCAAAATAATCTACCAGGCAATGATTGGGTTTATTCTTTGCTTCAGCGACATAACGATGCAATTGTTAAAAAAGTGGCTGCAAATATTAAACGCTCTCGGGCTTCTGTTTCAAGACAAACTATAATGGATTATTTTAACAATTTACGGGAGACATGGCAAGATATTCCTGCATCGAATATATTCAACTATGATGAAACAAACGTCCAGGATGATCCAGGAAATAAGAAAATGTTATTTCGACGTGGAACAAAATATCCTGAGAGAGTCTGCAATTTTACAAAAAGCGCTACATCCGTTATGATGTGTGGGTCTGCATCGGGTGTGTTGTTGCCTCCATATATTATTTACAAATCAGAGAGGATGTGGGTTCAATGGACCGAAAATGGCCCTAAGGGATATCCTTGTTGCAGTGGACGATGTTGTGCATCAGGGTCGAGGTATAGCCGTACACACCATGGGTGGATGGACGCTCAGACGTTCACGGAATCATGCTTCTTACCACACGCTAAAGAATTGGAAGGTCGCAAAGTCCTGTTAGGTGACAACTTGTCATCTCATTTCACCAAAGATGTTCTTCGTTTATGCGAGGAAAATAACATCGCATTTGTATGTCTGCCCAAAAACTCGACACATCTAACACAACCTTTAGATGTGGGCTTTTTTAGAGCATTTAAAGTTTCTTGGAGGGCAACCTTATCAGCATGGAAACAGTCACACGTAACTTGCACTTCAATTGACAAAAAAGACTTTCCATATTTACTTTCTACTTCTTTGATGGAAATGAATAAAAAAGGAGAACGCGGCACCAATGCTATTAGGCATGATTTAGTTTCGTCTTTTAAAGCTACCGGAGTCGTGCCGTTCGATCTAGAGAGAGTAATACAAAAAATCCCTGGAAGCGACAATGTAGATGAAAATGCTGTTCAAGGAGTTTTAGTGGACTACCTACAGCAGCAAAGATTTAACGTTGCACCTACACGACGAAACATTAAAAGACAAAAGCTTGAGGTAGAGCCGGGTAAAAGCGTAACGTCTCCTAATGATGACTCAAATTCAGACGATGATTCAGAACCAGTATTAGAGGACCATTCTGATGACGAAATTATAGAAGAAATAGAAGAAGCGACGGAATATTTTTTAGTAGAAAAGGAAAATTTAAAAGAAGGAGCGTTTTTGCTGGTTAAGGTTTTGGGGGGCAGTCGAAAAAAAACAGTGTATAGGTATATCTCAATTATTCAGAAGCTAATCGATGAAGGAGTGGAAGTGATGGGTATGAAATCCATTGGTGCTGCGAAGCATAAATTTAAAGCGGTGGAAGATGATCAATTTGTTATTGATAACTCTGACATTCTAGCAGTGCTTCCAAACCCTGAAATTAAAGATATCGAGGTGAAGCTATATACATATTTCAAAAAGACATCGATGTAAAAGAAATTTAGTTTGTAAAAATTTATGTTTGATTTTATTTTAGAAAATAAGTTTTTTTTATTTGTTTTATCGAGTTAAGTCATGACCTTTAAGCAGAAGCTTTATCTCAGCCAAAGATTTATTGCAAGGTTGGCATTTTTTTATTTTGTATTAAACAAACACTTCTCTTAGTCGTTTAATAAACATGTTCAACATTAAAAACTAGATATTTTTTTGAACGTACAGCCAATGGACATAATAAACTAGGATTTGATCGGCGTTACTGATTGTTTTCTTTCTCTCTTGCGAGCAAGCACAACTGTCAGTGCGCTGACAGTTCCGCATGCTGGTACCTACAGCCACCAACAAAATTAAATTTCTAGCCTGTAAAATATCTATTTTACGCTGGCTTTAACCCGAACATATAATAATAAAAAATATAAATATGTTTCTTAGGTTAGAAACTTAATTTTGTGGGCGATTGCACAAAAAGTTTGGTAGTGATCAATTTCACCCTTATGATCAATTTGACCCCGAGATCTTTGAAAATGAATAATTTTTAAACTAACAAAAATATTTAGGTCAGGGTGAAATTGATCATTTTATATGGTTTCTTCAGTACGTAGATGCAATATAAAAGAGGTGATCAAATTCGCCCCAAATCAAGTGTGAATTTGATCAGCTCCACTTTATTTTTTTCTGAGAATATTTAAAATAATTTTAAAATTCTAGGACTCAGAATCGCTATAGAATAATCTTATAAAGTCATCTATATTTTTTTAAAAATAAAATATCTTATATTCAAAGTTATACAGGCCAAATAAAAAAATAAGTGATCAATTTCGCCCCATACTACGGTAATAGGTTTTATTACAAACGGAACTAAAGCCATACCTATCAGTAATTAAAAACAAATAAAAAAAAGTAGATCATCCATAGGTATTCAAAACGTTCATTAAGTTTATCTTTATCATATTAATTTACGTATACTATTATCATATCAATTTATTCATTTTCGCATTTTCAATACAATTTTGTTATCACAATAAATTATAAAAATTAAAATTTACAACATGGTTATAATAAATTACTCTCCATCGGTCAAAGCAAACAATCTGAATATAAAAACGCGCGTCGGCCGGACCTTATGATTCTTTGGCCGGACCATGTCTTTTTTGCATTGCTAAGCCATCTTAGATCAAGAATGTAATATTTATCATTTATCAGTCTAAATTATAAAGATGCAATCGCACAGATTAAGTATCTTAAAAAGTATTTGGAATTGGTATAGGGCATTATATATGAAATATGTTTAATATTTTTTGGGGATTTATATTTTGTTAAGGTTTATAAGGTGTCCCATTAAAATAAAACGAAAAAATATCTATCATTTGAAAGTGAATTTTTGGAACGTTTCAGGGTAAACTGAAGTATCCTAACTGCCACATTAAATAAAATTAATTACACAACAAAAACATTTATAGCATTTAACTGTATTGGTCTTCAGTGTTTTTTATAAAAACGGAATTATTCATTGACATTTTTGAAGTTAAGAATCGACATAGGGTATAATACATGTTTTATTGTTAGGACCCTGTGTAGAATTCAAAAATAGAACAACATACAGAACGTTTCATTAAAAATATTAAAGTTGATAGCATTTCCGTTTAAACCGCAAAGGACATTCAATTGTTTTTTGAGTGAAAAATTTCCTAGTAACCAACCATATATTACTAAAAAATTTGGAATCGGTAGCGCTTGTCATAAAAATTTTACAGCTTTGTTAGTAATTTCATGGTCACCTGATATATTGGCGCGCCCTGTATAGTTTCTATATAGTCATTTGTATTATTACCAAATAGTTACACATTGTTGTCTGTGTGTTGGGGAATTCGTTGAGGGGCAGGCTCTGGGTAGAATCCTATATAACGATTTTTCATTATTATAAAAAATATTAAAAAAACATGTTGTAGCCGTTGCACATGTGCGATCATTCAACTTGATAAATATGTGTCCATCTATCTGATCCTATTTACCTCATCGTCACCCTCTGATTCTATTTATATTTAATCCGTACAGAAATCTCTTCAAGCTTAGTACTGATTGATTTCCTCCCCTTGCGGGAGCCCTCATAAATTATTTGACTAAATTCTTTCCAGAAAAAGGGGCCTAATGGCAGAATACATTAATCATCTCTCACTGCTAAATTTTCTGTAAAGGTGCCTCTGCCTTCGTCTATAAAGAATGAATAATTTCTTATTGACAAATTGTTTTTGTTAGGGTATGAGCCTTTGATAAGCTAAACAACCAGTGGTGTAACTATACGCTTTGAGTTTCTGCCTTCTTTAAATGATTTACGCTAATCACAAAAATTATTGGGGTTTAGTTCTGCAGCGCAGCGTTTGATAGCAAAAAATAAATTTACTAAAATAATAACGGTTTAAGATTTGTAATCAATTTTTTAAGCACTTACTGGCATCCCATTGAGCTAAAATTTGGCATGGCTACGTAACTTCGGTGAAAATGCAATAATATGAAGGCTTGTCTGATGATGGAGCCGAAAGGTAGCCCGAAAACCCTTAACTACAAAACATAACCCCATCGTATGGGCCCGTTGCATTTATCTTAAAACGTACCATAGAGCTAAGTGGTGTCCAGGGCCTGACTACGAAGTTGGAAGGTGTCCATAGAAACTCCTCTATTACTAAACAAGATAGCCTCGACCTAAACACGTTGTTGGATTTTGAAAAAAATGTAATGTCAAACAGCTGAAATCGCACAAATCAAGATATTTGGACAGATAAGTAAACATATTTTAACACTAAAAAATACAAAATAAAATATACCTAAAAAAATCTTCTTAAAAACAAGCTTTTATTTTTAAATTGCATTAACAAGCACAGAAGAACCCTAACTGATCAAAAGCGCAAGCAGTGCAATAAAACTTACATTGAGACAAAACTTTAAAAATGTTTAACATTTAACATTTTCTTAAAAGCTTGAGGCGTGGGACGTTATCGCAGTTGAAATAAATCCTCAAGCCTTTAAGAAAATATTCAAAAAAAAAGTTCTGTATTTATGTAAGTTTTATTAAGTGTGTTCTGCTCGCGTCTTTGATCAGTGCGGGTGGGGTTCTTCTTAGCTTCACTATTTAACTCGTATGCTAAATATTACTTTTTACCTTTTAGTGTAATAGTTTACAAATAAAAATCTGTTTTTAAAATCATTTTTTTTGTATTTGAAACAAAAATGCGAATATGCTTAAAAATCTATACTAGGAAATTCTTTTCTGGATTTGCAAAATAATAAAAAATGTTTTAAAAAATCAGAGCAAATCGCTTTTTGCGAATATTTTTTTCCATTTTTGCACGAAACGAAGTTTCTCAATTTCCTCATATTTAATACAATATTTGTCATTATATTAAATAACGCAAAAAAATATATAAAAATAATAGTCAATTAGTTGATTTGGCTTTGATATGACCAATAGACATCAGGTTTTATATCTCTAATGCAATAATTTTCAGCTTCTAGTGAGGAGTGGAAGAAAGAAATCCCGACACTATCGTAGCAAGATTTTTTTCTAACCTGCCGCTAATATTAAATTTATTGAGGTGAGATGAATAGTGCACTTATAAAAAGTCTATATCATCTGATCCAGCCTTTATGTATTTGTATTTCTTCTTGCATAATTTATTTTCAGTTCTGAGAGTGGAATATGCATCAAATACTTTGCGTTTAAAAACCTGCTTAAGTAGAGTAAGAAAATATTTCCATGGGTGGTTAATTAAAAGTGCATATTATTATGTGCTTCTTAATTAAATTTTTGAAACTGGTGCTCAATTTGATACGATACGAAACCTAGAGTGATTGCTCATGTAAAAAGTCTCTCCTTTTTCTTGCTAGGATATGACCACATTCTTCATTTTCGATAATAATAAGTTGCTCACATCTATATACAACGTGTTTATTTTAGGTACAGTGACGGTGACAGTATGTGTGAAAAGTTATTTTCCTACAGCTTCGCGCAAAATATCTAATTCCTAAGTCCAAATGGAAACGCAAAATCGATGAATGCCGCAGCATTATTATTTTGCGTTTTAACGTATTCATGACGAAGAAAATTATCACTTCTGAACCGACTTCAAAAAAGGAGGCGGATCTTAATTCGACCTTGGAATAATATAAAAAAAACACAGGTATAAGGGCGATAAAGGCAGCGAGTTTTATAATTACATTTACATTTTTTAAATAACCTTTTCAAACTAAAGCATTGAAGTGTGTAATAGACATACAACCCCATTTGCTAAAAGGTATCTCTTTTGCTATGCCGTTATGTAATTTTATGTATAAAGGGTGACTATGAAAGTGTGCAACCTCAAAATGCAGTATTTTACTTGACATTTTCGTAAAATGAACATTGCATATGAACAAAACGTTATTAACCGACTACCCTCATTATAATTTTTATGTATGTGTATTTTTAGTATTTATTATAAAATCTAATTTTAATGGTGTTGTTTACTTCTCTATTCATCACTTATATATAATTGGATATACATATACTACAAATTAAAATATTCTTAAAAATTTAACTTGTAAAAAATCACTAAAAGGTGAGAAATGAAATATGAAAAAAAAATAAAACCGACGAAAAGTCGCTAAAAAGTAAAAAATAATATTTTATTTATTTCTTAGATATAGACATTTTGAAGTCAGCGCGGCGCCCAAATAATGAGTAATCTGTAATAATATATATGAATCATTTATACATACACGTATTACCTATACTCACTAGTAACCTTAAACTTACTAACCTAATACAGATTTTAATATGTTAATCAGAGAAGATCACGTCACTATTTTGAAGTCGAACTACCGAATAAATTTGGTCCCTGCTGGGGTTGGAGTTGTTTCTACAGTTTACATTTAGTTATAACACGGCCGTCAATAAAATCTTCACGCATTAACCTAGCCAAGAGTTCCAAGGCTCCCAGAATATTTCTGCGCATGTCTCGAAATGCGAATTCGTTATTGGTCTGTTTGGACGTTTATAAATGTCCTATAGGAAGTCAATATTGCCATTTGACTCTGGGCTCAGCGATTAGATGGAAATAGCAAATTTGCGCTTACGCAGTTTCACAAAGGTGTCTTGAGAACAAGTAATTCGGACATCAGTTTTGAAAGATATAAGGTTAGCTATTAAATTTGTTTATATGTAATGTCATATAGAATACATCAACTATATTTTGTAATGGCTGGGTGAGGCTGCTTTGGGCGCCGACTTCAAAATGTCTATATTTAAGGAATAAAAAAAATATAATTTTTTAATTTTTAGCAATTTTTCTTGAAGTCGGTTCTATTTTTTTTTTAATATTTTATTCCGTCGAGCGGTCTATGAATAGCTGCCATGGCAACTGATAACTGAAAATAAAAGTTTAAGGTTATTTTTTCTCTTCGCTCTGTAAAATGAATATAATTATTATATAGAGTGTAAGTGACGATTGTTTCGGTATTCCGCCTGATATTTTTGAAGCAGCTAAAATCCGCAACTTTACATTCACCAGCAGAGAATTTCCGAAGTAAATATGAAAAGCAACACTACCTGTTCAAAACCAAGTACAGTAACAAGACTTTTACGATACTGAAAATGTATTGCTTGCGTATTTATTGGAAAAAAACAAAGGTAATAAAGCCACCTTCGCTTTGGTATATTTATTAAATGTTAAAAACGACAATATTCGTACATTCCAATATCAATATAAAAAATTATAAGAAACTTTTTATATATTTAAAACGGCAGAGTGATGGCTACACGCCAAAAGTCTAAAATTTTCACTTAAGTAAACTTTTTACAAGAAGCGCCTGATGAATGTTATCTACTGAAAAAAAAAGTTTCTGATTTTTGGAATTGCTGAAGGCTGTCGACGAGACGAATGAACGAACGAAAAATGACTATCAACGACATTGAAAATAAAGACTCCATGCTTATTGTGCAAATTTCAGATTCGGAGACAAAAAGAGGACGTGTTTTTAAACGCTTTTATTTAACTTCACTTGTATTTTAATAAGTTAATTAGTATGTATGTTTAGGACAAATCTGGCAAATAACTTTTAAAGCAGTCTCCGTTAAGAGTGCAAATCCACGCTATAAAATTTCTCGTGTTCATTTTTCGAACTCACACCTCAAGCGCCACTCTGTAGATGACGCATCAATGTCGGAATCCTATTATTTTTTAATTTTTTCCAAAATAGGCCATATAAGTAAATTAACACGTTCAATATTTAATGTTATAACATATTTATGCACAAACATTACATAAAATCTATCAAATACTATGCAAATAAGTAGTTTCACTTTTAACGGAAAAATTCAAATATTTCAGAAAACGCTTAACAGTGACGCAACATGGTGGTATCCCCTCCATCTCAAGCAAACAACTTTCTGAGTTTTACATTCCTTTGATAGAAAATTCAAAATATTGCACATGGCATGTATTTCTTGCCTCGTTGATATATCTATCTTTGTTGCGAAATGAAATAAAACGAGAGAGTGCTGTTAAAGAATACCTCTTTTACAGACTATAATATTTATGATCTCCCCAACTGACTGTTTTTGTATCAGCTAGCCGAAGTAATAATTGCAGGGCCTATAGAGCAGGGCATTTCGACTTTCGGCACCTTTCGGTGTTTGCCGATAAAAACAAGTTTTTTAATATCTAAATACCCGGAATATTGGTTTCCTTATATTTTTATGAACATGATTTTATGATAGTTTGAGTCTTGGATTGAGAATTTCTTGTTTGTTTATTAAAGGTGTGTTTTAAAATGACTAGTACTTGTATTTTTAAAACGTCGACGTTTGGTTTAGAACTCTTCACTCTTGTGATTGTGTCTAAGCTTTCTAGATATTTGTTTATGAACTCCTGTGTTACTTGTGTAATTAGGATATGTGTAATGAGTGTAAAGGGCGTAAAAATACGAGAGCAGCAAGACTTCGGCGCCGAACTACAAAAAATTTTGCAATGAGAATCCTGGGAAAAAGCAGAATAAGGTAAAATCAAATAATATAACTAAAGGTGCTCGATTTTGAGACCCTTCATGAATTTGAAGAATTAGAAATGGACAATTGTAAAATATTGATCACTTTGATTTTCAAAGAGATTACCTACATACATATTTCTGATTACAGTACATACATATTAAAAATATCAACATATTTTTTACGTTTGGGACTACTTATATAAACTTTTATCCGTATGTCCATGCTATTGTAATTTTTTAGAAGGTACATGGTGGATGTATTTCTGAAGTACATATCTTTTGTTTGAAACTTAAAATAGCCCAACTTTGAAGAAGGAAGACTATTTTGTTTTCAAACAATGATGAAAATAAATAAAACTAATAAATGTGTTTTTATAGGTACCTAGGCAACACGATTCTTTTAGAATTTTCTCGTTCATTTTTATTTCATATTCATATTTTTATACATGAGGTGAATTCTCTCTGAAATTCACATAAATACCTATGGTTTTTATATTTGTAAAATTTAAATATGTTTTGTAGGATTAATTTTAAATTTTAACTTTTAACAAAGATAGTGTACCTTTAGGGGTATAGTAATTCGGAAGGTATAAAAACTTATTTCCTGTTGGTTATATAATTGTGGTAGAAATTAAAAGCTCATAAAATTAGACACTTTTTATGCAATACTAATACTTTCATAGTGGTAGTCTCGTAATGCTGGCTGATGCAATTTAACTCACCGGATCCATGACAATCTGTGCAAGAATAAAGCTTTTAGTTATCAGTATTATATTGATCCTTTTTATGTGACTTCCACTTAGAAAGTTTTGCTGTTGCAGACAGTAGCAGGCTTTAACAGTGTATATCCCCAGAGTTATCATATCACAAAGAGAAAATTATTGGGAAGCAACTTTTTATCGCTACCTAATTTACTAAGGCATTGCTTTCTAGTGAGAAAATAATTCTTGCGCATGGCTATGCATATGTAACATATTAAATATCTTAGTCTTGTTTCTACAAACAAATAAAAATTGACCTTTTATATATTCTCAGTCTTGACCAAAAATGTACATACAGATTCCTGAATCGCTGGAAAAGTAAGAATAAATTGGGGATATTAGTTTTCATTTCTCAAGTAATTTAGTGTACTAATGTACCTTACTGTATTTATGTATGTACAGTGTGATCAGTGTATCTTGATAGCATTTTAAATGTTAATAACTTTTTTACTTTTTAACTTATCGGAGTGAACAAAAAAGTAATTGTAGGGTTACTTAAAACTTTTTTTTCTGGTTATTAGAAAAACAAAAGACTATTAATTTTACAAGATATCACCATAAGTTGTATTGTTTAAATCGGACACTCTTCGGCACACACTCTATGCTATATTTCCCTCAAATGAAACTCTTCTTGCAGATTATAAATATAATATCTGGTTTGATAACTTTATCTTCAAAGACACCCGATCAATTTAAGAAAAACCATATGAGCTAGTGTGTTAGAGAGAGACAGACAACATTATTACATAGTGGAGTGGATAGGTATCAAACCAGATATAATTATAATCGGCAAGAAGAAACTCATTTGAGGGACATATAATAGTCAGGATGCCCCATTTGAAAAATATAATTTATAGTAATATCTTGTAAAATTGACAGTATTTTTTTTTTATTTTTTACAAGCTCGGTAATTTATGTAATTTTTTTTAACAAGCATTTGACCCTCCCACACTAATAATATAACAGACTTAATATTTGGACAGCACATATTTAAGATTTTCCCATAAGAGACAATGTTTTAGAGAGAGAGGGATAACCTTGATTTCCTCAAATTTTAAATACTTTTAGTGTATGAGTGCATTACATCATTGGATTTTGGAATGCAAAGGTTTGTTACAAAACAAATTAAAAAATCGAGGTGTGTACTTAAAAGTTGATGATGGCTCCTCATTTACGAAATATCAGATTCAAAAAATGACAGCCCCATAAAATGTTAGACAAAAAAATGCTTTGGCAATATGTTTACAACTTTAAAAAAATTTTAGGATTAAAAAGTTACTGCATAATTTAGAAATACAATATTTTATTCGTTTCTAAATATCTCAAGAACATAATGGCTAGAATTTGCCTGCAGGTGCTATTAGACTTGTAACGGAATTGTCTAAAACTTTCTATATTTAACCATTTTTCTATCTCTTGCAATAAGCGAGATCTGTTTTGTGATGTTACACCCTCTCCAAATATGAAAATTCAAATTTTATGAAGTCAAAATCTCAAAAACAAGTAAAGATACTACATACAAATAGCTAGAATCTGGGACAAAATTCAAAACCCAGAAGAATTGGTGTTTTATTTAAAAAATATTTCTAAAATGTAACAAAAATAAATAAAGAAAATAAGCATCCAAATGTGTATTCCTCTTTTTTTTAACTGTTATGTTTTTTAATACAGAATTGTTTCTAGTTCAAAATTCCAGGTATTACTAGTATTTCTCTGTATTGTCATATTTCTTATCAACTTGAACGAAATTGTGCCATCCAGAACTGGTATTTTATTTGTTAAGGCAGTGTGCAAGTCAACAAATATCACAGGAATAAATACATGTTTATTATTAAATCCATTTTTTGAAAAAAAAAGTATACATGGTAAGAAATCTGGC
Organism: Kuschelorhynchus macadamiae; assembly: GCA_030620095.1. Classification (NCBI taxonomy): domain Eukaryota; kingdom Metazoa; phylum Arthropoda; class Insecta; order Coleoptera; family Curculionidae; genus Kuschelorhynchus; species Kuschelorhynchus macadamiae. Next base: position 31,748 of record JAUTXW010002212.1, on the reverse strand, counting down.
CTACAACACAACTGCCTAAAAAAGATATGGAACCTCTAAGTTTTACATAAATTCAATGAAAATTGAATAATCATTTTAGACAGAAATACGAGCAGAAATATTAAAATATGTAATATTATTTATTGCTTCTTTTTAACATTATCACTATACAAGGTTCAGATGCTAATATCGATGGTAATTTTCTTTAAATATAATATCATTTTTTCTATTACATGCTTAGTTTTTTAAGGTCTTTCCGAAGGTCTTTCTTATAGCATCAGCTTTTAGTCTAAATAGAAGAAAGAGTTTTTCTGATAAAAAAAAATCGATAAATTCACTTTTACCAACAAGTTTCTTCGTACAGAATTCTCTTACGAGACCATACGAACGACCATATAAAACTGAGGTAGGAGTGCATAATTTCTGCTCTTCTAAATCTCAATCGAAATGGGAAAACATGTTTTTTTTTTTGGAATCCCGGACCCTAAAATGCAAAGATCTGTAAAAATCTCTTGGTAATTTTTTCACGATTACAGTACTTCCCTTTTACGGGACCATAAGAAAGATCATACAAAACTGAGGTAGGAGTATACAATTTCTGCTCTAAGTAGAATTATTTAGATTTTGCAGCCTTTCTAAATACCAAATTGTCATTTTTCAAATGTAATATCTCAAAAACAATTGAAATGATTTTTAAATATGTAGAGTCAAAAGCGCAATGTAATAAATAACTTAACATGTTTTAATATTTTTTCGGACATAATAACCCGAATTATTCAAATCTGTGAAAGGCTTTAAAGACGCATGATTTAAGTATGCGCTTAAAACTGCAAACAAGAAAAAATATCCTACAACTTGTATCACCGAGATATCAACTAATCAATTTAATGTTTCAAAAAATTTATAAGTCTTATTGATTTGATTACTTTTACTACTTTATAGATATTACTTATATATTTTTATAATAAAATATATTTCTTGGAATCTTAGTCTTATTATTTCAATTTTTTCACATCAAATATATGTCTTAAAATCCACCTGACGTTTTTTTTCTTTTACTGCTTTCTCTATTTTTGGAGCCTCACTTGGTTCCCTCAAAAACAAAAGTGTATATTATATTATCATATAAGTGCCATAGGTATACAAGTTAGTTTACCATGTTGTTAAGATATAATAGCACGTTGGACATGCCAAAGATATTTATAAAGAAAAAAAATAAATATAGTTCTCTAGTATTTCAGATAATATTACAACAGTTTCAACTACATGTTTTTTGTTTGTTTTTATTGTAGGGATGATATTAACAAAGGCCATACATATTCAACCAGTTTTGCAAAGAAGCGTGGTAATGATGTTGAGAGTTTAAAGTTCCAAGATGAGTCTCCAGCGAGGTCTCCAAAGATATCTTTGTGAGTATAAATTAAGAGATCTTTCAGTAAAATATTTGAAAGTATCACATATTAGTAAAAGAATTCCTAATATAATGTGCCAAAATGAATTACGAAAAAATCTTTTAAAGGTTTAGATAATTCGAGTAGATACTAAAACCCTGAGAAAATTACAATAAAAAAAAGATTATGCATGCACAAGTGGTGTTTGCCCTGAGAGGTTTTGTAAGGGCAAACAATGCAAGGTGGCAAAATATAATATATATAAATATATATATATATATATATATATATATATATATATATATATATATATATATATATATATATATATATATATATATATATATATATATATATATATATATATATATATATATATATATATATATATATATATATATATATATATATATATATATATATATATAAAACCAAAAATAAATAATGAACTGATGGACGAAATTCGCACAATGAAAAATGAAAGCAATGAAAAGTTAAGTTCTATTGAGCACAATGTGGTGAGTATTCAAAGTGAGCTCGACATATTGAAAAATAATACTGCTGATATGCCTGTGTCTAATAAGGAGCTTGACCCGAAACCCGGTTGCGACTAGCTACTCATGGAATTGAACGATAGAACGGCAAGGAAAAATAATGGCATTGTATATAATATCCCGGAGAGTAATTCAGATACAATCATGGACAGAATCGAACATGATAAATCACAGGTGAATGCAATATTGGAAATGTTGGAAATAGAAAAAAATAACTTTAGAGTATCTAGAATAGGTAAAAAGGGAAACAGTCCTAGACCTGTAAAAATTGTATTTCATGATCAGCTTATAGCTAGAAAATGCATAAAAAATAAATCAAAACTGCTAAGTACTGACTTTAGATTGAAGGCTGACCTGACAAAACTTCAACACCAGGATCTTAATAAGTTATATGGTGAAATGCACGATAGGAATCAAAAGGGTGAGAATTTGGTTATCATTTATAAAAATGGGATACCAACTCTAACTAAGAAGTCTACAAAAAACTGACTACAGCCCCATTGAAGATTTACTATCAAAATGTTGGCGGTTTCAGCAGCAAGATTCCAGATTTTAAAAGAGCTGTGCTTTGTTGTGATTATGAAGTCATAGTTTTGTGTGAGAGTTGGTTAAATAATAACATCTCGGATTGTGAGGTATCAATTAAGGGTTTTAATGTATATCGTTGTGATAGAGCAGTTTTTACTAGTTGCAAGAAAAGAGGAGGTGGGGTAATAATTCTAGTCAAGAAAAATATACCTTCACATGTTATTAAAATAAGACAAACCTCTGTAGAACAATTGTACATATTTATAAAGTACGGATACTTAAAACTGGTCATTGGTGCGTTGTATATTCCTCCAGGTTCAGATAGTACGGTTTATGAGGCTCACTCTGAGACGGTTGAAAGTATTTGCTTCAATTACGCATCAGCTAAAGTGCTAATTTTTGGAGATTATAACTTACCTTTGGCCAGGTGGATAAAAGCAGATGATGAAGGATTGACCCTAGAATGTCCGATTAGTTATCAGGCCAAACCTTTGGTTGATGCTTATTCTTTGTTAAATATGTTTCAAATAATTTCAGTTCCCAACTCACGTGATGTCTTTTTGGATTTGGGCTTTAGTCATTTAAGAAATATTAATATACAACTTGCTAGTGATATTTTATTTCCATTAAGTCAACATCATTCTGCTTATTATTGTGAGCTGAGTGTGGAATGTACAAAGGTTTTATAAAAAGAGGAATATTTTCGAGATTATAAAAATGCTGATTATGTTAACTTCAACAATTATTTGGGGTAAGTTAATTGGGAAGAAATATTAAAAAATTTAATTATAAATGAAGCCACTGATTATTTCTACGAAATTTTAAACTTTGGTATTTCTCAGTTTGTACCTTTAAAACGTTATACAACCTCGAATTTTCCTAAATACTTTAGTGCTGAATTAAGGCAAAACATTGTATGGAAGAAGTCAGCTCATAAATCATATATGCAATCTAAATGTATTAATGACTATGAAAATTTTTCACGATATAGAGCTATTTGTAAACAGTTGGTTACTCGAGACCATAATATTTATCTCACACAAATCGAACAGGATGTATCTAATACTCCACGTAACTTTTGGAAGTACATAAATAGCGAACGTAAAAATTTTGATCTTCCTGAGTGTATGTATTATGAGGATAGAATGGTAGATGATGATCAAAGAATTGCAGATTCCTTTGCTGACTTTTTCCAGACAGTGTATTCAGCAGAGAGGGTTGGTATAACTGTACCTGATTATATCCAGAAACGAACATCTGATGTAATTGTGAATCAAATTAAATTAGTGGATGTTTTTGATAAGATCTTTAACTGTAAAAAGAAATCAAATAGTGGACCCGATGGAGTACCTGAAATATTGTTGTTTAATGTGGTATGTACCATAACTCTACCACTTCATATATTATTCAATAAGTCATTGACAGAGTGCGAGTTTCCGAAAGTTTGGAAAGAGAGTTTCATAGTACCAATTTTTAAGTCAGGGGAGCGATGTAGAGTTAATAACTATAGGGGGGTAGCAAATCAATCGGCGATATCAAAAATTTTTGATTGCCTAGTCTCGGAGCAATTAAAATGGTCATGCAAAGAACTTATTTCTGATCAGCAGCATGGTTTTGTGAGTGGCAGGTCCACGGTTAGCAGTTTGGTTGAGTTCGAGACGGCTGTGCTGGAGGCCTTGGAGGAAGGTTGTCAGGTCGACACAGTTTATACTGATTTCTTCAAGGCATTTGACAGTGTTAACTTTAGGCTGCTCATTGCCAAGTTGCGGTCTTTTGGGTTTGCCACTGATCTATTGAGATGGCTGGAGAGTTTTCTGACTGGTAGAGTTCAGAGGGTCAAGATAGGGCCTTTTTGTTCCAAGTTCATTACAGTAACATCTGGAGTACCACAGGGAGGTCACTTGTCGCCTCTCTTATTTATACTGTTTGTCAATGATATAGCCCTAAGCTTACACTCCTGTAGGTGTCTACTGTTTGCTGATGATATGAAACTTTTTATGCCTATTAGGTCAGAGACGGATATTTTGGCACTCCAAACTGACCTTGACAGTTTTGTGCAGTGGACTCATGATAATCACCTTTCACTAAATGTTAAGAAATGTACCTTTATGAGCTTTTACACAGTCACTAAACAATATAGATCTGAACACACGATCGATGGAGTTCAATTGGAAGGGATGGATAGGGTAAGGGATCTTGGAGTATTATTTGACCGTAGAATTTCATTTAAAGATCAGTATGCTGCGGTAACCTTCAAGGCAATGCAGATACTGGGTTTCATATTTAGATGTGGGAAAAGTTTGTCTCCATCATCTTTAGTACTTCTATACCTTTCTTTGGTTAGGCCTCATCTTGAGTATGCTTCCATTGTATGGTCACCTATCTACAATGTCCATATATCAAATATTGAATCAGTTCAGAATAAGTTTGTAAGATATTTGCAACATAAATTTGACATTCAATTACACTTACCATCCTTATCCTGCAGAAGAAAGATGAATGACCTATGCTTTACCTATAAAGTTTTAAATGGTATGGTAAACTGTCCGTTTCCACTATAGCAAATTAAATTCAAAATACCCTCTCGTACCCTTAGGAGATCTGACCTCTTTCATATCGATTTCCATCACACAAATTATGGACTTAATATGCCTCTCACACGGTCATTAAGAATATTAAATGATAATTCCTCTCTTGATCCTTTCGGAAGCTCATTACAAAAATTCAAGTCCAAAATTCTCAGGACACTAAATGATTGAACAAATTCTTGGACTCTAATATAATTCCTGGTATGTTTTGAATGCTTGCATAAATTTGTTATTTATGATTGCTTTTAGGTTACACTTTTGTATTGGGAAAATACTAGTATTACCTTACTTGAAAATTTATTTTTTGTAAATGTTTATTGTAATTCAATGGGGTATCCCGTTTATTAATAAATAAATAAAAAAAAATAAAAATAAAATATATATATATATATATATAAATATATATATATATATATATATATATATATATATATATATATATATTTATATATATATATATATATATATATATATATATATATATATATATATATATATATATATATATATATATATATATATATATATATATATATATATATATATATATATATATATATATATATATATATATATATATATATATATATATATATATATATATATATATATATATATATATATATATATATATATATATATATATATATATATATATATATATATATATATATATATATATATATATATATATATATATATATATATATATATATATATATATATATATTACATGTGACTGTTTGAGAAAACATATAAAACAATATACATTGTTCCTTTAGTAGGTCATTCCTTGACGTATTTTATGAGAATTCATATAAACATGTTTCCTATAGTCTATGTTTTGTTTTGTCTTTGAGATACAGGCTGTCTTAATAAAAAGAAATAATTTTTTATAGATATTTTAAATATATTTCGCAACAATTTTGGTCAAGCATTGCAAGTCTGATTGGATGACAAGGGGCTGAAAGTATTAGGATTATAATTATCCATTTTATGGCATCTAGGGGAAGGGCAACATAATTCATATTAAAGAAAAAGTAAAGTATGCCATTGATTTATAAAAAGTATTTATTTTTGTTCAGATCAAGAGATTAAAACTACAGTTTTTTGAATCTCGCCTTTTTTGTTCTCTCTCCTTACTCTATATTTACTATATCTCAATAATATTAGGTTTTTCATTTTGTAACTTCCATCCAATGTTAAGCTTGTTTTTGGTATGCATTGGAGGGACTCGCGCAAGGCAGAAATTAAAGAAAAATTACTCATACTGATACTGATTGTAATAGTAGTGGGAGGTACAACACAAAAGTTTATAGTTTTTACTATTTTTAGAAATATATTATATAGAGTATTAAGATTCTGGGGCAACTTAATATAGTAAGACAGCTGAATGGCATTTATGTATTGAGTAGGCACATCTCTCTTTGCGAGTATGTTTTTGCATAGTGTTATTCTGTTAGGCTTTGTTCATTTATACTTCTATATAATACTCTGGTGTATTACATGCTCCCTAATATTTTTAAATATATGAACATTTTTCTAGGTTACTTCAGAGGATATTATGCCTATAGAAAGAAATACAGTTGGGCAGTGGAATAATCCATTTTAGAGAGAAATTACTAAATATATATTATATATTTAGTAATTTAAATACATATTAACAGCACAGTTTGTAAAAGGCGACATAACTCTTCCTGCAATAAGCTGGTCAGTTCCATTATAAATCTAAGGCATTTTAAAACCTATTACACACTTTATGAAAAGCAAAAAGAGAGTGTTGCAAGGCAGAAATTTGCACAGTCAAGACCAAATGCAAAAATCAAGGAACCTGCCAATTTTATTCATGAAGAATTTAACCACTTAGCTGCTACACCTGATAGTAAAATACTTTTTATTATAACTATTAAATTCCCAAAATTCTATTTGTTTATTTAGACTTTTTACATATTAAGTACTTGACTAAACATTAAATATAGTATAGAAAGAAATCACATTTATTATTATCAGGTAATATAATTATTCTTTCAAAAGATAACCTTTAAATCATATTAAAGCAAACTAAAATATTATTTTTTTCTCCAACCATTTTTTTCTTTGTACGTATTCAAAATACACAAAATGTCGATTTTTTTATTAAAAAACAATAACTAAGAATTTTAGGTCTAAGGTGTGGTAGGTACATCAATTATGTTTTCTTTCAAAGAACTTGCTAAATTTTTTCTGTTCTGTTTTGAGGGTTCTGTAGCCTGTCCTAATAGTAGTTATAGTTTATAATTTACTTTTATATGTATGACAACAGTTGATAATGATTAAAATAAACATGGTTTTTTATACACACTTTTCCCTTGCTTTTCTTTATTTGCTTGGGCCTTGCCTGAATCTAATGGAAAACACCTGTTAAGTTGAAATTATAAATAAAATTGTTTTCATTCTTTTCAGTTTATATAAATAATATTTACATATTCTGGCTTTATTATTACATCAAGCCCATCTCGCTAACGAAGCTAGTTTTTGCGTCTTTTTTTCCTACTAATTAGTATTAAAGAAAATTTGTTCTGTCATTACTGTTAATAATAGGCCAAAAAATATATGTATGGTATTTTGCCTATTACTAATATGTAGGGAAGTAAAATGCAACAAACCCTTCTTAAAAATTTGCTTACTACCTAGTATTAAATTAAAACTTCCAAAGCTTTTCCAATTAAACATTAACTTATACCTATTTTACTTGGACCTCTTTTGTGTAGTACTGATAAAACATTTAATTTTGACACAGAATTTAATATTTTTATTTTGTTAGGTATGTATTAAGGTTATTTGTAGAGAGTAAACACCATATTTTCATATAACTAATTCTAGTTATTTTTTCTCTAGGTACAAAGAAAACTCCATATCACAAGAAAACTGTTATTGCTACGTACTGTACAAGCCAATAGACCATGTAATTTTGAATCTCACCATCGATGAAGAAAGCAGAAAAAGAAAATATATTTTAATTTATAGATTTAGAAGTTTGTAATCGTTAGTAGAACAGTTTATGCTTTTGTAGTAAATCCCCATGACTAGTTAATGCATCTTATGAGTAAGAATAGGCGTGTTTGTTGTGTGCAGAATTTAGTAATAAGATCTCTTTATGTAGATATATTTGAATTATATTTAATGCAAAAAGTTTCTAATTAGAAATGGAGATAAAGGTGACCCCATAGCTATCCCAATTTTGTTGCTGATAGTCATGTTATATTAAGAGTTTGTTGTTTTGTATACGCTGTAAGTGGTTCAGTATTCATGCATTGTTTCACTACTACTTATTTGTGTTGTTTGCCAAGTTATACCATGTGGTATGTGTAGCAAGCATTCTGGAGTGTACATTTCATAAGGACCATTTATCCAATGCTTGCCTCAGCCATGTCTTTATATTAATGATTTGATTGTTCACCTATACTGGTATGATTTTCAAGTTTATTTGTTACATTATAGTATATTTATAAAAAACTTACATCAGAAAACTTGCATTACCTGCCAAAATTGACATTTCTTTAAAAAAATTACAGAAAAATGGTCTTATTTGCTAAAATATGAAAAAGTTGTATTAAGAAAAGTTGTTTATTTTTTAATTTTACATACGCACACCAAATTTTGGTCAAAAATTCCAATATTTTTTAAAATTTTTTCCTGATTTTTGAAAATTCTAAAAAAATAATAATTGTCTAACTTAAAAAAAAAAGAGTTTTCTGTTAGTAACCTTAACATAATATTAATTTCTTATACCTAAATATTCCATAAACTGTGCCTTTTTTGGAAAAAAATTAAAATTGCTTCTCATGTATGTTAAGCTTGATGCAAAGTTGTCGTGATTTTGGGAATTTTAGGTATATATGTATTAATTAAAGATTTTCGATAGTAAGTAGATATCTTAATACGAAAAAGTCGTAATTAACTAATTTAGGAGCATAATCGAAATTTAAAACTGTTTTTTTTTAATATTTAAGTGCCTTGGACAAAGTTATAAAAATTAAAAATTAGAATTGCTGACCAAAATCGACATATGTAAAACTATAAAAGAAACACCTTTTTTTATAGCACTTTCTCGTATTTTAGCAAATAACCCCTTTCTCTGCGACATCTTTAAAGAAATATATTAATTCTGGCAGGGAACACAAGTTAGGTGACGATTCCCTCTAAGTTATTTTTCAAAAAAATAAAACAGGTATGACCGGTAACGCAGGTCACATATTTAATTTCGAATAAGCCATTTTTCGTACTTAGTAAAGCAAAAGTTATTACCTATGCTAAATTTTGAAAAAGTGACCTAATAAAAAAAATTAATATATATATATATATATATATATATATATATATATATATATATATATATATATAAAAGTATTAACTGTTAACTATTAACTGGCTCTTTCTAAGAGTTTGGCTGTTTTTGTGTTGTAGCATGGAGGTTTTAACTTAAATCCATTCAGAATAGGCTGAATGTTACCTCTACACTACAATATACACAAGAAAGTCAAACTATTTTCAGAAATTTATAATTTAATATACCTACTACACATAATTTGATTTATTGTTTTTTTTTTAATCTAATCAATGCTTAAATATATTAATTAGACTACAAATATAGTTAGTTCGTTCTGTTAGCAACTAAGCAACTACATTTTATATAAAATAAAAGATCTATTTGTTTCTTCAATAAATCATTATTACTATAGATAGATACTATTTTCCTTCTATCTTCAATATTTATAAAAGAAAAAACTTTATATTCAAACTTTTTCTCTTGCTATCTTTTAGACCTATCAGAAGATAGAAAACTCCCATCAGAAACTAGCAAAACAATTTTTTATTTTTGTAAAAGCAGAATAATTTTTTTATCTGCTTAGACTAGAAGTTAAACCATTAGTAGAACAATTTTCATTTTACTGACATTGCAATTCTAAGATTTCAAACGAGACTAAATATGTTTAGGGGGATATTTTTTAAAATTTTGTATTTGAAGTTTATTTTTTTCTGACCTTTATAACAAATTGTAGATGTTGGAATCAAAATAAAGAAAAAACACTCTTCTACCCAGATATACCTGAAAACATTTCATGACTAATAAATTTTAGTGCTTAATTTATGCTAAGATAATTTGTTATGGTTCATAAAAAGCTGTTTGTAATTTGGCAAAAAAAGAGTAGAAACAACACGCTTATTTATGTTTGTGCTATGGCAGAATTATAGTACAGTTAGATACTTACTTTATTTTTAAATTCTATACAACAGTTCCTATTTTCTTAACAGTTTGAGGGCGTATTTTGTTTTTTATACAACAATGGACTATTTTGCATACTCGATATAAAAATGATAAACTACATTTGAGGACGTTTAAAGGCATGCAGGAAATTTTATAAACTTGTTTATTTTGAAATTAAATATCCAGTTAGGGATACTTTACTAAATACATATGAAACATCAATTCGTTTTCTTTGCGTAGGGTCAAATAAATCTATATATTTCTATTTTTTAGAATAGAACAATTTTGAGATAAGAAATCCTTTCAAAAATTTAGTATTTGGCATAATTTTTTGCCACTAAGAATAGTTTGATTGATTTTTTTTTATGTTACATGACAAAAAAAAACAACCAATAACGGTGTGAATTCTTATTAACTAAAGAAAAAGATAAAACTAAAATTTGTTACACGAACCCACCGTAAGAAACTAAGATATGACCTAAAGATACATTCCTCTTCCTTAATGTCCCACATAGTTCAAGGAAAGATCGATTTTCTCCCTTAAAATACAAATATTAGTTTTTCCAACATGATATGTATTAAAACATTCTAAACGTTATTTAAAAGAAAAACCATAGAATCTGATAAAAAATAAACGAAAGACCATGCAACAAAAGTTTATTTATCTGACGTCATTGACAACACGCGATCGGAATTCCATTTTCTTTGACGTCATTGCGCTCTCCCTTCCATTAAAAAATATTGAAAAACTTGGGCCGACCTCTTGCGGGTTCAAACTTTACCTGTTACCAACTGCAATTGCCAACCTAACGTGTTCTCCGAAAAATATTCCAAGATTTTAGTAATTATCTTTGGTGATAGTTTGGAAAAAAACTACTATGTTTTTCGAATTAATTTTTTTTCAGAAATGTACCTATATGTATGCTCTCCAATTTGAGTATTTTGGAATTTGACGAAATTACTTCTGAGCATAGAAAAGTTCAAGGTTAGTACCGCTATTGTTTTCGAAAAATTACTAGACATATAAACAGATTTTTTTTTACTTTTAAAGGCTAAAATGAAAAATTCAGCATACTCAATTTAATTTAGAAGTGTTTTAGAAGATATGTGTTAAACTCTGATCCTCAAATTCCTTTTTATACCTTCGCAGACTATCACAGAAAACAACCTATTTTTGGTCATTTTACCCGATATTTTCTCAATGCTAATTGACTGCAACTGCCCCCTTAACAAAATTCAGTGAGATTTGGTTTATTTACATAAATAAAATAATAAATAAATAAATAAAAAATTTACATGACAATACTATACTATGGTGTCCAATTGTGAATTATTAATTAATCAGGGTCGTAAAAACTAATGCTAAAAAGTACAAAATAAAATAATTAATGTAAAACATATTTTTAAAAACAAGCCACTATTTATAAACTATTGAACTGAAAAGTAAAAAATAATTAAACTTACATAAATGCAGAACGTTAAAAAATTTTAATATCTTCTTAAAATCTTGAGGCGTGAGATGTTATCACACTTACAGCCTCAAGTTTTCAAGAAAATATTCAAATTTCTAAAAGTTCTGTATTTATGCAAATTTAACAATTTTTTTATTTATTTTTTATTTATTATGTTTTACGTTTAGTTGAATAGTTTTTAAATAAAAGCTTGTTTTTAAAAATATGTTTTTACATTTATCTTATTACAATAACTAATATCTAAGATATTATTTGTCTTTCTATAGAAAATACTGCAACTTACGGTCAATAAAAGCGAGTTCACGTCAATTTTTTCTTAAATATGTAAAATGCAGTTGCCATAATAAAGTTATTGGGATGAAATCTATTGTAACCCGTATATATACCGGTCACTGCTTTAGGCGAACATCCGCTACTCTCAGTGGCGTGCCAAAGTCTGCTGGGCCCCCCCCCGCAAATTTTTTCACGGTGCCCCCTACTCTACACCAAGAAAATTAATTATCTGGGTGAAGACGCAATTACTGTCTGCGGTGACATTTCAGATCGGTATATAGATAGGAGAAATTTGATACGTTAATATGGTTGCAACCGTATTAATGTAACCAAATTTCATTCATCTGTCATTAACAGTTCTAAAATGCCGCCTTGGATAGTAGTAACACCAGTAACAAAAATAAATAGGTTTCGTTGTTACCTGGTATTATTATACGGGTATGCTTTATGCTTTATGTTTACAAAACTACAGAACATAATAGGACACAACTTTAATAATTAATAAACATACTATATTTATAAGTAACATAAAAACCTAATAGGAACGTCAGGAGAAACAAAAATAAATACAAACTCAATAGGACGCAACATTGATTGATAAACATATATAAGTAAGACAAAAACATAATAGAAACATCAGGAGTAACAAAAATAAATAAAAAAAACTGCAACTCTAAAAAATGTTATTACGGTTTGCACCGCATTTCAGATTGGTTTAAGGAGATAAAAATTAAAATCTCTTTCTTGAAGCAAAATATTTATTGACAATTTTGTCTAAGTCTATTTTTTGTGCTCGTTCATATTCTATAGAAATTAACGCTAATGAACTTAGACGCGATTCGCTCATTGTCGATCTTGCAAAACTTTTAATTAACTTCAGTTTTGAAAATGTTCTTTCTGCTTGAGCCGATGTAACAGGGAGTACAAGAAATAATTGAAATGCCGTGCAAATCTCAGGTACACTACTAATCAAAAATTGATTTTTTTCAAAAATAAAATCAGAAAATTCCCTAATACTGTTCAGATTTTTAAGGCTTAGATATAGAAGGTTTTTAATTTGAATTAGCTCCGACGCAAGATTTTGTGGGAGATCGTCTGGATATTTTTGAACTAATTCTTTCACTTTATTAATAATTTCAACTTCTGGTATTTTAAGAAGTGTTTTGGGATTCAAAATGTCGAATTTTGAATAGACATTTTTGAACACCTCACATCTATTTTTTAGTTGTACTACAATAATATCAAGGCAAGCGTTAAACACTGAAACTCTTAAACAATTCTTAGGGTCTTTAATTGGCTCATCCACCGCTATTTCATCAAAAAACTTTTTTGTAGTATGAATTCTTTTTTCTCTAAATTGTGGCTCAATGCCCCATTGTTTTGCCATTGTTATTGAAGTCTCAAAAATATTTTCAAAATTAGTTCTCAAGTTTGCTAATTGTTCCGAAACATTTGCTATTAAATCTGTGGCGTGTCCAATATCTATATCACTTTTTTGTAAACATTTTGAAAGTAAATTGACTATTTCAAATATTTTTCCTTCGAATGTTAATAAAAATATGAATTCAAAGTTTTCTATTTTATTTTGTAAAGCCTTTGCCTCATCCCTATCAGATTTTTTTTTGGCTATTATTACTAGATTCGACAAACATTTACGACGGATAAATAGTTACTTTTTAATGAAATTATAGATTCGGCCCTGGATGACCATCTGGTGGGACATAGCTTTTTCAAAGTGGATCCCACAGTTTTACTGTTTTTTATTTCGGAGTTCAAGGCTTGCCAACGAGGCAGACTTTCGCTAAAAAAAACATAGAGGGCCTGAATTGTATCAAAAAAATTTCTTATCTGGGTGATATTAACTACAGAATCATTCATAATCAAATTTAGGCTGTGAGCAACACAATGAATGTAATCTGCATTTGGCTGATGTTTCTTAACTAGAGCTTGCAGTCCCGCATATTTACCTGTAAAGTAAAAAAAACACACACTAAGCAGAGCTAACCATTATATAAATTATATAAAAAAAAGTTTTTAAAAACAAGCTTTTATTTAAATGCACTAAACGAATAAAATAAGGTTTTTCTATAAAACTTTTACTATGAACTTATAACGTCTTCACACATTTCATATAATATAATAATATGTCGCGAAATTTACCTGCGTGGTTTTTTACCCACGCATGTAAATTAAATCATATCTTGATCTGACTGGTAATATAATTATTATTTTTAAAATTTTCAAACTAAGTAAATACGAGTTCACTTAAATCTCGCAACAAGCTTTTATATTATATGAAATGTGTAAAGACGTTATAAGTTCATAGTAAAAGTTTTATAGAAAAACCTTAATTTATTCGTTTAGTGCATTTAAATAAAAGCTTGTTTTTAAAAACTTTTTTTTATATAATTTATTTTTTACTTTTTAGTTATCGCTGGTCTCTTAGTCTCTTCACCGAACAAACACACCTACATACAAAGCAAGTTAAACAAATGCTTGTAAAAAACTAATATTGTAGCCCTTTCTGCTTACTTTTTTGTTAAAATTCACAATGGGTCTTAAATTTGAAATCTATACCCAAAATAACCCATAAAACCACATACAACTCGACTTTTTAAAAAATATTAAATTTCAACCCTCTCTTCATTTTGCACCCCAATATTATTTTTTTTATAATTTTAATAAAATATATTAATTAAATTGGAAATTGTTTTTAGACACCAAAGCATTAAAAAAGAATATAAATCTCCACTATTTTACATAAAATTTAAATATTAACCCCTTCTACCCCCGCCTCTTTTTTTTTTGTTAAATCTTTTTTTTTTGTTAAAATATCAGACATACCTTACTATGAAATATGTAAATCATAAAACCTAGAAAAAGCCATATTATTTCATTATGCAATTTTTTTACGAATTTATCCACCTTCCCTTGGATTTAGAATAATGCTACAAAATTTAACATGCATTGTCATCCTACCTAAACATGCATACAAAATTTCAGCTAAATCGGTTAAGAATTTCTATTTCAAAATTAAGTTGCAAGATTTTGCCCGAACAAACATACATACATACATACAAAGCAAGTTAAATAAAAGCTTGTAAAAACGGAAATGTATTTAAAATTCACAAAATACCTATACAGTGTGTGATTTGCATTTTTTTTTTACCCCTGATGAAGGATAAGCTGGCGAACTAATTGTCAATATCAATGAGTATTTCTTGAGAATTAAAAAAAATGCGTATTTTGTGTTACAAATAATGTGCGTACTTACCGCTCATATTTGCAGCTCCATCATACCCCTGTCCTCTACATTGTTTAAGACTAATTTCATGTTTTTCTAAAAATTTTAAAATTTCTTGTTCTTGTCTGTCTTACCTTACCTTACCTGTTTGATTTTTCATTTCTCTGAATCCCAAAAATGACTCATGAACATGAATTTTATTATCTTTTATATTAATGTATCTTATAACTATACTAAGCTGGTCTTTTTTGCTGATGTCCTGAGTAGTGTCAACTATAAGGAAAAAAAATGGACTCTTTCTAATGTCTTCAACAATGGATTGTAATATCGAGTCAGAAATCAGAGCAATAAATTCATTTTGGGACTTATTACTTAAGTAATGTCTTTGATTTTTCTCTATTTTATTTACGTGTAACCCAAGCACTGGATCATATCTTCCCAAAAGTTTAACTATATTCAAAAACACTCCTTTTGAGGAATCAGCTTCTAGCTTATGTTCATCTGTGGAAAAAACATCTCTATGTCCTCGAAAAGGTAGATTACAAATTGCGAGAGTCCTTGTCACATCGATGAGCCTTTTAAGTACTTCTCTTATTCTTTCAATATCATGTTTTAAATATGAATCCACCGTTTTATTCACTTTCCATGTCGAGTGCAGCAAACATGCTTCTATATGGATTGCAGAGTTCTCATGTTTTGAAATTTTTTTTGAGAGGCCTTGCCAATCATTTAGCTTTCCTGTTGTCCAAGAGGGATTAAACGAATGACTACGCCTATCAGCAAAGAGCCAGCAAGGGTGACAATATACTCCATCCAATATTTGGGAGTAGGATATCCAAAACCTATATAAAATTGCACATTGCACAGTTAAAATTTAAAAAAATACGCAAAATTTTACTCACCTGTCTAACTCCTGTCCGATCTTAGTAATTTTTTTATAATAAGCCGTACTGAATGACCTGTTTAAACTGTCTTTAGGGAAAGGTCCTAAAGGTCTGTGGGGGCCGATTTGCCCAAGTTCTTTTTTGGTATTTTCATCCAATTCTAATTGGGTATTTAAAAATAAAGCTATATCACTAGAAAATACGGATGTTTGTTCTGAGTCGGATTCTTCGTCTTCTGATGAGTAATTTGTATCCTTGCCTAATTCTTTATTTTCCTCGATTCTTGTCGATTCTGATGTAGATGGTTGCATGGGATCAACCTCACCAGAAATATTTTTTTTTATAAAAAAATTATCAATTTTGATGAGTTTTTTTTTCTCATCCTCCTTGATTTCATTCAACTTTCGTTTTTGTGCTCCACTTAAATATTTTCGTGAGCCACTCATAATATAGAAATAATACACATAAAACATAAAACACAAACACTTTTTTACCAATACTAATATGTCTTGTATTAAAATATTACGCGGCAATGTAATATCCCAATAACCGTCAATAACACTAACGCAGCGGCAGTATTCTGTCACGCGAGAATCGCGGCACGGTCTTCGTTTGGGATTCCCGGAATTTAGTCGGTCGTCATAGATACGCGTCGTATTACTGTAACGTTGCCACATCTTGCAGTTTTTGGACATTTTGTTAGGCTACGTTGCCATGTTGTTAAATTTTGCTCTAAAATAGACGACTCTGATAAAACACAAAAAATATGTATTTGATTTTGGAAGATTCTGGGGTATACGCATATTCTGCCGCTATATAGAATTCAGTATATTATATTTTTGTTAATATGTAAAAAACTCACACGAGGTCCGAGGTCGAGGGGGCCCCTAGACCTCCGGGGCCCCCCAGACCTCCGGGGCCCCGCCGCACCGCGGGCCCTGCGGGCCCTTTTGGCACGCCACTGGCTACTCTTTTAAGTAATGGAGGCGCAGATTCAATCGAACTTAAACGTCACGGAGTGTGCAGAAAGATATATAAATGAGGCCACTAGTAATAAAAGTGACATAGCCCAGAAGATTTTCGTTTCATCGCGTTCATCTACATCAGTGGGTGGTTAACTCATCAAGCACTGACGCGACTTCCAAGATTTTAAGTTGATCGTGAACAGAAGAAAAAATAAATGCAAAAATTGTTCATTTACTTTTAATATTTATTAAAAAGTACATTAAATTTTAAACACGAAAATAACAAAAGTATTCAAACATTTATACCTTGTAACACCAAATAAAAATACAGTATATGTATATAAAACAAAACGTTACAGAACTAAAAACGTAATAGACGTTAAGCAGATAATTGGCTAAGGAAAGCTGCTCTTTTCATATATCAGTCAACGCCCTCTAAAGTATTTTTCTGAACTATTCTCCTCTTCGTTCTTGTCAGTGTTGTCTACTTAACGTCTATTGTGTTTTCAGGTCTGTAACGTTTTGTTTTATATACATTTACTTTATTTTTATTTGGTGTTAGTAGGTTTAAATGTTTGTATACTTTTATATTTTCGTGTTAAAAACTAGGGCGAAACATGTCACCTTAGACATATTAGACTTAGTCTAATCAAATATATTTGAGACCTTTGCCTTTGATTTTAGTTTTTTGTTGATATCGTTTTTAATTTTTCTCTGATCTCTTATGGACACTTTTTTGATTTATTAAAACTTCGACTGTAGAAAAAGTTATGTGTTATGCGCAAAGTACGATTGCCGCTTCCGAAAAATCACAAGACAGCATTCTTTCTCAACTGCCAATCCGTTACTTTGTGCTCTAAACATACAAATAACTATTTCCTTCCGCAACTTATGAAACTGATAAATAGCACTCTAAAGCATGGCTAGGAAGACCCTTATGTCATACGGGTGTTATAAAAAATAATTCAACATGTCTATGTATGTACGTATGCTAGCAGCAGTCAAGTGTGAACAAGACATTTTGTGCTAGAGTTAGCATATGTTTTTTTTAGAAGTGTAAAAAATAATCATTTTCCAATTAGTACTAGCCATATTAAAAGTAAAAGGACAATATGAGGAATGACCAATAGTCATGCAGCCTATCAGTACCTGTACAAGCTTTGAGACCCATCATGAGACTATCCTAAAACCAGCAGATATTGTTGAAGAATATTTAAAAAATGATATTATTTCAACTAGCACACACAGAATTTATAAAACCAATATCAAACCAGTAATATTAATCTTCATCTTCAACCTTAACGTTGCGTAATATTTTGTCCGTACTAGGTCTCACATTTGAACGTACAAAGTCCTACTTAAGATTCTTCGTGGTCGTAGAAAAAATAGCGTATATTACTCTATGAAAGTCATCGTTTGCAAAACTCGAATGATTACTTTCTCACCTGAAAGCACTCGCTTTCAACAGTTGTTATATATGCCATTTCTACGTACACAAACAAAATGGCTTTACTGAAAATAAGTACTAACTGTTACGAGTACGTGTCTATAATATTTACCTGTCAGATGGGTATAGATACTAGTAAAAGTCATGAGACACATAAAAAAATGTTAAAGTAGAGTGCTACATACACAAAAAATAAAAGCTGTGTCAAACCTGTAAAAAATAAATATATCAACAAATATTTGAAAAAAGAATTAAGCTTTTAATGATAGCTTATGTTGTAACGATAATAAAAACCAGGTAAGGAAAAGAGACCTACTGTATAAACAGAAAACAAAAAGAATAAAAAAAACTTTTGCTCTGTCATTTTTTATTCTTGTTTAAGTAGTACCCTACCTAAACATATTTTATTTTTTATGTTTCCTATGGCATAATTTATTGTCGTCCTAAGTAGAAACAAATTTGTTTAGAGCTAAAAGCCGTTGTTGTATTTTGTTTACTCAGGCATTTTTTATATCTAGTTGCATATATGTCTCTCTGTCATGTGCTGGTCCGCTGAGACAATCGAATACAGAAATAATAATAAATAATTACTGGGCGATGATGATTATAACACTTAGATGGCGATCTAATAAATTATGAAAAGATTTCTTTTTTTTTTACAGTGAAGTGCGAAAAGATATTGGTGTTCAGCATTCGACAGAACCGAAAGATGTTTTAAAGGTGACAACTGATGTTATAAATAAAAATAAATTATGTTTATTTAACGACGCGCTCCGATTTAAAAAAAATGATGGTTTGAGAAAAACAAATTTTCCTCGGCAATACGTGCTGAAGACTGCACCAATATCGACTATACAACTCGCTAAACATGGGGTAAATGTATTAATAGTATATTAATAGAAAGTACTCTCCAGTATCAGTGTTCGGACAACACAACTGAGGAATCTATGTCTACCCTCGTCATATGTTATTTCGTGTGTAGCAGGCTTTAAATATTTCGTAAAAATATCATAGTAAGTATTAATAATTAGTTAATATATTACTAAAATAGTATTTTTCTTCCTAATAATATGGTAATATAATATCCTCTCGAGGAACGCCTCTGCAAAAAATATTTTAAGGCAAGTTGTTTTCTTTTGAGGTGAAGAATAATCCACGGTGATGAAGCAATTTTAAAATAAAAATAATAAAGAATGTAAGAATGAGTATGATGAACTCGTTTTATTAAGAGAATATTTTGATGTAATTTTTGTATCACCGGCGGCGCTAATGTCTAGACAGTTTGTAAGCTGTATCAGCATTAATTAAAATGAGGAATTAAGCTGTATCAACATTAATTAAAGTGAGGTTTTGTTATTCATATCTAGCGGAGGAAAAATAACTATAACAGGCTTATTTAATTTTACGCAGCTGATAATTTTAAGATTCTGTGAGAAAACTAGAAGGAAATTAGTTTTTTATTATTTTATTATTACACAAACTGTTCCAGTAACTTATTTACATTTACTTAGTTAGTATAAAAGTTAGTTAGTACTTATATACTAAGTAACTTGTAACCAAAATTCGGCAAAAAAAGATGTAAGAATGCAATATTCTAGTATATAATAATCTCGTTAATATAATTTAAAATCTGATACCCTTTTGTCCCACCTATATCTTACAATAAATAAGTTTCATGCTTCGGGAACAATTTAATGCATTTTTGCTTTGAATGGCTTAAAAAAATTGGAAATTATTACAAAAAAATTGTACACAAAGCAAAATGCGCCTTAGAATTTAATATGGATATTACTTTATAGCGCGGTATTAGGCTAATAGACTTGTTGGGTAATAAATAACGATTCCAGTCTCTTAGCGTCTATAAATCACGCTTGACAGGAATTCGCTACATTATAAACGAATAGGGTACCAACTAAGTAATGCGGAAAAATATAATTTTCAAGCAATTTAAATGGAAAAATATAATATTTCTGACATACAGGCGAGACGGGACGAGAGAGTGGTCTTGTCTTGCCGAGAAATGTTTGTTGCTCTCTTTTTCTCTCTTGAGCATAAAAACTTGTATTTTTAATGTTAAATAATACAACTTACTGAAAAACAAAAAACTGGATTGATCCCAATAAATTGAATATATTTTAAAATTTAAAATTTAAAATCCTAAATATATCTCAGTAATAAAATAAATTGAAATATTTCATTCCTGTTAAAGACTGTTTTTCTTTTAGCTACGAAAGGGAAATATCTAGTTTTACCAAATATCAAAAGCAAATTCTACTTGTTTCCCATCTTAACAAAAACACACGATAATTAATTTTGTTTTATGAATAGAGACATTTTATACTGGTCATTCGAAAGCCTGTGTAGACTGTGTATCATAAAAGACAAAGCAACGTCACTTTTATTCACGTATTGCAAATTGTTCTTTATAGAACGCTTTAGCGCAACAACAACAGCATCATCCGGAAAACATAAATAACGATCAACGCCTGCGCAGATATAACCTTCGGCCTCGAGTGGGGGTATAAAAGGAAGCGTCGCAGTCACCAACACTTCAGTCTCTATTCGGACGCTAGAAAGAAAGCTTCGAAAATGCCAAATGTGATTTTGGCGAAACGTCAGCAAAACTGTTCTTTTCAGAACGACAGTAGTGAACGGATGTACACCCGGAATGAAAACACATTTTTCCATTCCATCCGTGAAGGAGTAAAAATCAACACATAGTTTAGTCCATTTTCACATTTAATTTTTTTGCAAAATTTAAAGTCAATTGAACAAGATATTTTTACGTTGATTTCTTAAAAATTCTATTTGGCCGCCATTTTGTTTCGCTGTCTTAAATTCGTACCAACACTATACCAGTATATAAAATCCAGAAGTCGATCGGGTAAGCAGTTTTTAAGCTATGCCGCGAATTAACAGATAGATAGACCGACAGACGAAACAATGGAAATGATAAAACATAATTTTTGGCAACTAGGGACGCTAAAACGTGAAGATATGTCAAACCTGAGAGGGTGGTTTTCTTCACGATTACAAACATTTTATTTGGCCGCCATTTTGTTCCGCAATCTTGAATTAGTAACACAATTTTACTAGTTGATTCCTATACCCCAAATAGTTGGTCCACAATTTGAAATCAGTCCATTAATAGATTTTTCAGGCCGAATTTTTAAATATTTTATTATCAGCTTTTTCGTTGCGCTATCTCGAATCGTACCAAAATTTGACCAGTTGGATAAGTAGTATTTTAATAATAATAAAATGTTTTACATTTCACTAGGCCGCATTTCCCCAGATTTTTACCAAAATATCCCCATATGCGGGTCAATCGCATAAGAAATCTTTAAGATATGCCGCGAACAGACAGACAGACCGACGGAATTGATAAAATATATTTTTGACATCTAGGGCCGCTAAAACGGGAAGGTGTGTAAAACCCGAGAGGGTGATTTTTCCGCCATTTTCCGTCATCTTGAATTAGTAACACCATTTTACTAGTTGATCCCTATACCACAATTGGTTATGGCACACAATTTGAAATCAGTACATTAATAATTTTTTCAAGTCGTTTGTGTTGTTTTAAATATTTTATTATGCCGCCATTTTGTTCCCTCATCTTAAATGTGTACCAGTTGATTCCAACATAATACTTATTGTTTGTGCAAAATTTGAGGCAAATTTGATAAATATATTTTTTTTAATATTTCACTAGGCCACCATTTTGTTTCGTCACATTGGATCTTTACCAAAATATTACCAGATCATACCCATATAACTCTTAATTTTTTATCAATATTTGAAGTTATTGGGGTGAGTAGCTTTTAAGTTATGCCGCGAACTGACAGGCAGAAAGACAGACGGAATTGATAAAACATATTTTTTAGCATCTAGGGATGATAAAACGTCAAGATATATAAAAACTGAGAGAGTGATTTTTTTTAAGATCACAAACATTTTATTTGGCCGCCATTTTCTTCAGCCATCTTGAATTAATACCACAGTTTTACTAACTGACATCTATACCACAATTAGTTATGGTACACAATTTGAAATCAATCCATTAAGTTGTTTTTACAGCCGCCGTTTTCTTACGTCATCTTAGCATTGTACTAAAATTTTACTAGTTGATTCCAACATAATACTTTGATGTTTATGCAAACTTTGAGACACATTAAATAAGTAGTTTTTTAATATCTCACGTTTCATTTTTCACTTTTCACTACGCCGCCATTTTGCATAGCCGAAATAAATTTTTACCAAAATATTACTAAGTTATCCCCATATGACTTAATTTTTTATCAAAATTTAAAGTTAGTCGGGTAAGTAGTTTTTATGCTATGCCGCGAACTGACACGACGAACAACCGACAAACCGACCGACGGAATTGATTAAAAATATTTTTTGTCTTCTAAGGACGCTCAAACGTGAAGATATACAAAACCTGAAAGAGCGTTTTTTTCCGATCACAAATATTTTATTTGCTCACCAATTTGTTCGGCCATCTTGAATTACACATAATTTTACTAGTTTGGTCCCAATACCACAATTAGTTATGGCACACATTTTGAAATCAATCTTCAATCAAAATGTTACCAGTTGATTCCGACATAATACTTGATTTTTGTGCAAAATTTGAGATAAATTGAATAAGTAATTTTTTAATATTTTTTTTAATATTTCACTAGGCCACCATTGTGTTTCGCCAATTGAATTTTTACCAAAATATTACCAAGTCATCCCCATATGACCCATAATTGTTGAGCAAAATTGAAAGTAAATCTGATAAGTAGCTTTTTAGCTGCCGCGACGAAGACAGACCCACGGAATTGAGAAAACATGTTTGTTGGCATCTAGGGACACTGACACGTGAAGATCCGAAAAAATCGCGGAGGGTGATTTTTTCACGATTACAATTCTTCCCAATTACGAGGGAAGTAAAAATGAAACTGATTAAGTTTAGTCGTTAAGAAATTTTAGAGCTAGCGTAGATTTTGAATTTAGACTTTAGCTTAAAAACTCTCTGCATTTTTAAATTTTCTCTGGCAACGCATACTGATGATGACATAATTTTTCTTTTATTCCTAAATAATTACATTTACTCAAGGAAATAAGTCCTCTCTTTACCAAATATTGATGAAAAATCCACGTTTGCAATTTTAGTGAAACATCCTATATATCTCAGTATCTAGTATAGTGATCAAGTTAATACAAATAAAAAATGTTTTAGAAATAAATACACTGGTCAACAATTGAAATGGATATTTAAGAGTTCTCTAAGTATTATTCATTATTTTTGAAAATAAAAAATCCTGTTAATACAAAATAAATATTTATTCATTAACATTATGTTACAGCAAAAAAAAGCAAAAAATAAAACAAGAATTCTTTTTTAAATACTTAAACATTACAATTTTATAATTGAAAAAAGTAACAACATAAAAACTTCTTCTTTTTACAGAATACACAAAAGTCCTGTGAGAAAATTAATATCGTGTGGGACCACCTCTAGCTCGCCTTAATGCTGTTACTCTGTTCGGAAGACTCCTTATTAAATTATTGATAAAGTGCTGGGGTATGGCTTGCCAAATGGCTTGCAGCTCGTTAGCCAAATCTTCTAAAGTTAAGGCAGGCTCTTGGATTCGGTTTAATTGCCTAGACATTTGGTCCCAAACATGTTCTATGCAATTCATATCGGGTGAACAGGGTGGCCACTCCATTCTTGTAATCCCATGATATTCTATCCGATCGTTTACAATTGCCGCACGATGCGGACGTGCATTGTCATCAATAAAAATAAATCTTTCGCCTATTGCCCCATGAAATGGCACAATTATCGGTTCGATAACTCTGTCTCGATATCTTACAGCAGTCATTGTCTCATTAATTAAAACCACTAAGTCAGTGCGCCCATTAAAACAAATGCCTCCCCACACGCAAACTGATCCGTCACCAAAAAGAGTAGTTGGAGCCGTTAAATTTTCATTGTATCGCGGGCCTCTTTCCCCCAAACCAGTATTCGACCATCACACGTGTATAAACGAAATCTTGACTCGTCGGTGAAGATGCAATGCCTCCAGTCTTCAAAATTCCAATCACTGTGTTCTCTCGCCCACCGGTATCTGCATGCACGCTGCTCCCCTGTCAACCGAGGGTGTGTAGCGCGTCTTCTGGCTCTTAAGTTACATGAGTGCAACCTTCTTCTGATCGTTTGACCACTTATGACTCTTCCAGTGGTTTGCCTAAAGACGCTGTTAATTCTTGAAGCAGTAAATGTTCGGTTTCTTCTTGCAGTCAAGACAATAAAGCGGTCTTGGGCTGGGGTTGTGACTCGTTCTCGACCTCCTCCATACGTGTAGGCTGCAGAGCCAGTTATCGTGTACCGATTCCATGCTCTACTTACAACACTTTGCGACACATTCAGCCGCGCAGCGACTTCTTCTTGAGACAGACCCTCACGTAACCAACGTACTAATTGCTCGAGTTGCACCGCTTCTAATCGTCGCAATGGCATGTTGTTAACGAAAATAAACTGACTTAATGCTAACAATAACAGGAATGAACTCACTACATATACTTTTGTACTACTAAAACATTATCATTTTGAAACCACATTCCTAAATTGTTTTTGTGAAAAAGATAAAAACAACGATAAATAAAACTTGCAGTGGTCCTTAACAGTATACAAAGCGACCTTTTTTAACAATATTTTAAATACAAAAATAAGGATAATTAAAATTATCCACTTCAATTGTTGAGCAGTGTAGTCGTGTCGACTAAACTGGCAACGGCATCGATTTTATTTTCGAGGTAAATACTTAATTACATTTTACCCATCAAATAAAGCAATTTATTACATACTCGTTAATTCTCGAGAAATCGGGTTTTGTTTCCATATACCGAACTGACAATATATTATACATATAAATAAATAAAAACCACATCACATCTTATACTTATAACTTAATTCATTTTGTACAGCCGAAAGCGAGCGTCCAACGGCGTATCTGAAGAACACACGTTTTTATGGTATCTCCTGTATTTGCAAAGTTTATGTTATTATAAGATTGAGTATTGCATAATATGGAGAGGGTGACTTATTAGACTTACATCATTTTATAATATACTTAAACTCACATCATTTTATATTATACTTGGGGGTCAAACCAGCCAGTCGGTAATATCACTAAGAAAGACCTAGTGATGGTGAAGCGGTGTTCTTCTGTAATTAAATAAAGCAGCAAGACGGTCACAAAATAAAAGAAATACTACCTCATCTAGCTATATGGGCTCAAAACTCTGTTGGACTCCCAATTTCTTTTTCGACAATATCAGATAGGCCAATGCGGTCTACTATGAGGTACCATGATCTTCCAAGTAGATTGGCAGCGGTTATAGTTTTATCCCGCAACTTTTTTTTAAAGAAATATGATTTCAGATTTTATTCGAAATCAAAGGTCTACCATTATATTAGAGATAATTTATTTTTCCTTATCATGAAAAAAATGATTATGAAAAATGACGTTTTTATATAAAATATAGAACTCAGAATTCATATGTGGGTTGTTTATTAGTATACAGGGTGTTAGGGATTTGACTACAAATATTTTAACAGAGGATAGTATGAACGATTTTAAACAAAATATTGTTATGAACCGTCGGTAAATTCGAAAGGGTTTTCGAGATATTTAATTTTGGAGAAGGTTTCATCTAATTCAACAAAGAAATATAAAAAACCTGTAGGTTTGAAATCGATTCAATTATTTTATTTTCATTATCTTTTTGGAATGTATGAACTAATTTTTTAATAAATTGTGGTTTGTTAGCATAATATCGGCGTGTATAAAAAAATAGTAAAAACCTGTTATTTAAACTTTCTAGATTATTTGTTTGTATAGCTTTTAACTGCGCAACCCTAATAAAGTTTATTAGTTTCCAAAAATTAATAAAGAATATGAACTTACCAAGCATATTAATTTATAGCACTAGGTAGGTAATTCACACATTAAAAAAAGTATTTTAAAATATTCACATATTAAAAAAAGTATTTTAAAAACTTAAAATAAATGCTGAAAATGACTACCACAATTTGTTCTGCAGCAAAAATACGGTTTCTAATGTCATCTTCATTTTCAATTTCACTCCTATTATACACTAATGTTTTCATATGGCCCTAAAAATAAAAATCAAGGGGGTTTAGGTCTGGTGATCTCGAAGGCTATTTTCTAGGTTCTGGGGCATTTCAACCTATCCACCTATTATGAAACATATTATCCAGATGTTGTAACACATTCCTATGCGGGCAGGAGTTCTATCACGACAAAACCAGGCACTGGCTCACTGAGCTAAAGGAATACGTTCTAAAAGAGTGGGCAAGTTATTAGTTAAAAATTGGAGGTATGCCTCTCCTGATAAACGCCTTGGTAGCTGAAAAGGTCCGATTAACCGATTGTGGATTATTCCAGCCCAAATTTGTATTGAAAACCGGTATTTAAATCGGCCTTGTTAAATCGTGTGTGGATTTTCTTGAGCTCAGGTATAAGTGTTAGGATAATTTAAAATTCCATCTCACGTTCATGGGTTGTCAGTATGTCTAAAGTAAAATTTTCGTGTTCCTGGTTTTTCGGAGAAACTACCGGCAAAATTCTCTTCTTCGGGGTAAGTGCTCTAAAGTCAAAGCCTGTACTCGTTGCACATGATAAGGGTACAGAAGGTTTTCACGAAGGGTACGATGAATAGTCCAATTAGAAAATCCAACTTCTCGCGAGATTTCCAGAGTGCTCAATCCGGGGCTTGCCTCCACTAGGGCTAAAATATGTTTATCGTCTTCGGGTGTTTTTTGCGTTTAAGGCCCCCGAGTAGTTTGACGGACGTGTACACTTCCCGTATCGCGAACACTTTGTAAAACCGCCACAATTGTTCTACACTCTATATAAATAAGTAACATGTTTGTATATTCAATATTCTTATACATTTTTAAAGAGTTTTTAAATCCCAACTAAGTATTAAAACGGTATGTAATTGCCTCATACGGCAAAAAATTAAGGTGAAAGAACCAAAAAACAAGGCAACTGCAACTGATATGTTTGCGAATTGTTATGTTCGTTGAAGCCTGCTCGTTTCTCTACGGTGGGCAGTGTTGCTGTTTTGAAATAAGCATTCTATGATAAAATAAAACAATTTATTCGTTTTTTCATATTGTTAATTATTTTACATATTAAAATAAAAATTAATAAAACAAAATACAGCTTTAAGGCCGTTTTTCTCAAAAATGCTAAGGAATTGACCCTATTTTATTTAAGCATTTTTTAATCAATATGGTCCATACTAAAGTGTATCTAAAGTAAATTGAGTCAGCCCAGAATTTGTTGTACGCTTAATCTACTACACCACGTATATCAAATAAATTTATTTTTATTCAGTTAATCGGTTTAAAAAAGTAAGTTTAAATTTCATCACGCAGCCCATAGACATAGACATAGACATAGATGGGGAGTTATGCTATCTCCCCAAGTAGGCGTGTCAGGCCAAGAGCCCACTCCTTTTTATAAAGGAAAAGACCCGTTCAGGTTGCGCACGTCCCACAAGCTCGGGTTCTACATAGGTGTCACCCAAGCAAAGCAGTC
Source organism: Kuschelorhynchus macadamiae (assembly GCA_030620095.1). NCBI lineage: Eukaryota > Metazoa > Arthropoda > Insecta > Coleoptera > Curculionidae > Kuschelorhynchus > Kuschelorhynchus macadamiae. The sequence goes on along the minus strand of JAUTXW010002212.1, from coordinate 3,552 downwards.
TGACGTTGACTAAAGTATCACATCGACAGACTAGATGCTCGGTAGTTTCATCTACCTCAGCACAAAACCTGCAGTATGGATCGTTGTCGAGTCCAATCTTATGCAGGTAATATTTCACTAGCCAGTGTCCAGTTAGGACCCCGGTAATAGTTCTAAGTTGACTTCTGTTTAGATTTAGAAGTCTATTAGATTCAGAACGGCTATAAGGGCCTGATATGAAGACCTTAGACTGTCTGAGTCCTGCTAGCTCGTGCCATTCAGCATGGAATTCCTCGACAGTGCGATTCTTAATCCTAGCCATTGACAGCTGAAGGAGCAATTCCAAGAGCAGGTTCCGGCCCAGTGAAAGCAGTGTTGCTACCTTTCCGATGACCAGGCACCCAAATGAGGCTAACCCTATTGGACTCACATAGCCTGTCTAGGGCTCTCCTGCATTCAAGTGTTAGCAGCGAATTGACCCTGTTCGAGGACAGAGCTTTAATCACAACATATATGGATATGCTTGTCGTGATATCCTCTGGAAAGGTTTTCCTGTACGCAGTCCAAGATTGCTGTAATCTCAGCCTGATATACAGTCGCATACCGTCCAAGAGCAAGACTAATTCTTGCCATGGGACTCTCCCCATAAATTCCCGCCCCAGATCCCTCCTTCATTAGAGAGCCATCTGTAAACCAGACAAGGCCCTCCGGTTTGAGGAAGGATGGGGAGGAATCCCTCCATTGTTCTCTCTCAGGAACAATTACACAAAACCTTTTAGAGGCAATTGAGACTGGAATAATGGCCTCTTCTTCCTAGGAGAGGGTCTGATCTGCTCAGTTCAGTCCAAACTCGCGTATGCCCAAAATTCCAGTCTCTGTGTATTCAACGACCCCAGTCGTTTAAACGGACAAAAGCCCTCCGAGCCTCTTCCTCTACAAGCAAGTGCAGAGGACTTAGTCCCAGAATAGCCTCCATAGATCGGGTCGGTGTGGTTCTTATGGCTCCAGTTATGCCCAGACACGCAAGTCTCTGGAGCTTGTCAAGCATCCTCCTGTATGTGGTCTTGCGAGTGGCGGGCCACCACACAAGAGCGCCATAAGTTATCGTTGGCCTTATCACTGACGTTTAAAGCCAATGCACAATACGAGGTTTTAAACCCCAAGTTGATCGGAAGGACCGTCTGCACGGCTATAGACACGCTGTGGTCCTTTTTGTGATCTTTTCAATATGATCCCTCCAGGTCAGTCGGGAGTCTATTAAGACACACACATATTTTACCGACTCGGAAGGTCTCAACTCTTTCCCAAAGAGGGTGAGCCTCTCAAGGTCCACTTTTCTCATATGGGTAAATGGTACCATTTCGATCTTATCCGGATTAACAGACAGACCGTGTTTTTGGCACCACTTTCCAGCATGAGCCTTATAATGGTGTTTGGGAACTTGCCAATTACTATAATGGCAAGATCATCGGCGTAGCATTGAGCATAAACTCCGCTCTCGTTGAGAGTATGAAGCAGCCCATCCACAACCAGACACCACAAAAGTGGAGAAAGAACTCCGCCCTGCGGATATCCTTTGACCACGGCCGAGCATACTGTCACGCTCCCAAGAGAAGATGTTATGATTCTGCTTTCAAGCATGACGCGAACCCACCTAATTACAGCCCTATCCACGCCAAAACTCTCAGCAGCCTCACTAATTGAGTCAAAGTTGGTGTTGTTAAATGCCCCCTCGATATCTAAGAACACACTCATAGCCATCTCCTTGGAGTAGACCCCCACCTCCAGTCTACTGGCTAGACTATGAAGCGCCATCTCCGTCGACATGGCCGTCCTGTATGGGTGTAATGGGTGCATAGGATTTCTACCCAGTGCGCCGTTTCTTATGTGCCCATGCTTCACAAAGAAATCACCGACTGTTGACGGATATTTGGTTTTTATTTTGTCTCAATTGACTTTAGATACACTATATCACGTGTTAAAAAAGTTGTAGTCAAACCCCTAACACGCTGTCTAGAGGAAACAGGACAATATTTTTGGAAACTTCTATCTCTATCACAGGTCTTTTTATCGTTTTGTTTCATAATTTGGAAAAAGCTGATCCTAAGGGTAACTAATAAATATACACACAGATCTTTAGTAATTACGAGTAAATACCAACTAAAAATATTGTTCTTCTTCTGAATTTCTTAGTCTAGTTGATTTGTGTTGCTGCCGGTGTTACAAGGTATGCAGTTTTGTCCTAACCTAAAATTATAACATCTCTATATAGAATCGGACCTTTTTTTAAGATTTGGTGCGGTTATTAGTTATGTTTTAGAAGTACGAGTTGCAGCCTCTTCACAATTTCCAAAATTTTGTTTAGGGCACATATCAATGAAACAATTCTGCAAAATATAAAGCGAGCACATCTTGATACTATCATATAGAAGAATACTTTGGGGTACACTTCCTGCCACAGATACTGATCAGTTTGACTGTCCTAAAAGCACTGTTGCCAAAGTACCTTTTCTTATTGATTTGCCTAGTGGTTACACCAACCCAAGTGAGATCTTGAAGTTAATTAAATAATCCTGTGATAGACAGCAAGTTGAACAAAACGATGTATGTATACAAGCTTGTCTTGCGCAACGTTTTGCGTTTCGTAACATAAGGCTCGGCTAAGTATTTAAATAGGAAATAGAAAGATGAGCAAATAGAATTCAGATTTTAATAAAAAATTATCTCTTCATCTGGAGGGATATAATTGAAAATATATTTGGACTACCATACTTTACTTGTAAATCAACTTTCATGTGAACCTACTAGTTTTATATTTTGGATATCTACTGTTCGTATAAAAGATTATTTTAAAATTATTGAATATTATGTTAATTAAAAATTAAAAATATCATAACTTCATTTTAGGTTATATGTTAGTAAATATTTATATTCAGATGTCGGCCATATTGGGTTCTAAGACTTGCCCAGAGTTATTTATGAGAACTTGTAATTTTATGAATACATATCCTAAATAAATAAATAAATAAATACCCAGGGTTCGAAGAAAAATCCTTATTAAAGTAACGTAAAATTGGTAAGTGTCTCTACTATCATAATTGAATTATTTCTGCAGATATATTTTTTTATTGAATTTTTACGAGCTGGCAACAGCCTCACATACTTAAAGTCTTGTATTCTCTAGTCAATACAGAAACTGCAGAACGCAGAGTTGTTATTAAACTTTTACCTTCTAATTTGACACATAAAACAGACAGAAAAAGCGCCAAAGAAAATTCCCCGAGAGAGAAAAGCCGAGGAGATTGTTTATTAAATTCTTTACTACTACAAAGCTCTTGCATTACAGCTGCAAATAGTGCTGTCAGGAAAACAGAACACCTTATGTGCAATATTGTAACTTTCATTTCATTCTCAGCGTAGCATTCCACTCCGTATTTTTATTATTTAAATTTAATTTGCTCAATGAATTTTGGAAAAGAAATAAAAGTATAAATCAGATATGCTTACATATTTTTATATCACCAACGTAAACTCATCCTCTGAGAAAAACAGTACATTAGGATGTGATATTTG